>CM050164.1:43307859-43622859 GCA_027410445.1 Discoglossus pictus
CAGCAAAGACTGCATAACCCTCAACGTAACTTTGTTTGCTGACAAAACTTCCCCTACAGTTTTCCATAAATCCACCACCTTAACCATCGGAAGCCTACATTCCATGTTATCTGTGTCTATTTCTATCCCCAAGAAACTTAGCCTCTGGCAGGGACCTTCCGACTTATCAACAGCCAGCGGAATGCCAAAATCCGCCGCTAGATCTTGAAATGCCTGCATTAATGTTAAACAATCTGATGATTCTTGTGAACCCACGAACAAAAAATCATCTAGGTAGTGAACCACCGAATATAACCCTGTCTTAGCACAAACCACCCAATGCAGGAAAGAACTAAACTTTTCAAAAAAGGAACAAGAAATACTACACCCCATTGGCAAACACAAATCTACAAAAAACTTCCCCAGGATAGAGCAACCCAACAACTGCTGTGACGCAGGATGAACAGGAAGCAAGCGAAAAGCTGACTTAATATCAACCTTAGCTAACAAAGCCCCCCTACCCGCCTTCCTGACCAGCCTAACTGCTTGTTTCACCGATGCATACGAGACCGAAGCCAACTCTTTTTCAATCCCGTCATTGACTGAGTTTCCCTTTGGATATGACAAGTGATGAATTAGTCTAAACGCATCTGTGTCCTTTTTAGGAACAAGCCCCAATGGAGAAATCCTTAGGCTGCTAAACGGGACACTATCAAACGGGCCCGCCATTCTACCCTTGCTTACCTCATCCATGAGCATACTAAAAACTAATGCCGGATTGTCCCTGGCCGACTTTAAGTTAGCAGGGGGCTCTGCTAAGGCCCCAGCCAAAGATGGGATAGTGAAACCCATCGCAAAACCTTCCCTTAAAAAAGAAGCATCCTCAGAACTAGAAACCCTACTGGCGTATAACTTTAGCCAATCCTCCATCCTTTCCAGAAGCACCGGGCTCCACCCCTTTTGCAACATAGTCCCCGGCTTTCTGCAGTTTTGTTCGCTTAAAGCAACGAAAAAGAGGATGGCCACTACCGCATTCCGCACATTCATGTTTGAATTTACAAGATGTTCCCCATGAGCATGAGCTTTCATTAAAAGCAAAACAAAACCCCTTTTTTGCTTGACTTACTCCCACGGTCTTAGCCCCTGTAGCAAAAGATGGGCGTAGCGGGGTCACAATTTTCAACCAACTGCCCATATCCCTGTCATCCCACTGCATGGAGGGCCTAACAGCTAACTTCTGACGAAATTTTTCATCATACGCCCACCACGCCTGCCCACCATAAGTTCTATGAATCCCCTCAATTTCATCAAGATAACAAAATAAAGCAGAACAAAACTCCGGGTTTTTTTCCCCCACTATACTAGCAAATATCACATAGGCCTGTAACCAATTATTAAAAGTCTTGGGGATCTTCCTATATCTCCGCTTACGCTCATCCTCCTCTTTTTTGACATCCTCTTTCTTTTCATCTGTCTTAATTTCTATAAAATTGTCCAAAGGGAGTACTGAGAAAATCTCTATGAATTCCCGTTTCCATATTTTCTCCCTCAATTCTTTTGACACATGCTCCCCAATTGGTCCAATAGAACACAGGGCTGATTTGCTCCGTACTGTGTCTGCTACCCTAATAAAATGTTCTCCCCCTACCGCCCGTGGAGTGTCCGCATCCGACGAACCCGCCACCACAGCCTCCCCCTCCTGCCGACTACCCTCCTGTACATTACCGCTAAAACTAGCATTACTTGCCTGACTCCCAGGTAAATAAACCCTAGTCTTATCCGTCCCCAGCCATGCTACCTCAGGCCCAGCCTGTCTCTCCCCTTCTAACTGATTTACCAAGCTACGTAAATTAGCCAAAACGTTTTCCAAACTACTTTGCATATTATTTTTAGGTTGTGTGTTGTGTAAAGACTCACCAATATGCCTCATATCTCTTTCGGATGATGAGGCTGTAACACCTGCTGCGACGGCTGTTTCATTCTGCTCCCTTTCCCGATTAATGGCGGGAAGTCGACTATTCCTGCTTTTTGCTGGCTCTTTTCTAGCTGTCTCATGTACCCTCCGGTCCTCCCCGGAAGGCAGTCTCCTCTCCCTACATCTTCTTGATTCCGTGCCGCTCCTGTAAAGATAAGAAGGAGAGACCCTATCCCTCTCCCTCCTGCTATTTTCACCCAGCCGACATGTCCGGAAAGGTGACTTCCTCCTGGATCTAGACCTTCCTTTCGGAGAGGGCGTGCGTCTCTTCCTGCGAGCTGGCGACACCGATCTTCTGCCTCTGTAATTATATGAAACATATTCCCTTCTCTCCCTGCTACTCCTGCTCCACTGCTTTTTGCCTATCGGCTGCCTGAATACACTTGGGCCTGGATATATTGAAAGGGGCGATGATGCAGCTGACTGAGAATAATCATGCTGACCGCCTCCTTGGCTGCTCTCGCCTTGCTGACCTACAGCCATGTCCTCCTCACCCTGCCTCGGCTGTGACCTGCTCCAGTTGGATGTGCCCTCGCCAGAATCACCATATGTAGAAACTGGACAAAACAATGCAGCTGATGCTGCATCATGCTCCCACCTTCTTTCTTGATGAACTTCTTGACTTGTGTCACTGATGTTGCCCACCAACTCCTGACCTGCTGCACTTCTTTCTTCTATACTCATCCCCATGTCTCCTTCTAAACCTTCTTCCCTCTGCTCCTGCCTTCCTTCTGCTTCCTGCTCCACTGCTGCCTCTTCCACAACTTGCACCCTTGCATTCTTCTTATCTTTTGCTGCCATACTTGCTGTGCCTCCATTTCTTAAGCACTCCCCTGCCTGGCTTAGAATTCCCCTTGTACTGTGTGCTCTGCTGCTTAGCTTGTCCTGGGGCCCCCTCTGTGCTGGCGCTTGCCCACTACCTGCTTCTGTTCCCCTGCCTCTCTTTGACGCTGCTCGCGTCATCATCATGCCCTCTTGTTCAGACCTACTACCAGACGCTTCTGTGACCCTTTTCTCACCTCCCGACGTGTCTCCGCCGAGGGCCTCTATGCCGCGCCGGAACCTCTTTCGCGGAGTGATCCGCACTGCAGCTGCCACCTCACTGGCTGTCTCCGCCGTCGCTCCTGCTGCAGCAAGCCCCCGCCGTCTCTCCAGCTGACGTGCTTGATCCGACGAGGCAGAAGAGGTTCGCGCAGGCCTCCGGTAAGGATCTTCTGGCTCCTCTGCCCTTTTCTTTCCTTTGGGGGTCCCGCTGCCGCTCTGCTGCTTCCGGGGGGTCCCCATCTTCTTTTTGGGCATCCGAGCTCCTCCTTTTCTTCTGGGGGTCTGTAAATCCGGGCTTAACCTCTCTGGAGGCTTAGCCCCTCTGGGCTGACGACTCTGCCTCTGCGCAGCCCTTGTTTCTTCTTCCACCACGGCCACCTCTTCTTGTCTTCTTGTGGGTGTCTCCTCCTGCATGCTGGCCACCACTGCCTGTAGCCACTCAAGCCCATTAATTGCTACTTGGGACTTGAGCTGATCCATGAGGGAATCCATTGCAGGGGACGTCATCCTGGAGCTTGATTTATTCCCCTCTCACTGACCCCTAAGGGCGGGAAACTCCCTCTATAAATACAATCTATAGCCACTCCCCCTATCTTATCCTACCAATCAGCTCCCCTAGCACTTCAGCCAGGTCAAGAGCCCCTAGTTCCTAGGCAGTCACCCGGGGCTCCCATGAAAACAGATTGCCAGCTCTTCAACACAATGCTTCAAAATAGGTAAAGTATATTACTTTATTAATCTATTAGTTATTTTATTAGTATACACCAAACAGCATTAGCTCACTTACAATTTCATTGCCGTCATTTTTTGACGGGCAATTCGCTAGTACAGCTATAAAAAACAGAATACTGAGGCCCATATACACTTTCTCAAGAGTTAACGGCACATAGTTTTGTATGTAGCAAGTACACAGTAAATGGAGGCAGCTGTGAGTGAAGGGAAGCCCTTTACTGGTTGTCATAAAATCCCTGTCCATGAAGCTTGTTTTGCCCTTAAAAGGTATCAGGCTTGATAATAGATGGTAATACTTTAAAACAGGGGTTTCTTACATGACAGTTATTTCAGCCGCTTGCCAGTGCATGCAGATTCAATTAGCTTGTTTCCATATGGGGTACGGCTGTGGGCTAATAGGAAACGTTCAGGTTGCAAAATGTATTTATTACAGTTTTGGACACTTCAGTAAAACACAGGAGGGGGATCATTTCAATTTCAAGTGTGTCCCGAGGCTGTTGCAATATAATAGAAAAAGTAGAACTTTGTTCTGGTTTCGATTTGGATTAATTTAGAACTTATTAAGTACAGTCTTCATTGTTTAATATGGAATTTAATTTTTCATGCATAAAATAAGACATTCATTGCATGAACTGTATATTCAACTTAGAACAACAAGGCCTAGGGCGGCATATTTTCAGTGGGCATGTGGTTGTTGCAGTGGCACAGAGCAGTATGCCAAGTTCAGCAGAAATGTCTATATGCGGTGCATGGGCGCATTTAGGTTTCATGCTGCGCTGAGTCATTCTAATTTGTGTTTTATATATATGTATATATATATATATATATATATATATATATATACTAGCTACTTGCCCATCAAAAATGACGGGAATAAAGTTTGAAGACTGTGAATTCTGTACCTTTGGCGCTCATTGCGAGCCCCGCGCTGAGCTCCTTTGCCCAAAGGCGCTCATTGCGAGCCTCTCCCTCCGTCAACTCTACATGCCTCGCGATGAGCGCCTTTGCAGCTCATTACAGGCCTCGTTAACCTGCAAGTTTTGTGCTTGGGAATACCATGTGCCTCTTTTTCGAGCATCTCCCCCCATCCCTTGCCTGTGTGTTTCTCGACTATGTGTTTGCTGAATCTTTGCGTGGCGCTCACCGACTGACGTTGGTTTTATTATACAAGTCTTGCGTGCCTGGCGTTGTTCGTGTGTGTTTCTGGGTTCTCCATTGTGTATTTTCTAAGTCCTGCGTGCCTGGCTTTGTTGAGCCTCGTTTTCATCCTATTTCAGAATTGTTTACGTTTTTCGTCCAATTTGTTTGCAACTTCACTCCTAGGCTTCCTGGCTCTCCCCCTGTGCTGTGTTTGAGTGTGTGATTATTTTATTATTATTTTTATAAATATTTTGTGGTTTTTGGGTGCAGCCTAAGTCCTGTTTGCCTCAACTGCTCGTCTCGTTTTGCGGGACTAACAGTGCAATGAGCGCCTTTAGCACTCATTGCAGCCTAAGTCATGCGTGCGCCGACTGCTAGCCTTGCTTTGCGAGGGACGCAAAAGCATGACCAACATCGCAAACGTTACACTGACAACTATATATGTGATATATATATTCCTAGCTTCTGTATAATCCAACCCTAGTTCTGCTCAAAACTGTTTGATACAGTGGGCATATTCTTAAGGGAAGCCATGTTTGATATGGTTATGGATTGCAAGAGTGAAGCCTTTCTGGGCACATTTGCATATCCCCGCCAAGGTTCCCAGAATGCAGTGTAATAACTGTATTTCACGGAATTCTGGGCATGAAACACGTTTTTAACTTGTTTTAGACATTCAAATGTGAACACAGATCTACTATATTTTTACTATGTATATATATATATATATATACATATATATACAGTATATATAAATAAATAAATATATATATATATATATATATATATATATATATATATATATATATATACATGCATGCTTGGGCATAGGGGGAGATAAATCACAACTCCTGAATAATTAAACAGTTGTCAGGTGACTTTAATGGCTTCCAGGCAAACAATGTTAGTCATATAATGGGTGGGAGGGGGTCAGCACAAACCCAACACATCAGGCAGGAATCATTCATTTTAAAAACAAAGGTGACTTTCTTGCTAACTTTATAAACACACGTTTCTTAAAGTAACAAGTGGTGAACTAGATACACACATCCATTTACCTGGCACTTACACAAACCCTTTAAAGGACCACTGTAGTTTTATATTTAAAATATACTCTATTGAAGTACTACACCTGAAAATAGGTATAATCTTTTTTTAATGGAAAAGCAAATAATACACCTTCTAATTTATCACCCTTTATATGCAATTATACTCCTGTGGAGTTTACCATTCTGGTATTTGCTGATCAACTTCCTGAGATGACAGGAGACTTTGAATGAAGGAAAACTTTTATCTACGCAATAGGAATGTGACAGCTAAACAGCCAATACTTTCAAAGTGACTTTATGTAAAGCTTATTAGCTTACAAGGTAAAACACCAACATAAGAAAGTAGCAGAAAGTTTCAGCTCAGCAAATAAAATTGAACCCAGCAGAAAATAATAATTGCCTATAAAATATAAAACTGTAAAGGGTGTGTTTATCTATTCTACTTTTTGCAAATTAACTAGTTTAACTAGTTTAGTTAAATTCTTTTCACCCCTGTTGTAATTTACATTTAACACAATCCATCCAAAAGAGAGGTATTCAGGGTCTCTGTTGAACTTCATCTTCGTAGAGGGACTATACTTCCAGACGAAGGACAGTTGGAATGCATGTGAACATGAAGTACCATTATATCTTATGTTGTGTCTTTCTTCTGTTCATTAATGTTTTTGACTCTTGGCTCAACTACTATATATACAAGTTCCCCAGCAGGGGTTATAGTTAATAACATCTCTTACTCAATATGTAGTACTGCTTGTTCTTCAGAATACCCATTTTATAAATGACTGGATTAGAAAATTGCAAATTATAGTAATAGCTGTTATTTCACTAGAATCAGAAAATATAAATATACATCAATAAGAAATAAATATTAACTTGAATAGTCAGAGAAACTAAGAACTGGTTTGGTGTCCTGACCACTAATCTAGGTCTGGTGGGGATGGGGCATTTTCTCTTAACCAGGCAGCAGAAAACCTAAATGCACCACTACTCACGTGTACACCCCAGTATTGGGTTGCTATCACATCTTTTCTCTCCAAATTTGGAGTCGCTAATGCAAGTCTGTGGTAGGTCCAGAAGGCTGAATACATTGCAGGAACCAGTGGAAGATTGTGGACCCAGTGAAATGGTATACCATGTTATATCAAGCCTATAAATGGATGACTGGACTAATCCAGTAGGATATTACCTACAGGAAGCTTCTGCAATGTGGATTATTCCTACTATCAGTAGACTAGGGCCTCCATTCAATTGCAACAGTTACAGAGCGATTCAATTGAACAAGCCCGCAGCTACCTGACCGAAAGCCTAAACCTTAAAGCATGCATCTGTTAAAGCATGATCATGATCAATTAAGCAAGGCAGTAACGACTGATTTAGAAACATCCAATAGTAAATGAGACCGTCATCACTACATCAGTAAAACATGGAGGTTACACGTCATTCAATTAGCGTTTAGAAGTCTGATATGCGATCGGATTCGCAATCCGGCAATGTACAAAATAATAAAACTGAATGACGATACTATTCTGGTCCATGTGGGTGGCCTGATATGAGTTAACTCATTGATTACCGATACTGATATAACACGGAAATTAAACGTACAAAAAATATTTTTTTATTGCAGATTTGAGAGCTTGAGCCTTTTGTGCGATTAATTCTAATGTCTTTCATCGCTTTCCGCGTTATTTACAGTGCTGTATTGATGTTTTATTTGTATTTACAGTGCTACGAATAGGTGTTAAACCCCCTTGCGAGTCCTATCTGGTACCGATAGGATTTTCTTCTACATTTGCCATTTAAGGGTGTTAAACCATTTGTGGGCTTGAGGAATTGTAGCAATCGAATACTGATTTGCGATTGTAACATTTGCGGGCTTGAAATATCAAAGGCATAGCTGGATTGGAGTTACGATTTTGACAACCACAGGGATTTTCAGTCTGTAACCCGCAAATCATTTACGGGTAGCTCAAAGATGCCAATTCAATAGCAAATTAGTTTACATGCTACATTACGGGCTTTAGTAACCAACAATTGCTCAACTGAATAGGGGCATTTGTCTTTAATAGATTCATTAGGGATTATTCTAATATTTTAAAAGACAAGCCCTCACATGGTGGCTACAATCTATATCACTTTGCCTCCTTGAGATTTTTCATACTGTTTTCTCATTGATATTTTGATTGTGTTTGGCCGTGCCTCAAGGAGTTTGATAGATTGTTTTCACTGATATCTTTTAAAAATGTTTACACATATATTTAATAGTGAACCTCTTTTGCAATAAATGATTAATATACTTTTGAGCCAGTTTTGTGGTGGATACAGTGACTTTGCATACACTAGACATTCTGTGCTCAATTTACTATGACCTGAAATGTTGGAGAACTTTTGTGGGACCTCTCCATTACTGTTTTCCTAAGGGACATACCTACTAATATTTAACAAATACAAGATTTTAACATGTCACACTTTAGTAAATATGGTCAACTTATTCAAGAGTTGAACTTCTTGTTCTGATGACCTACAGATGGTTACATGTTCACCAAAAATATTTTTTTTACAGAGCAGAAGAGGAAAGGTTAGAGCAGAGGGTGGTCGGAATAGGATGGGGGATAAGGAAGGTGAAATGATAGGATAGCCTAGGGGCTGCATGTATTATAGGGGGATAAAATAGGACAGAGAGCGATAGGATGGGAAGATGGGTCAGAGTAGGGTAGAAGAAGTACATAAATGGGCAGAGGGACAAAATAAGGCAGTGGGAAGAAAATAGGACAAAGGTGGTCAGAGCAGAGGAGTGGGGAAAGAATAGAGCAGAGGTGGAAAGCATAGGGAAGTGCGGGAAAGTACCTTTCATCTCCAAAACATGGCAATGTGCAGTGTTCCCGGCTCTAGATCTCCTCGGCACATACATTACATCAACTGAGAAGTGAAAGGGAATCACAGGTAAAGGGGAGTGGAATGATAGGGAAGCAAAAGAAAAGGGAAGGGGAGTGAAGGAAGAGGGGATAGGAGGCAATCAGAGGAAAAGGGGAAGGGAAATTTGAGGGAAAACAAGAAATAGAGATGCCGAAAAAAACCAAAATTAAAATGGATATACAAAATCATCTGTGAAGTAGCAAGTTGCTCCCTGTCTGCTTCAAAGCCTTCCGCTCCTAAGGATATGGCACCCTGATTTGGATCAGACCACAACAGTCTGAATTAGATATCTGCTCCTTCTCCCAATAAGTGTTGGATGTGCACATTCCAGAGAAATAAGACACAGACACAGTGTTTCTGTATAATAATTCTCAAAGCACTCTATTCCAAAATGGCAGTGTACAAGTTTATATATAAAAACGTTATCTGATCAAACGTCACATGATTCCTTTGTCTAGGAATTAATAGCTTTATTGATTGGTTCAAAAAGATCTACAGTTTGTTGTCATCATAGTGGTCAGTTGAGGAAGGATCAGTGCATTGGTCTAGAAGGCAGGCAGTGCCTGTATCCTTATTTGGTCACAGATGTTTGCATCATCAGGCCACTCCCAGTTGTAGTTCTGTAGCCATTTGGTATGTAGTCCATCCTCCATCTTAGGTAACCTCCATTGTTAGTAATCTTCTTCTCATTTATACATATATAAGTGAGTAAGGAATGGCAGACAAACATAATAACATAAAAAGACATTTTCCTAATTCCCATCCATAACAACCCTAGGCCTGGGCCTCTTTGGTGTAGGCATAATCACACCCATGGCTAAAATCTTGATAATATAGATCTTTGTATGTCAGTAGGCTAAGCTTAAAATAAATGCTGCTTTGGTATAGCATGGGGTACCAGTGTTGTTTATGGGGGGCACGTGTTGTTTGGCAGTTGTACCAACTGTAGGCATCATAGATCTCTGTCTGATAGCCCTAGACCAAAGCAATATGAATAGTCCAGTATATTAATAGTAATAAAATAGTAGTATAATAAAAAATACAGTGTAAATGCTACAACTGGTCATGAGCAATCTAACAGCCTTATTAAATTGTGATTCGGCCAAATGAATAGGGCTCTATATAAGCACATATATTTTTACAGAAGTTAGTGAAGACCTTGCTTTTGGATAGAAGTTCACTAACTAAAAACTTCTGTAAAAAAATATGATATGTGCTTATATAGAGCCCTATTCATTTGGCCAAATCACAATTTAATAAGGCTGTTAGTGTTTGCAATGTGCAATTTATGTAGATATGCTCAGATAATACTATTAATGCTTACCAGTTTGATACAATCTATTTAGAAGGTATTCTTACAAAGGTAACATTCTTCTTTGTCCCTTTAAAGTCATCAAAACTGCCTTTTAAGTAAAGTATCATCAGAAAACTTTCATGAGGTAAACTAAAACATTCATCAGTAATTGCTGTGCATAATAAAATAGTTTAATCCACTTTTACCATTAAATGATCAAAATTTAAATACAGCATCTAGAAATAATTAAGGGAAAGCAGGGTAATAGCTGACATTCTAAAAAAAGCTCTTTTTTCATAGCTGACATTTAAACACCATTAGTTAGATGTCATATTCAATCACTGAAATCCTTTTTGAATAGACCCATGTATTAAAATCTTAAGAAATCTTAGCCATGGATAAGGTACAGTACATTTAATTACTTTAATAATCCAAGACTTCCAATGAAATAAGAAAAAAGCACATTCATATGCCATTCATATCTTAAAACAAATGTCTTGAAAATTTAAGATATTACAATGTACAGCGAGTTCATGGTAGACATTAAAAGAAATCTATATTTAATTAAGTTTTTCATTTAAAAAAATCAGTCTTCTTATTTGCACTCTGAATCATTTAGAAATATTTCTTATTAAAACCCATAATGTATGCATGCACAAAAAATGGTTTTAATTAAATATTTGGCTTGTACCATTAATGTTGCAACACTAAGAGTTTTTATGGTCACATTCATGTTGACATTATGATTAATATTTACATAGATTTTTTTTTAAACGCGAACATATGATCGGATGCTTGGGATAAAGATGAGAGAACAGAGGTGGCTGCTGTCCAGAGTGGGAAGATTATTTGTGTTCTTTCTTTAATTAATGAAATTTGGTTCTAGCCACAAAAGAAAATAATATCCCAATGGTAGTGCTCTCTTACAATGCTGCTTGGATCCAAAGGCCTCTTTGGTTGTTGAAATCGAGAGGTATTGTTAGGTATTGGCTGATGGGACTCAGCTCATAATTTAATTAATAAAGCCTTGTGTATACACAGCTTGTTCTTTCTGTAAAGAGCTCACATAAATAGAAAGAAAGCTGAAAACTTCAGAACAATCTTCAAGAGCATAAAGCCAATAGATAATCACGGCAGCCTAGAGGATAGGGAGTTTATGGAAGATACCCCTTATGAAGATCTGTCAACAGGCCCCAGGCGAGATTATTAATTTCCAGTATTATTAATATGATTCACAATAAAGTGTCCAAGTTGTTGTGATCATAGTGAGTACCAATAATCATTGGCAGCTATTGCACGGATGCTGTGAAGTTAGGGTATGAAATCATAAATATAGTGCAAGTTCAATGGCTTGAACCTCATACTTTAAGTGCCTCGAAAAGTATAAATAAATACACATGTGAAGGACAGTGATTAGTATATGTTGCAGAAGAAAACCATAGTCGTCTATATATACAGGAGCTATATATATTTATTATCACCACATAGTGCAGTAATTCTTATGAATGTACTCATGATGCAGATTGAATCAATTCATAGACATTTAGATAATTTTATTGTACACTACAGTATAATAATTATCTGTGTATGCAAAGTCAATGTTGTATGCAGTTTTATATTGTCTGTTACACCTGTAACATTTTTGGTCATTGAAGCATTACCAGGGTTGTATAAAAAAATATATTTGCTACTGCCCCACTACAGCTTTATATATATTGTATATTTTAAATCTTATGGGTGTGCTCCTGGACACTAATATTAATCTTAGTAGCACATCTTAGAATGTTGTAGGTAGATAGGGATCTAGATTTTTAAAGCACTACCCACCTGTATGTATTTGGCAAAATAAGTATGAACTATAACATCATATTCAAGGGTTTATTTAATAAAACCCACATTACAAGATCATTCATACATATACACACCAGTCGAGCTGGACAACGGATTCCCTGGTGGTCCAGTGGTTTGGATTCGGTGCTTTCACCACTGCGACCTAGGTTTGATTCCAGTCACATCAAAGAGGATTGGGCCTGGTCAGTACTTGGAGACCATCTAGCGATATACCAGGAACTGTATGTGGCCCATTGGAGAAGGAACTGGCAGCCCACTCCGGTATCTCTGCCATGAATACCAAATGGATCAGCATGACCATACACAGTGCTTTTCCCAAAGCACCTTACAATATTGAGAGCTCACAAATATACAATACTAGCGAATTGCCCGTCAAAAAATGACGGCAATGAAATTGTAAGGTAGCTAATGCTGTTTGGTGTATAATAATGAAATATGTAATACATTACTAAATGAATATACTGTACCTATTTTGAAGCATTGTGATGAAGAGCTGGCAATCTGTGTTGATGTTGCTGCAGCATTAGTGGTGTGGAGGTGCTGAGTAAGCGTGGTGAATGTGTGCAGTGTGTGGTATGAATATCCGTAGGTCGTTTGTGGCGTTTTGCGAGTTTGTTGTGGTGTTTTGCGAGTTTCTTGTGGTGTTTTGCGAGTTTAGAGTGCTGTAGCCTCGTTTTCGTTTTGTTCGGCGGCCATTTTTTCTGTCGCTTAGATTTTTTTTTAGTCTCTAAACTGTTTTATTTCGAGTAAAATCGAGGTCTAAGTTGCATTTTTGAGGTCCTGGGTGCTCCCTCTTGGTGTAGGTAAGGTTTTTATGTATGTGCTGTGTGTATGTATTGTGTTTTACATTTTGTAATGTTCGCGAGTTGCGTCCGAGTGTTGCGAGGCCGTAATGTGTGTGAACGTGTGTCGTATGTTGTTTGCGAGTGTCGTAATGTGTGTGTCGTACTGTTTGGGTTGCGACGTGAAGTTTGCGAGGGTCGCAGTTGCTGGCATGGAGCGCCTTCGGCGCTCCATGCCAGCAACTGCGGCCCTCGCTTTGCGAGGTCCTCAGGTGCTGGCATGGAGCGCCTACGGCGCTCCATGCCAGCAACTGAGACCCTCGGCCAGTGCCCTCGCGAGTTGCGTCCGAGTGTTGCGAGGCCGTAATGTGTGTGAACGTGTGTCGTATGTTGTTTGCGAGTGTCGTAATGTGTGTGTCGTACTGTTTGGGTTGCGACGTGAAGTTTGCGAGGGTCGCAGTTGCTGGCATGGAGCGCCTTCGGCGCTCCATGCCAGCAACTGCGGCCCTCGCTTTGCGAGGTCCTCAGGTGCTGGCATGGAGCGCCTACGGCGCTCCATGCCAGCAACTGAGACCCTCGGCCAGTGCCCTCGCGAGTTGCGTCCGAGTGTTGCGAGGCCGTAATGTGTGTGAACGTGTGTCGTATGTTGTTTGCGAGTGTCGCTGGGTGGAATTGAGATTCTGGGGGAGCTGAAATGGGCTGCTGGGGGGGTTGTGGGGCTGCTGGGAGGGGGGCTGAATGGGGCTTCTGGGTGCTAAATGGGGCAGCTGGGTGGAATGGAGCTTCTGGGGGAGCTAAAATGGGCTGCTGGGGGGTTGTGGGGCTGCTGGGGGAGCGACTGAATTGGGCTGCTGATGCTAAATAGGGCAGCTGAGGGTGGAATGGAGCTGGTGGGGGTGGGCTGCATGGAGCTGCTGAGGGGTATGCGGCTGCTGGGGTGAATGGTGCTGCTGGAGAGGGTTGGCGGCTGAATAGTGCTGCTGGGAGTGAGTGGGGCTCTTGGGGGCTAAAAAAGGTTGCTGTGGGTGGAATGGAACTGCTGGAGGGGAGCTGAAAATGGCTGCTGGGGGGGTAGGGCTGCTGCTTGGGTGAATGGTGCTGCTGGGGGTGAATGGTGCTGCTAGGGGAGCTGAATTGTGCTGCTTGGGGTGAATGGGGCTGCTGGGGGGGGCTGAATGAGACTGCTGGGGAGTGAACGGTGTTGCTGGGGGAAATGTGGGGCTACATTGTGCTGCTGGAGGTAGTGAATGGTGCTACTTGGGGGTTGTGGACTGAGAGGTACCTTGGAGGCTAAGGAGATGCTGGAAAAAAATTTGTGACCATAACCCCCGCCCCTCACCATCACCCCAGGTCATGACATTTTTTTCTTCAATGGAAACGGTCCCCGGTGCTAAAAAACGGTTGAGGACCACTGACATACACAACACAATTTGTGTCACAGACACAATTTGCCTCTAGGTCAGGAGTTTGCAGATATATTCTCACACCAAGTCCAATCCACTAACAAATAAGACAAAACAATATCTGGCCATTGAGAAATGCACTGCCCTTTACATCTACATTATATGACAGCACTGATGCAATATGCTTATTCCCATAGGGCCTACCAAGAATGTACTGCAATGCTAGAAGAATATCATTGCAGGAATAAATAAAATAAGAAACTTCAGCAGCAACAACTAATTACTAGCTTAAGTATTTCAGCTAGATCCAGAGTCAGTCACCCAGGCTGCTGCTGAGAGATACTTCACTAAAAGGGACACATATCCAGTCTCTTACAGTCTTAACTTATGTGTACTGCAAACATAGGGCTAAATTACAGGGCTCCCGTTAAAACTGGCACTAGGCTGCTGTAGCACAGAGGGAAGTTTTAGTGTTAAGTTAGCATATCTATTACATGGGCCCATAGGACAATCTACTTTACAATTAAGTGTATGTAGTCAGGGGGTGTTGTTTGTTACGGCTCTGATCTAACCTGCACTTGCAACATGTCTAATGAATCCACATAAGCAGCTGCGAAACCAAGTAGTCTCTTTTAGAGATTTGAGTGCATTATCCACACATTATCTTTCACTTAATTTCCCAAGAAATGATTGAGATGGTGTCTAGCAAAGGCTGATTTAAGACTTATGGAAAGCCTGAGGGCTTGTCAAAAGCGATGTGATGATGACAAAGGCCTTTTGAATCTCGATTTGGCTTTGGTATGAGATGACTAAAAAAGCAAAATTTCAAAACCATGGCTCCCCAGCAATGTAAATGCCCTCGCAGACATATAGGCAAACCGGGGCAAAAAGCAACAAAAAGGGATAAAAATATCTCCAAGTGAAGAGATTTGTGAAGCCAAATACAGGAGAGCACTGAAAAACACCCTCTAGGCACAGACTCAAAAATGAACAGAGATATGCAAGGAAGTGGAGTACCAAAATTCACTGATACCCATCCTATTTACACTATACCCATCCTATCATAAAACATACTACCCATCAATCCAAATTACATCACCCCCTACACACCCACCCCCTGCTAAACTCCCCTACCACATGCACACCACTGATACATACCCCATCCAGTTGCCTTGTTCCCTTGGATCCCACATATAAAGAAACAAATAATACAGAGATAACAACTGGCTTCTTCCATCTCCACCACCCCAGAAGAGAGATCTCCCCAACATGGTGCCCCATTGCCTCTTCCTTCTTCAACCACATTCCATTTGATCTAAATAAAATACACTTGTGCGTAATTTCGACTGCGGGAGCTTTTTTCAGTAATGTTGCACGTATTCAATAATATTATGTATCTCACCCGACATCCCTAAATTACATGTTTACTAGTAATATTACACCAAACCCTGCATTTTACTTAAAATTACTGATGAGACACAGCTCTGGGAACCAATAGAAAATGAGTATGTTTTGATATTGTATATTAAAGTCCAATGAGTAAGAATAAGCACCTATAAATGCGAGAAAGCAATTTGTGAGTAGATAATACATTTGGTGATTGGCCTATCCCTCCAAAAGACAATGCATTAGAGCATCTGTTTCTCATCCATATTTGTATTAACCTCTTGAGTACGAGGTTCTGTGTTACCCTGGTTGCTGTATAATGACACAAACATAATCATAAAAATCATATTTTTAAATTTCACATATGTGCCTATGGGAATGTTAAGCATTTTTATTAGCTTTTTTTATTTTTTGTGGTTTACTATCTCTTTAACTGCTGCTGTAGCTCTCAGATGTTTCAAAATGTTTCAAAACCATTTGCAGGTGCTGTTTAGAACCCATACATTTTCCTTCAGATTTTTTATATTATGAGTCATCTGTAATTTGCAAGTGATAAGTAAAATCTGAATAGAATAAAGATTTTGCATAAGAACAAGTCACTCGTTTTATTACAGATGTAAAAAAATCAACGGGAAAGCTTGTCGTTATTTGCGGGTCTGGCTTTGTTTGAGTAACTCATTCCCAATCATGAAAAACGGGGTGAATAGAATAGTTAGGGAAAACAACTTTTAGGTAGCCCGACGAGGGGGGCGCCCCCCCCAGCCCAGAATGACCGGCTGGGTGAGGAACGCCCGGGCCCCACCTTTTAGTGGTGTAACTTTATGAAATGGGGAATTGAATGGAGCCCATAGTAAGTAAGAAAGTGCCAGGTAAACTTGCAGGTTTTGCATATATAAATGACAACTTGCATCAGCCTCGTGGGCCTAGGTTCAAATACATCCATGGTATAATTATAAAGTATAAAAAATTATCTAGGGAATGCCTGCATTAGACATATAAACAGGCATCGGGTAAGGAGTTTTTCATCTAAAGTAACATGTCTGATTAAGGATTCAAATTCTTTCTTTTCTTATTTCAGTAGACAGGACCCTCATGTGCAGCATACATAATAATAGGCTGGATCTGTGTGTATTTAAAGATTATAGCTGTTGGAAATCATTTAGACAGCTACCAGCAGTTAAAACATTTAAATCTGAGCAACAAAGACTATATTACAGTGTCTTCCTGGCATAGGACTCTAAATGGAAATGTCCTTCCTCTGTGACAAGGTTTTCGTAAAACAACTTCAGATAGAACAGAATGTCTTGATATATTTCCTTTCATTACTCCTTTTGCAGTTGCTTAGACTGTACACATGGTTTATGTACATGCTAATCCCAGCTCATAAATTTAGAAAATCCCAGATGAAACTTGACAGTGTTATGTAAGCTTCATGTTTTGTTTCTTTTAGGTTATAGGCGACTTGGTAGAAGATGTGAGCTAGATGAAGACGTCTGAATAGTCGTCATCTGAACATGTGTTATGTAAAACAAAAATAAAATAGAACTTTGATGGATGTTTTATAGCAGTAATGTAAAGGCAACAACTAAATACAAAAAGGTTCTAGTGACGCACTTTTTAGTGAATGTCATCTGAAGTCTGCCAAATTAGGTAGCAGGGGAGCAATAATATTTATAATATTTATGAATAATTTGGTATAATAAACATTTTATTTGCCCAGCATACATAGGGCCCAATTTTATTGTCCAAATCGCAGTAGCATGAGCCCGTAATGGAGCCCGTAAATATAACTGATATTCAACTGGCTACTTTTAGCTACTCGCATTACAATTTCAAATTACAGGCTCAAAATCACTGCGGTTGTCAAAAACGTAACTCCGTCCTATCTCCTCCTTTGATGTTTCAAGCCTGTAAATATTACCTGTGCTAAAGATGCAAAATCGATATTCGATTACAACAATTCAACAAGCTCGCAATTGCCTTCAAACCTGTAAATGGCAAATGTATCAAAAAATTATACGAGTACTAGATAGGACTGGGAAGTGATTAAACACCTGTTCGTAACACTGCAAAAGCAAATAAATACACACTACTGTACTGTGCATCCTTAAAAATACTGGGAAAGCAATGAAAGGCATTATAATTAATTGCACAACATTCTCAAGCTCTCAAGTTATATTTCCATGTTATATAAATCCCTGGATTCTAGTCAATGGAACCTGCATGGACTAGAACAGTTGCTTTATTGATTTTTATTGATTTCTTCTTTTCTGGATTGCGAGTCTTATTGCAAATGTTATTTCTAAACAGGAATTGATTATAGTTTAAACTTTATGTTTTACTGATGTCATGATGACAGTCTTATTTACTATTGGCTCTGTCTAAAATGTAACTTACAGGCTTGCTTAATTGATCATGATCATGCCCTGAAATGCACTTACGGGTTCATGGTTTGCGTGTGGAGGCTGTTAGCCTGTAATTGAGTGCTTAAGGCAATTGAATACATCTAGACAAGTAGAAAATATGTAACTTGCAGTCAAAATGTCAGGTTGCATGTAATTATGGGCTTGGAATTAAATAGGGCACATGGTTTGGGTTAAGTAGACCTTGAACTCAGCATAACTTACTAAAACTGCTGCTGTTGGTTTATAAGTAAGCAAACAATGCAATAAAGCTGCACAAAAAACAAACATCACACTTGAATGTATGGATAGAGGAATTAGAAGCAGAAAAAGAAAGTTACTAATACTGTTCTATATATCTCTAATTAGATCCCAACTAGAATACAGCGTTCAGTTATGGAGACTATAGCTTCAAAATTACATTGAAAGATTGGAAACAACCCAGAGAAGGAAAACTAAAAAGGTGCATGGTCTAAAAGACAACATTTCTCAAGAAAGACTTCACGGCCTGAATATGTATAGATTATAGGACATATGGGTGAGGGTGATATGACAGAAACCTTCAAATATACTGCATCAGAGACTTTAATAAAGTTCAGAGGGGAGTTCATTACAGAAAAACAGCAAAACAAGAACAAGCATTCATGATTTCAAGTTGGAAGGTGAAAGATTTATGGGTAATATGAGACAGTACTACTTTACAGAAAGAGTAATATGTAAGTGTAAAAGCCTTCCAGAGGAAGTCAAACACAATTAAGGAATGTAAGAATCCTGAGGCTTAATTAAAATACAGTTCTCATTGATGGACCTTTGATGGGTTCAGTTTTGAAATATTGATTCTATTAGTGTCAAAGGCACACAGTGGAGGTTTCGAGAAGTGTATAATTGCAATATAAATAACAAGAACTTTACATAGTAATTTAGGTTGAAAAAAGACTTTAGTTCATCAAGTTCAACCTTGTTAGATCTCCTCTGATCTTCAATACGCGGTATTATTGTTAATTGATCCAGAGGCAAACATAAAAATGAAAAACAGATACTGGCGATCGGATTCATCCCTGGATCAATACCCCCTTTCTATTTATCCAGTATAGCCCTTAATGCCATTTTTCTTTAAAAATATATCCAATCACTTTTTAAAGTTATCTATCTAATCCGCTGTCACCACCTTCTTTGGTAGAGAATTCCACAGATTAAACACCCTTACTGTGAAGAACCATTTTCTTTCTTTAAGGTGAAATCTTTTTACTTCTAGCCTCAAATGATGTCCCCTTGTCAGTTGAAAACCTCTTGGAGCAAAAAGTTCCCTTGACAAAGCCTTGTATTGACCCTGAATATATTTATATAAGGTAATCATATCCCCTCTTAGATGCCTTTTTTCTAGAGTAAATAAGCTTAATTTGGTTAGTCTTTCTTCATAACTTAGCCCTCCATTCCCTTTATTAGCTTTGTTGCCATTCTCTGTACATTTTCCAGCTCTAAAATTTCCTTTTTATGTGACGGTGCCTAAAATTGTACTCCATATTCCAAATGTGGGCATACTAGGGATTTGTATAGTGGGAAAATTATATTTGCTTCCCTTGCTTCTATATCCTTCTGAATACATGCTAATATTTTACTTGCCTTTGCAGATGCTGCTTGGCATTGAGCACTGTTATCTAGGCGGTTGTCCACAAGTACTCCCAAATCCCTTTCAATATCTAATACCCTTAGATTTGCTCCATTAAGATTCTAAATATCAGGGCTATTTTTCCTTCCCAGATGCATAACTTTACATTTATTCGTATTAAATCTCATCTGCCACTTATATGCCCATTCCTCGGATTTATGTGAATCCCATTGGATACATAATTTTCTGATTTAATTACCTTGCACAACTTTGTGTCATCAGCAAAAATGGGGACACCACACTCCAATCCCACTTCCAAGTCATTAATAAATATGTTAAAAAGGAGGGGACCTAATACTGAGCCCTGAGGAACTCCAGTTAAAACATTAGTCCAATGTATGTTCCATTTACAACAACCCTTTGCTTCCTGTCTTTTAGCCAGCTCTCAATCAATAGGCAAATATTTATGGCGATTCCTGTATCCTTTAGCTTGCTCAATAGTCTGCCATGTGGCACTGTATCAAAAACTTTTGCAAAATCCAAATATACTACATCCACTGAGTTGCCTTGATCCAAGTTCCTACTAACCTCCTCATAGAAACTAATTAGGTTTGTTTGACATGACCTATCCTTCATAAATCCATGTTGGCTCCTACTTATAATGCTGTTTGAATAGACATATTCCTGTATATTATCCCTTATTAACCTTTCTAAAAGCTTTCCAACTCCTGAAGTGAGACTCACTGGTCTATATTTCCCCGGATTTGCTCTTGCTCCCTTCTTAAATATAGGTATCTGTGTTGAGTTCATCTTGAGAAATTAGATATAATGGTTTTGTTATTACAGAGCCCATTTCACTCAGTACTAGTGATGTCCCGAACTGTTCGCCGGAGAACTAAAAAAAAAAAAATGTGTAATCTATGCCTGCCTGCCAGCGTGTGTGTGTGACAGGCTAACACCTAACAGCTTATATTGTGCTTATTTTCACTACTCATACCTGGTGGTGTAACATACATTGAAAAAAACATTTTTTTTCCTGTAATCTAATTTCAGTTGCTTGCCTGTGTCAGGCTCACAGCTTATATTGTGCTTAGTGACATAAAACAACACTTTTTTGACTGTAATAGATTGAATAGCAATTGCCTGTCTACAGGCGTGTGTGTGAAGCCTATTGCATCTACTCTGCCAACTTTTGCCAGTGCACAGTGACACTCATATCTGGTGGCACCTTAGATTGCACGAGCAGTGCCCCAAATTTAAAGTGGGAGGACAGACCAAGAATCTTTTTCCATCTCCCGCTTCCAAAAATCCATGCCATATACACGTCCCCTGATAGTGGACGTAACAGGGATTAAACCGATAGGAATAGTACTACTTAACAGTACACACCTTATAATAACGCAGACAGAGGCAACGCGTATAATCTTTCATGCTGTGCAGTGGAAGCCCCCAGACTCTGACCTGTGTATAATCTTCCATGCTGGGCAGTGGAAGCCCCCAGACTCTGACCTGTGTATAATCTTCCATGCTGGGCAGTGGAAGCCCCCAGACTCTGGGAGTCTGAAGAAGAAGAGTCAGAGGAGGAAGGTGGCTTTGAGGAGGTGGAAGACCAAACACAGCAGGCGTCCCAGGGGGCTTGTTGTCACCTTTCGGGGACCCTTGGTGGCTGGGTGGAGGAAGAGACCTTCAATGACATCAGTGAGGACAAGGAACGGGACATGGCTAGCTTGGTATCCAACCTTGTGCAAATGGGAAGTTTGCGGTTGTGCAAAGGGACTGTTTGCGGTGCATTAAACAGGGAGATTGGTCTGTTACTGTGAAGCGGGTGTAACCCTTACACTACCTGATCGATACAACATCATACCTGATGTTTTAAAGCATGTTATTCCAAACAATTTAGGAATGTTAGGTGATTTATGCCCTTTATGGCTTAAAACCAGACTCTGCATCAACTATGTAATTTTCAGTGGGAGTTTTGCCATGGATCCCCCTCCGGCATGCCACAGTCCAGGTGTTAGTCCCCTTGAAAAAACTTTCCCATCACTATTGTGGCCAGAAAGAGTCCCTGTGGGTTTTGAAATTCACCTGCCCATTGAAGTCTATGGAGTTTCGCAGGGTTCGCCTGTTCGCGAACATTTGATGGAAGTTCGCGTCCGCTGTTCGCGAACCGAAAATTTGATGTTCGCGACATCACTACTCAGTACCCTTGGATGTATTCCATCAGGACCTGGGGCTTTATTAACATTTATTTTTTCCAACCTCATTTGTATTTCTTCCTGCGTTAACCAGTTATTTGGTGATGGTAGTGTAGCCCCAACATGTTGCAGTGACCCAGCCACTGGTGCCTCCCTTGTGTATAACGAAGAAAAGAACCTATTTACCTCATCTGCCTTTTCCTGGTCACTAATTATCAGACGGCCTGTGTCACATTGTAATGTTCCTATAGCTTCCTTACTGGGCTTCTTCTCATTAATATATATACAAATTATTTTAGTGTTAGTCTTACTCTCCTTTGCAACTAACTTTTCATTTTCGATTTTAGCCAGTCTAATAGCCCTTTTGCCAGTCTTGTTGATTTCCTTGTACTTACGTAAAGCAGTCTCTGTCCCCTCTTGTTTGTATAATTTAAATGCTTGTTTTTTACTCTTCATCTTCATCTTTAATTCATTGCTAAGCCATATGGGTTGTTCAGTGTTTTTACCTGTCAGTTCTCTGTCCCAGTCTATACGTTGTATCACTGCCCTTAGTCCGTTAAAATATGCCCTTTTAAAATTAAGAGTTTCCGTTAGCCACTTACAGTTATGTTTTTTTAATTCAATCTCAAATGAGACTGTGTTGTGATCACTGTTTCCCAAAGGTTGCCCTATTTCAACATTTGATACTATATCAATATTATTTGTGATAACTAAATCTAAGATAGCCTCATTTCTAGTAGGCTCTGGTATAACCTGGGCCAGATAATTATCTCAGAGTGTACTCAAGAACCTGCTCCCCTTAGCTGAACTGCTGGTCTCATTTATCCAGTTTATTTCAGGGTATTAAAAATCTCCCATTATTAGAACTTACCCATTCTTAGTTGCATTTCCAATCTGTAACAATAATTGTATTTCCTCACTTTCAATTATATTTGGGGGTTTATAGCATACTTCTACTAATTTTCTTTTAGAATTTGCTCTTCTGCTATTTAACTCTAACCGCAAACATTCAACATCACCGCTAGTTCCACCATAAATATCTTCTCTGACTATAGGCTTAAATTCAAGCTTAAAATACAGACAAATCCCTCCTCCTCTTTCTCCATTGCCCCTATCTTTCCTAAATAGGTTATAACCATCCAGATTAGCAGCCCAGTCATGAGATTCATCCCACCGCGTTTCAGTAATGCCTATTAAATCCCATTTCTCATTAACTCCTAATAATTCAAACTCTCCCATTTTTCCTGGCAAGCTTTTGGCATTAGCAAGCATACACCTTATGTTATGAGTCTGTAGATCTGAAGTGCCTGCCACTGTACTTGAGTTACTTAGCAATACCTGACTATTGACTGTACTGACCCTCCCCATCTTCTCCCCCATGACTAGTTAATAAGTTCCTTACCCCTCTACACTTTCTACCCCATTACTTCTATCTCATCCCTCCCCCACCTACTAGTTTAAAAACTCCCCCAGCCGTTCTACCATCCTATCCCCTAGCACAAATACTCCCTCATCATTAAGGTGCAATCCATCCCTGCTATAGAGATTGTACCCAAGTGAGAACTCAGCCCAGTGCTCTAAAAACCCATTTTTAGACATGCATTGACTGCCCTAAGCTCCTTCTGCCTCCACGGGCTAGCAAGTGGAACTGGTAGTATCTCAGAAAATACTACCTTGGAGGTCATTGCCTTCAGCTTATTACCTAGTTCTATAAAATCATTCTTTATGACACTCCATCTTCCACTAACTTTGTCATTGGTACCAATATGTACCAAGACCGCCGGTTCATTTCCAGCCCCTCCCAATAATGTATCTACCCAATCCACAACATGCCGACCCCAACCCCCCGGAGACAGCAAACTGTTCGATTGCTGGGATCTGGGTGACAAATCACCCTTCCTACCTTCCTAATAATAGAGTCCCCTACCACCAAAACCTGTCTGTTGCTGGGCCTATTCTCCCCTCCCACTCCTCCAGTAGAACTGTTCTCCCGGCTAATAGGGGGAACAGCTCTATGTTGCATTGCCAATCCTAAATGGACATCCCCAACAGTTTCTCCCAATCTGGCAAATCTTTTGGTGTTTGCCAACTCAGAACTGGCCTGCCTCCTCCTTCTGATCCCCCTGCTACCCCTTGTAACTGTAACCCAGCTACCTCCCTAGACATCCTCACTATCCCCAGCTCCACCCTCCATGCTAGGCCCAGCTAAACTGTTTTTTTACAGAAGTTTCTAGTTAGTGAAGACCTTGCTTTTGGATAGAAGTTCACTAACTAAAAGCTTCTGTAAAAAAAATATGCCATGTGCTTATATAGAGCCCTATTTAATTGGAGAATTACATTTGAATGAGGCCCTGAACAAGTACACACACTTACTGTTCATGAGTAATCACAGAACAGATGCAATTGAATTAAAAAATATATAATTTTCTTATAGTGAAATTACATTGTGTTACATTGCAGTAGTGATTTTTTATTTGCATTTACGGTGCTGTGGACAAGGGTTAAACCCCCTTGTGGGTCCTCTCTAGCACTTGTAGGATTTTCTCCTACATTTGCCGTTTACGGATGTGAAATCATTTGCGGCCTTTGGGAATTGGAGCAATTGAATAGCGATTTGCGGAACTCTTGCAGGTGGGAAAGATCAAAGGCTTCAGGAGGCTGTAGGTTCCAGATTTAAGCATCGCAATGTCAAGCCGGTAACCAATAAACTGTCCGGAGCCTGCAAAAAGATGCCAATTGAATAGCAAATTAACTTACAGCCTCACTTACAGTCTCAGGTAACTTCCGATTGCTCAGTTGAATCGGGCTCATTGTTTTCAGTCGAGAAACATAAAGAAATGAGTACAAATCATCCTTATAGTGTAAATTGTCTGGCCCAATGTATTAATACAGCCAAATATGTACTCACAATTGATAAAATAAAATCAGGCTCTGATTAAATAAATCAACCTGTCCATTGGTATATAGTGCTCCTCTGTTCCATTGAACTGTAGCTCTGTTCACAGGAAACACTTTAATTTGATTCCAAGACATTATACGCATGTCTGGGACGCTGCGACTACTGATGCAGATGGTGCGTTATTATAATAAACAACCCACTGGAGGACCTTTTTATAAACACCATTCACATTACGGCTTTTTAAGCTACAAGACCCTGGACACAAGATGTAATGGTCAACGTGGGACATACACTCTGCAGAGCTAACACTCTAGGCTTCTATCTTTCTCTTAAAGAAAAATACCAACATGAAGAACCAGAGAAGGCAGAAGATGGTCAACTTTGGAAAATATAATTTTACCCTTAGTTTAATAATTTTTCAAAAGTGAGGCATTTGAGAGGTTAAGAAGTACAGTGGGGTTCCCCTGAGCATAGGGACTGCCCCTCCAAAAACAGGACAGTAGGCAGACATGCCCGATGCAGCCAAAGTTATGCATGCCGGGAATGAAATGGGTCAGGGGGGACTAGGATGGAAAGCTATATCACATCATCAGTCAGACAGAAGCCTCTGTCAGTGAACCAGCACTAGGCATGTGTCTAGTTAACATATGGATAAATCCATTCCTGAATTTAGCAGTAATGCACATTTATGATTAAACAACCAAAAATAATAATGTTAAATTAAACAGCCGCAAATTTGATTAATTAACCAAAAATAGTAATATCATTCTCCCAGTAAGTTTTGTCTGTCATTGTAATTCCAAATCTAGTTTATGTACAGTTGGGAAAAATACAAGTCCCAAGACAGTAATGTTGTGAGAATATCTGTATGACTGCAAAAAATGTATTGCTTCACTGACAAAACTAAATGTCTTACCAGGATAAAAAAAAAGTTGAATATATATATATTCTCTGAATATATGAATCTCAACAACCTTGGAAATCAGTAGCACGTTTCCAGAAAATAACCGCTGATAGTGAATTATTATTTATGAAAACAGTTTTCTCCTGAATGATGCTTACACATGCCTAATGTATCATGAAATTCAGTACTAAATAATAATGTTTTATGCTCCAAGGCCCTCATTCAATTGCAATTTGGCCAATTGAATAAGGCCCTAAATAAGCACATAAAATATTTTTTTTAAAGAAGTTTTTAGTCAGTAAGCATCTATCCAAAAGCAAGGTTTTCACTAACTAAAAAACTTTAAAAAAATATATGCTATGTGCTTATTTAGGGCCCTATTCAATTGGCCAAATCGCAATTGAATGAGGGCCCAAGTCAGCAAAAAAAACAGATACTAAATAGACTCCCACATAGAAGCAAAACGAAATACATGCCCTATCCGTAATTATTATATGGCAAACAAGCTTCTAACCATATGGGACACCTACAAGTTTATGTATACTGTAATCAATTACAATAATGTAGGAAATATGAAAAAAGTGAATTAAGTGTAAAATGTATCTGTGACAGTGGACATGATATGCCTATGATTTTGCCCTTACTTGCACCCGGATGGGAAATGAGCCTATGTGCATATGTGCAGTCTAAAATTGGGGGGGTGCAGGGGGAGTTAAGATAAGAGAGGTGAGCACCAAGAACCAAGGCCCAACCTGGGAATTCCTGACCCTGGTGCATTGGTTAATTTGAAGTCAATGGGAGAGATTCAAAGGGGGGGCGGGAGGTTAAGCTGTTTATGTGGACGTGTTGTTTGTTTGGTGGAATGCACTTATTATGAGCTCTGCGCTTCTGAGAATGGCGTAACGCAATTAACGCTTGGCAAGTAAAAGACACAGGGGATATTGTGTCCTATAATACAGCTAATGCCCCGACAAACTCGTTGTTTAAATTATTCATTGATCATTAATAAAATTCATATTTAAGTATATATAATAGTGATATTCAAAAGTGATTGGATATGGAAGGTTTGTGGATTTTACTGGGAATATAATATCTATTTACTTTTATGTACTTTATTTTATTAAGAAGTGTTATAAGCTATGCCTAAAATCAAACAAATAGTCCCTGTATGAGTCTGCCCTCTGCAGTGTATGCAGACACAGACTCTTTAAGGCTGGATGCGAAGTGTAGTGTCCTAGCCTATCAGGGACCATGTCTCAGCAGCATGTTGATTAGAGTTGGTTTGATGTCTGACTGGCCTTTTGTTCAGCTCCCTATAAAACTCCTTACCAATAAAGTCAGTTCTGGTCAACATTTGCAAGTGTGAGAGCTGTACTCCATTAGCTCAGACAAAATACTTTATAAGACAGTAATGTTATTTTCAAAAGATAATCTCTGTAATATGCCTGCGATCACTGAAAATAGTCATACCCACCTGATATGAGAACCTAACCGGTAGGAATTTCAAAAACATAGGCTCCTATTCAATTGAGCAATTATGGTTTACCGGAGCTCGTAATGTAGCCCATAAACTAATTTGCTATTCAATTGGCGTCTTAGTAGTAGTAGTCTGACGATCTACGGGTTACAGGCTTAAAATCCCTGTGGTTGTCAAAATCATAACTTACAACCTACCTAAGCCTTTGATCTTTCAAGCCCAAAGTTACAATCGCTAAAATCACAAATCGCTATTCAATTGCTACAATTCCTCAAATGTTTTCACACCCATAAATGGCAAATGTAGGAGAAAATCCTATGGGTACCAGATAGGACTCGCACCTGATCGTAGCACTGTAAATGCAAAAAAAAAAAAACAATACTACACTTTAAAAGACAGGGAAAGCGATGACAGACATTAGAATTAATTGCACAACAGTCTCAAGCTCGCAAATTTGCTAATTATTTTTATGTTTATTTTCGGTGCCAAATTAATATCGGTAATCAAGGACTGAAACTGTATTGCCATTCATTTTTTAGATTTTGTACATTGCCGAATTGCGAGTCTGATCGCATATGGGACCTCTAAAAGCTAATTGATTCACGTGTAACCTCCATATTTTACTGATGTAATGATAACTTTCTCATTTTCTATCGGCTGTTTCTAAATCGGTAGTTACAGACTTGCTTAATTGATCATGATCACACTCTGAAATGCTACTTACGGGTGCGCGGTTTACGGTTTCGACTTTCGGCCAATAAATTGCGGACATTCAATTGTATTGCTCTGTAATTGTAGCAAATTTTAAGACATACGGCCTGTATAACTTGCAATTGAATAAGGCCCAAAGTTACCATTAATCAGGGCATTAATGCAAAGCCCCCTTACTTGATTGTCCTGCATGCTATTGTATCCATAACCCAACCTCTCCAATTTAGCATGCCTCAGGTTAACTGGCACGCAAAATTAATTGAACCTGTGCTAAATAGCCAAGGAGGTAGGGGTAGGAATGCAGCAATATCCCTGACAATTGGTAACTATGGGTCATATTCAATTCTCTAATTCGTATAGTTATACCATTAAAAAGTGGTCAGTAACATTTCTTAGCAATTCAGTCAACCCTTTTTTTCATGGCTGCGAGTGAGTTACTCGTAATGCCCTAGAACATGTAATGGAAAATTACGGCATGCTCTCCCATTTATTTTCAGACATCCGTAATATTATGGGTTATTTTTTCAAAGATTCTCACTGAAGTCGCTATTCAACTGGAACCCTTGCAAAATACGTATGACTTGTAATTTGTAATATAAGGGATTTAAAAGAAAATATTTTCTTGCACTGAAGAGCAGCTGCAAATGATTTTAAAAGCCTTTCTGTCATTATACAATAATAAGGGTGACCTAGAACCCAGTACTCAAGAGGTTAATATATATCAGGATATCAGGATATATATGAGGGCCTCATTCTATTAACGGCCGTAAAATGGCTGCAAAGCTGCGATTCCTTGCGGCCATCTTCCGGCCCCGTGTGGAGCTACTGCTACCTTGCTATTCAAATGGACGGCGCCGCAAGGATATACCCCTTACAGCCGGCCGCACATCATGCAAACGGCCGCAAGTGTTTTTCCTGCGCCCGTAAATCTTGTTTTCCGGTCGCAAAGTCAGAAAACTGTAAATGCAATATAAATTCAAGATGGCACTGTAAAGCTCCGTAAATGCTAGGCATCATAATGGGGGACATGAGGATTAATAGCAACAACCTCTCAAGCTTGCACATCGACCAATTCCGATATATCATTTACGGTTTACTTTCCGTCCCGTAGTCCCGCGGGCTCGTCCTTGTTAAAACCCGTACGGGTTCGGAGGTGGATGGCCGCAAACAAAGCATTGTAGAAGCCAATATATATTCAATCCAGCACTGCAAAGCACTGTAAATGATGGGGAACATAATGGGGGGGCATGAGGATTAATAGCAAAACGTTCTCAAGCTTGCACATCGCCAAATTGTACTTTGATTTTAAAATCCGTCCAAGTCCCACGGACTTCAATGATCAAGCCCGTAGCTCCTTATTCAAACCGTGCGGGCTTCCATGATAGATAAAACACGAAGATTGAACATGAAATTAAATTTCTTTATTTGCGGATTTGAGAGTAGGAGAATGTTGTGCTATTAATTCTAAGACCAAACATCACTTTTACTTTTAATAAAAGTACAGGATGGCTTTTCTATGCTACGACTTGTAAGTAAGCCCTTTACGACCCGTGGGTCTATTTTACTCATTTACGGACTTGACGGAGGCTAATCCAGCAGCCTTTGCGGGTCTGAGGTGCTCCAAGCCCGTGGGACTCTGGACACGGACATTTGACATGAATTTAACTAAAAATGATTTTCAGATTTGAGTGTAGGGGAATGTTGTGCTATGAATGCTAACACCTCCAATCACTTTATCGTCTCATCAAAGTGCAGGATGGCTTTATTATGTGCTTAATTGTGTGCTAGCGGGACCTTTTTGGTGCAAGTAAGTTGCGGCTCGGTTTTAGATAATTACGGCCATGACGAGAGGGTTTACATAGCAATTGAATAGCAACCGAGGCTTTCTTGCGGCCGAAACTCTTGCGGCCGTGTAAGATCAAAGGCTTTCCTGCTGCGCGTGCGGCCGCAAGGGATAACAGGGCGCTGGCCGCAAGCCTGCCGGAGTCCCCGGCCGGAAGGGAATAGAATACGCAAATAACCTGCGGCCGGTCCTTGCGGCCACGCATCTCCTACGGCCGTTAATAGAATGAGGCCCTAGGGATGTGTCTCATCAAGTACATCAGTAAATTTCTGGGTTTGGTGTAATATTACTAGATAAGTAAAATTACGAGTGAAGGCAACTGTTTACATGTTTAATATTACTGAAAAAAAGCTCCATTTTGAAAAAGCCTAACTTTGCGATTTATGAGTCTCGAATTGAATGAAGCCCTATGTTTTCAAATGATATTTTCTTATAAAAGCCTTATGTAATATGTAGGAATACTGGGTTACTAAATTATCCAAAACACTCTATCTATTACTATTCACATCTATTAAAGAACCACTGCAGAATGACAGCATGCATAAGGTATGTGTTTGAAAAAAATGTTTTATCAATATATTGGGGGAATTAACGATAGCACCCCCAACAGTTCCAGCGTTCCAGCTTCTCAGCTCATCATGTGATTTATTAAAGCCCCTTCTTGCTTATATCTAGCTCATCACGCCTCACAGCAGCTGATCCCAAGTTATCTTGAACAGGGTATTTTATGGGTATGTTATGGGCATGTAAGCTGTATCTACAATGAAAATCTAACTACTCAGAATTTACTAAACACTCATCCTACTTTTTACTTAGCGTGATGCTGATATTCAGCATTATGTGTTTCAAGCCCACGTTAGCAGTATATTATATATTCAATTAAAATAATATGACTAATATTCATCCATTAATACACAAGATATGCTGCAAGACTTTACATATAGCATAGCATGTTGTATAAAAATAGATGAATATTAGATTTTTTATTTTAATCAAATATAAATATACTGCTCTAGAGGGTTTGAAACCCATGATGCTGAATATCAGCATTGTGGGCAGTAAAATGTTTTATACCTTAATGGGGTTTCGGAATATAAGCATTGGGTGTCCTTATTGGCCTTCATGGACCTCCATGGTAATCCTTATGGACCCTACGGATCTCCATGGTAATCTAATCCCATGGCATCTAACATTAACCCCATAACATGGAAGTTCCTATGGACCCCATCGTATACAAAACTAAAACCATTGGGACTCACATGGTAACTAAACTTAACCCCCTAAGTTTTAAGCATCCTAACTACAACATAAGGGGGGCTTATGAACCCTCGTGAACCTAATCCCCCCCTGGGGCACCACAAGGACCCTCATTTTCCCCTGTATAGCGCTATGTAATATGTTGGCGCGTTACAAGTAAAAGTAATAATAATAGTCCCTAACACTACTCCTAATTAAATAAATTACATTAAAAAAACAAACATCTATTTTAGAAATAAGACTGCAAAAAAAAAAAAAAAGATTTACATAAAAATGAAAAAGATTCACAAAAAAAATAAAACAAATAATTCCAAATAAAATATTAAAATGAAAATAAAAAACAATTACAAAAAATAAAAAATGTATGCATTTTTTTGGGGGGGTTATTCTTACCCTCCTTTTGAAAACCCACCAGTGATCATCAGCGATTCCTTATCTACAATCTTTGCCAATCAATAAATAGATATATCCATGTTGATTGTTGAAGTTGGTCTCCCTCTATCCTGCTTGAAGACCCTCCTCATCTTCAACCCATGGAAAAAGCCTACACCTAAAAAAAATACTGCTCTATTAAAAAAAAAATATAGAACAGAGCTCCTCTACTGAAGGGCTCCTCCGTCAACTAAAGACTTTTGCCCTTGCCATATATACTAGTTGTATGGCTTCTGATTGGCTCAAATATATGTTCTTCATATTTCAGCCAATACAGTATTTGATTATAAGCTACCTCCCCTTCTCTGATAAGAGAAGATTGCAACCAATCAGAATGCATGGATTGAAATCTGTGCATTCCTAGGGCCTCATTCTATTACCGGCCGTAAATCAGCTGTAAGGCTGTGATTCCTTGCGGGGGTTCTGTTAACTCGCGATTCTATTAAACGGCCCCGCAAGGATCTCCCCTTACGGCCGGCCGCATATCTTGAAACCGGCCGTAAGCTCAGAAATCTAAAAACTCAAAAATAAATTCAAGCCTGCACTGTACAGCTCTGTAAATGCTAGGGATCATATTGGGGTACACGAGGATTAAAAGTAACCCCCTCTCAAGCTTGAACATCAGCCCAAACCGGAGTTCAAATTAACTGTTTATTTTCCGGCTGCGGCGTGGGCGGGTCTGAGGTGCTCCAAGCCCTATGGACTTTTTACATGTATATTTTACGTATATTAAAAAAAAAATATTTTACGGATTTAAGTATAGGGTAATTATGTGCTAATTTTGCTAACACCGAATATCACTTTATAGACTCCGCAAAGTGCAGGATGGCTTTATTTGAGCTATTTTATGTGCTTAATTGGTGCTAGCGGGACCTGCTTGCTGCAAGTAAGCTGCGGCTCGCTTTTAGCCTTGCAGAGAGGGTTCCCGGAGCAATAGAATAGCAACCAGGCTTTTCTTACGGCCGATTTCCTTGCGTCCGTTTTAGATCAAAGGCTTTCCTCCGGCGCTTGCGGCCGCAAGAGATAGCAAGGCGCCGGCCGCAAGCCTGCCGAAGTCCCCGGCCGGAGGGGAATAGAAGAGCCGGAAAGCTTTCGGCCGGTCCTTGCGGCCGATAATAGAATGAGGCCCCTAATGCCTAGCTTTTAGGCAGTGAGAAACGTCTATTTTCGCATATTCTATTCTGATTGGCTTGAAATGGCAGCCAATTAGAATAGAACTTTAATAATAATGCAAACCTTCTGTAACTGTCTCTGTCAAAAGCCAATTACAGCTTGTAAGCTTAAGTATAGCACCCATGGTTATACTTAATGCCTGAAAGTGACCTCAGTAGTCCCCCCAGGTGTTGAGAGGTAGTCCCCAGGATATACCCAGTAGCATAAGGGTAACGGGCTAGTGTAGTGTGATCATGTTATGCAGCTGTTTTATTAATATGTAGTGCAATAGACCTTGCACAGACATCGCTTAATTTTAGCGGTTTGTTGTTGTTATTGACGTATTGCCAACCATTGCAGGTTTGGCAACCAATATGGCAACCTGTACCAACAGACATCGCTGCACATGCCTGACTCACTATAACACGCAAGAGCTAATGCAATTGCGATGTGTAAAAGGGTGTGAGGAGGGTGGATACACAGTGCTGCATCTGGCATTACTAGGGCACATTGCAGACATAATTATAATACCATTGATTTAGTCAATTGCATGGAGAGCTGAGTAGGCCTAATGAGCAATGAGCATACTCAGCCTTATTAAATTGCAATTCTGCCAATTGAATTGGGCTCTAAATAAGCACATAACATATTTGTTTACAGAAGTTTTTAGTTAGTGAAGACCTTGCTTTTGAATAGAAGGTCACTAACTAAAAACTTCTGTAAAAAAAAATATGCTCTGTGCTTATATAGAACCCTTTTCAATTGGCCAAATTGCAATTTAATAAGGCTGACTGTTAGTAAATTTCCCCTATTGTCTTAGAGCCTTATTCAATTGCTGCGATTTTGATACCCGGGCTCGCAAGTGGAGGTCGCAAGTTATTTTGCTATACAATTGCTTTTCGTTTGTGCAATCCGATCAAGTTACGTGATGTGAGCTGTGATCCATTGCGATTTGTAAAATCGCAAGTTAATGCCCTCCAAGCCTTTGATCTTTCACAGCCTCAAGAGTCCCGAAAGCTAAAATCGCAAATCTCTATTTAATTGCTCCTATTCCCCCTCACTAACCACTCCGTCAAGCCCACAAATTGCAAATATCTAACCACAAGTTACTGGTACCAAGGAGGTCTCGCAAAGGGCTTAATGACAAATCAGAGCACTTTAAAAGCAAATAAAAAAGCAAAGCTGTTCTTTTATGAAGAGTGAAAGTGATGTTAGGTCTTAGAATTAATAGCACAACATTCTCCAATACTTTATTTCATGTTAAATTTCCGTGTTATATCGAGCACGGCAATCAATGTGAAGTCCTACGGGCCTCCACCTCCAAGGCCGTAGGTCTTTAAAAATCCAACCTCCATTTTTTCAAAGTCCTACGGGATAAGAGGTGGAAGCCCGTAGGACTTCGAAAATGGAGGTTGGATGACGAAGTACTACGGCCTTCACTTACGAGTTACGGGCTTGGAGGCTGGTCATGAGGACGATCTCTGTTTCCATTGGCTTTTTATGCATCTGGAGTTACGGGCTTGATTCCAAGCCACAAATGCTACTTCCAACAGCAATGGTTTCCGATTTTCGCAATCTGCCCCTAACTTGCGGGCCCGGTCAATTGAATAGCACCTTAACTCCGGCCCGCAGCAGGCCCGCAAACGTAACATTAACTAACTTACGATGCCTCCATTGAATGAGGCTCTTAGTGATTGGTATCCTTAATTTTTGTATTCCTATTTAATCACGATTGTCTTTCTTTTTGTTATTATTATATAGTATTACAATTTATGTAATAAAAAATAAATCTTTGAGACTAATTAGGTAAGGAGAAATCATAAAGTTAAACTAGTAAAAATACATGTTGATATATCTACTGGTCTCTGGATGCATCCATGATACTTTGGTGAAGGTTGCATATGCAGGAGGGCATTTATATTTCTGCAGGACAAGGCTTGCAGCTAATGTTGGAATTTGCCTGCTCCTGATCATTTGATAGGTAAGTGGATAGGCGTCAAATACTGTATATATATAAAAAAACAATCCATCAACTCTCTCCCTCCAATGCCTCCACTGTTGAATTGGTAGATTAGTCCATGTCTTCCGACTTTAAGCGCACAAGATGGTAACTTTCTATGGACAAAAACGATCTTCAAAACTTTATTTTCTTTAAAAAGGCATGACTTTGTTGAGTTTTTAATAGTTTTACTATATAATCCCTATCTTCACCTTTTTGATTGCCAAAGAGTAAAATGTACAATTATTGTATTTGTCTGTAAACATATATGGATTTATGTAAAAAATATGTGGATTTTATGGTGTTTTTTTAAACACTTTATTATCTTGGTGTTCTTTCTAAAAAAACAAAAAACATACTATATATTTGAGTATGTTCAGTATTGTAAAAATGCATGCTCAGAGGATTTGAAACATACAGCCAAAACATTTCAATATTAAAACAATCTGTAATTGTAAAAATGTACATTTAAGAATACACTGTCAAGCATAATAACTCTGTATTATTTTGTAAAAGGTTTTGACAGCAATTCATTGTAATTACATATATTTGTACATCCTGTTTTGAACAATACAAGTCCCAAAAGATTAATAATATGAGGTTATTATGACTGCAAATGAGATCATGAGTCTAGCAATATAGAACAATATTTGGTATATGTTTTCAGAATATGATGTATTTAAACAAAAATGGAAATCAATAGCACATGCTTAAAAATAATAGATTACAATGGTGAGTAGTATATAAAATAAGTTTCCCTTGAATTTACATATGACCAATGTATTGTGAAATTGAGTACTAAATAATATTGCTAATGCTCTAAGTCATCAGAGCAAATGCATATAAAATAGGTGCCACTTGGACCCCAATACAGCTCTCACCCACTTATAAGGTTCCTTAATTATGACTTTCTTTTTTGCTTTTATCCAACTGGGGTATATTGTTATTATTTCTTTTATTTGTAACGCGCCAACATATTCTGTAGCGCTATACAGGGGTGAGTTGAAGTCAAAACAATATTAACACAATGAAGAGTAGGGAATGGAGGGCACTGTCTTTGAGCTTAAAATCAAATGTACACAGAGCTTTGACTAATGCACATAGGAAGATTGAAAACTCACAGACTTACAATCTATACTATAAAATAATTACAAAATATACTATAAAAGACAAGTAAAATCCTTATACACGCTCTCATCATCTCTCGACTAGACTACTGCAACTCGCTTCTTGTTGGCCTACCTACCACCCGACTATCTCCACTTCAATCCATTATGAATGCCTCTGCTACACTCATCTTCCGTACCCAACGTTCAGTGTCGGCATCACCTCTCTGTCAATCACTCCACTGGCTTCCCTTAGCCTCAATAATAAAATTTAAAACCATGACCCTAACTTACAAAGCCCTCAACAATAACGCTCCCCCTTATATCTCTGCTCTCATCTCCAATTACTCCCCCACCCGCCCTCTTCGTTCTGCTAATGACCTTCTTCTTTCTACAACTCTTGTCTCCTCCTCTCACTCTGCCTCCAGGGCTTTTCTTGTGCTGCCCCTAGTCTCTGAAACTCCTTGCCTCGCTCCACCAGATTATCCTCTTGCCTCAAAACATTTAAAACCTCACTTAAAACGCATCTCTTTAAAGAAGCGTATCACCTTCCACCCTAACACACTTATCACCTCTCTCTCCCTCTTTTACCACTTACTATCCCTTAGATTGTGTCTGCAAGTTTCTATCCTAAGTTCTTTGGGAATTCACCATGGACATTGGATTCTTAGCTCAAAGACATGGCCCTCCTTCCTTTGCTAAATGTTAATCTGTAATTATCATTGTCTGAACCTAATTTATGTACGGCGCTACGGAATATGTCGGCGCAATATAAATAAACTATAAAAATAATAATAATAATAATAAAATAAATGCAATAAATAATGTTCTAAAAATGTAAATTGTTTTATGGAACTATAGAATGTTAGTACTTACAAAATACAAAAGGTAGTAAGGTGTATAGAAAAGGATTAAGAAGTAAGCTATGTTAATATACACATTGATGAGGTTTCAGCCGAAGTTGTAAGACTGCAATGAGAGTGTCTGAACCAGGGCGTGTGAGCCCTTATGTTACAATTGGGGAGAGCATTTCAGAACTGCAGAAATCCAGATCTCACTGATGAAGACCAATTAAGGCCAAAACATATGTCTGGGGTTTGTTGTTTCTGCTGTTCAGGGTAGAATTGCCTGGTATTTCGGAACTGGTTCACTCTTCTTATACTTCAGGATATTTCTCCCTGTGAAGGGCACAAGTGGCTAAAAGAGGCTGCTCTCTGAGTAGGTAACCAGACCTATGGGACAACCCTACTTAGGTGTTGTTCATTCTCAGATGAGCGCCTCTGACTTTGTTTTTGCATATGCCAATGACCCTTAGGAATTTGTCCCCCTAAGGGTGATAGGGGGCTCCAGCAGTGGACTCCTCCCTGTGACTTAAGGAATTCAACTACACCTCATTGATGAGGCTCAAAAGTGGCCAAAATATACGTCTGTGGTTTGATGTTTCTCCTGTTCAAGGTGAAATTGCCTGTTTATTCGAGGCTGGATCATTCTTTTGAGACCAGACTGATATACTACAGGGCACAAGAGAGCCTCTTAGTAGGTGACCAGGCCTATAGTACAAACCTACTTATGTGTTGTTCCTTCTCAGTTTGAGTGCCTCTGACTTTGTGTTAAAGTGTTCATGCATTGTATATGTCTTTAAAAATCTAAGGATTCCTTGCTATAACCTCATAAGGTGACCTTTATAAGAAATTTGTTACCTCTCCCTGAGTTTTATTACACATTTTGTTATGTTCAGAATTTTGGATAATCATGCCCAGAGGAATAAAAACATTTCAATAGAAAAAATATACTATTACAACAATGTACATTTACAAGTAAACTATCAACAATAATAACTACTATTATTTCTTAAATTTTTTTGACAGCAACGTATTGTAACTACATATATTTATTACATACTGTTTTGAACAATACAAGTCCCAGGTCAATAACACTGTGAGGTTAATATAACTGCAAATGAGATCATCAGTCTACAAATAAAGAAAAAACTTTGATATATATTTCTGAATATAAAAATATGTTTTAACAATATTAGAAATGAACAGAATATTGTTTATAAAAGTACATTTTAAAATGTGAGTTACTTATGATACAGTTTTCCCTGAATTTACAGTGTATTGTGGACATGACTAACTAATAATGTTGTTCTTAAATCAGGAAAAGATATGAAATTGACTGCCAACCGCCCGGCTAAATCCACTCACTAGACTTCTTATCCAGTGATAATTACCTTTCTGTATTGTACTTTATCCAATCAGTGTACTCAATAAGGCCCTCATTCAATTGCAATTTGGCCAATTGAATAGGGGTCTAAATAAGCACATAACATATTTTTTTTAAAGAAGTTTTTACTTAGTAAACATCTATCCAAAAGCAAGGTTTTCACTAACTAAAAACTTATTTAAAAAAAATACGTATAAAATAAATGGAATAAACAAATGTGTGTGAAATATAAACTGTATGGGCCTCATTCTATTATCGGCCGTAGGAGATGCAAGGCCGCAAGGACCGGCCGCAAGCTATTTGCCTATTCTATTCCCTTCCGGCCGGGGACTCCGGCAGGCTTGCGGCCGGCGCCTTGTTATCCCTTGCGGCCGCACGCGCCGGAGGAAAGCCTTTGATCTAAAACGTCCGCAAGAGTTTCGGCCACAAGAAAATCCTGGTTGCTATTCAATTGCTCCTGGAACCCTCTCTGCAAGGCTAAAACCGAGCCGCAGCTTACTTGCAGCAAAAAGGTCCCGCAGGCACACATTTAAGCACATTATAAAGCCATAATAAAGCCATCCTGCACTCTGAGGAGACTATAAAGTGATTTTAGGTGTTAGCATTCATAGCACAACATTCCCCTACACTCAAATCCGTAAATAATTTTTTTTTTAAATTTATGTCACATATCCATGTAAAAACTCCAGAGGGCTTGGAGCACCTCAGACCCGCCCACGCTGCGGCCGGAAAAAAAAAAGTTAATGTAATCTCGGATTTGGGCTGATGTGCATGCTTGAGAGGGGGTTGCTATTAATCCTCATGTCCCCCATTATGATCCCTAGCATTGACAGAGCTTTACAGTGCCGTCTTGAATTTATTTTTGCATTTAAAGATTTCTGAGCTTACAGCCAGTTGCAAGATATACGGCCGGCCGTAAGGGGAGATCCTTGCGGGGCCGTATAATTGAATTGCAAGATAACGGAACCCCCGCAAGGAATCGCAGCCTTGCGGCCGTTTTACGGCCGATAATAGAATGAGGCCCTATGTATGGAACTATGGAGTACTGGCACTTCCAAAAGATAAAAGGTAGTGGAGGTTTATAAAAGAGTATAAAGTAAAGTAAGCTATGCCAATATTTACAGTGATGAGGTCATATCAGCAAAGGAAAACTGTTTAGGACCAATAAATGGAAGAAGATACAGGCTACTATGGTAGAAAGCTGAGCTGTGATGGAGGGTAAGGTTTTTAGGGTCTGGAATGGTTTGCAATCATGGTTGGGCCGATTGGCCAATTACATTTAGTGAGGCTATTTAATGAGGCAACTAAGTTAGGCTTTATAATTTGTTTTGGAAATATGGGACACATTGTGCCTTTCTAATGCAGTGCTTTTGACCTGTAGAAGGTAAAACAAATTAGTATCTAAAAAGCCAGTTGTTATAAGTCCTGTATTCTAATTATTAAAACTTAAAGGGTTTGTGTATCAAGCCCTGAAGTATAAATATGAGGGCGCAAATATGGCCCTGGGTGCTACTAGGACCATGATGTACAAATTAGGTTTCTCATATAAAACATCTAAATGATCTTCTATTTCACACATTATATTGTTGTTAAAGGTATATATAAGTTTCCTGGGTTTCAAATGTTTGGTAAGAAATAGGCATTGATTCTCAGAAAAATATGTGTTATATAGAAAAGTTCAGTATACTTACAAAGTTATAGGCAGCAAAGTAAAATCCAGCTTTGCACACCCACGTGGAGCTTACATAACTAAGTACACAGAGGAAAGGCATCCAGATACAGGGCCTCATTCAATTGCAAATACAGGGCCTCATTCAATTGCAATTTGGCCAATTTAATAGGGCTCAAAATAAGCACATAGCATATTTTTTAAAGAAGTTTTTAGTTAGTAAAAACCTTGCTTTTGTATAGATGTTTACTAACTAAAAACTTCTTTCAAAAATATATGTTATGTGCTTATTTAGAGCCCTATGCAATTGGCCAAATTGCAATTGAATAAAGGCCACAGAGTTTGACTTTTCTGCTGCAGGATGGAATCACATGGTAGGGCGGGGTCTGAGCTCACAGCTGAATCGGAGCACAAGGAGAGAGGGAGAGACTATATATCCCAGGCTGATTTGCAACACAGGAACCCCAGAGTTTGATATAAATGTTTCAGCTAAACTCTGCTTTCTCCTGATTGGCCAAAACGAATTATGAATTTTATACTAATCTTAGCAGGGATTTTTAGGGGTGTCAACTAACAAAAGCTTCCGCTTGCAAACTGAAAAGATTTAGCAAACATTAGAGTGAGCTTGTAAATGTTTATTTTGGTATTTTTTTCATGCAAAACATTTTTTGCACACACTATTGATTCTCCTCAGATGCACTCATAATCCAGGAAATGTACATATGCCTTTAAGTCTGTGTTTTGCTTAAGCCTTTTGAGCTGGTGGCCCATTTGCTACTGAATGGAGAGTTCCTACCTAGGGCCCTCATTCAATTGCAATTTGGCCAATTGAATAGGGGTCTAAATAAGCACATAACATATTTTTTAAAGAAGTTTTTAGTTAGTAAACATCTATCTAAAAGCAAGGTTTTCACTAACTAAAAACGTATTTAAAAAAAATATGTTATGTGCTTATTTAGAGCACTATTCAATTGGCCAAATCGTAATTGAATGAGGCCCTAGGACATCAACTCAAGCTGATCTTGCTCTCGCAATCTTATAATTAATGCATTTCGATTGTATGTCTAACATATTTTATATAATATACAGTATGTTTTTGCAGTATCTGAGTTATCATTCTCTTTATATTCAAGCCATTTGAGTTGCCAATCACAATAAAATTTCCTGATGCACAAAATCGCGGAGAGTAAGCTTTATCCTGAAAATTACATTTATAAATAAAATCACATATATAAATAAACTAACATAAAATGCAGTAAAATCATTTGACAGTGACTCATTGTAATTGTATAAGTTTATGTAAATAATGTTTTGAACAATACAAATGATTCTCAAGACAATAAAACAGTGGAATTATCTTCATGACAAAATTACTGTTATATTTTTCCAACAAACTTTGAAATCCACAACACGTTTCCAGAAGCTCACTTCTGATTGTGAATTATTTATGAAAGTGGAAATTTTACTTACACATGCTTAATTTGTCAGGACAAAAGTACTAAATACTATTATGTCCTAAACTAGGAAATTGCCCGTCAAAAATGACGGGAATAAAATTGTAAACCTTGCAATGCTGTTTGCCACACAATGTAATGATTTTGCCCCTCTGAGCAACTTTGGCGCTCATTGCAAGCCTCTCCCCCTGTGTACTTTATAGGTCTCACACTTCAGCTCCTACGGCGCTCATCGCGAGCCCTGCGCTGATCGCCTTTGGCCACATGTACTTTAGGGGCCTCGCGATTAGTGCTACTGCCTTGGTGTAAGTGTTACTGCCTTGGGCCCTCATTCTATTATCGGCCGTAAAACGGCAGCAAGGCTGCGATTCCTTGCGGGGGTTCCGTTATCTTGCAATTCAATTAAACGGCCCCGCAAGGATCTCCCCTTACGGCCGGCCATATATCTTGCAACCGGCCGTAAGCTCAGAAATCTTTAAACGCAAAAATAAATTCAAGACGGCACTGTAAAGCTCTGTAAATGCTAGGGATCATAATGGGGGACATGAGGATTAATAGCAACCCCCTCTCAAGCTTGCACATCTGCTCAAATCCGAGATTACATTAACTGTTTATTTTCCGGCCGCAGCGTGGGCGGGTCTGAGGTGCTCCAAGGCCTCTGGACTTTTTACATGGATATGTGACATAAATTTTAAAAAAAATTATTTACGGATTTGAGTGTAGGGGAATGTTGTGCTATGAATGCTAACACCTAAAATCACTTTATAGTCTCCTCAGAGTGCAGGATGGCTTTATTATGGCTTTATTATGTGCCTGCGGGACCTTTTTCCTGCAAGTAAGCTGCGGCTCGCTTTTAGCCTTGCAGAGAGGGTACCCGGAGCAATTGAATAGCAACCGGGATTTTCTTGCGGCCGAAACTCTTGCGGCCGTTTTAGATCAAAGGCTTTCCTCCGGCGCGAGCGGCCGCAAGGGATAGCAAGGCGCCGGCCGCAAGCCTTCCGGAATCCCCGGCCGGAGGGGAATAGAATAGGCAAATAGTTTGTGGCCGGTCCTTGCGGCCCCGAATCTCCTACGGCCGTTAATAGAATGAGGCCCTTGGTGTATATACGTTACTGCCTTGGTGTAAGTGTTACTGCCTTGCTGCCTTGGTGTAAGTGTTACTGCCTTGGTGCCTTTGTGTAAGTGTTACTTCATTGGGCCCTCATGCAATTGAATAGGGCTCTAAATAAGCACATAGCATATTTTTTTTAAAGAAGTTTTTAATTAGTGAAAACCTTGCTTTTGGATAGATGCTTACTAACTAAAAACTTCTTTAAAAAAAATATGTTATGTGCTTATTTAGAGCCCTATTCAATTGGCCAAATTGCAATTGAATGAGGGCCTAGGTGCCTTGTTGTGTGTTACTGCCTTGGTGCCTAGGTGTGTGTTACTTCCTTGGTGTGTGTTTCTGCCTTGGTGTAAGTGTTACTACCTTGGTGTAAGTCTTACTGCCTTGGTGTAAGTGTTACTGCCTTGTTGTAAGTGTTTCTGCCTTGGTGTAAGTGTTTCTGCCTTGCCTTGGTGTAAGTGTTTCTGCCTTGGTGTAAGTGTTACTACCTTGGTGTAAGTGTTACTGCCTTGGAGTAAGTGTTACTGCCTTGGTGTAAGTGTATCTGCCTTGATGTAAGTGTTTCTGCCTTGCCTTGGTATAAGTGTTTCTGCCTTGGTGTAAGTGTTACTGCCTTGGTGTAAGTGTTACTGCCTTAGTGTAAGTGTTACTGCCGTTGTGTAAAAGTTACTGCCTTGGTGTAAGTGTTACTGCCTTGGTGTAAGTGTTACTGCCTTGGTGTAAAAGTTACTGCCTTGGTGTAAAAGTTTGCGAGGCTCGCAAAGTGTGACCAACATCGTAAGCGTTGCGAACAACCACGCAGATCCACAACTATATACGTGATTCTCAGAGCAAACAGATAAGAAATTAGCCCAACCAGCTCCTCTCATAACATCTACTCCCTTGCTTTCATAGATTATTGTCTGTTATCCAATTGGCATGTATGAATAATGTTAGATTTAAATTGGATTATTTATTCTGGAAATTCCTCGGGAGGGCGGGCATATGGGCAGACAGTAGTATCCACTAGATCAAAAGTTTATCATTCATTCAACTAAATTAATTTTTAGTACAATGGCAGCATAATACTTTTTATTTACAAAGGGCCTCATTCTATTATAGGCCGTAGGAGATGCGGGGCCGCAAGGACCGGCCGCAGGCTATTTGCCTATTCTATTCCCTTCCGGCCGAGGGCTCCGGCAGGCTTGCGGCCGGTGCCCTGTTATCCCTTGCGGCCGCACGCGCAGCAGGAAAGCTTTTGATCTTAAACGACCGCAAGAGTTCCGGCCGCAAGAAAACCCTGGTTGCAATTCAATTGCTCCAGGAACCCTCTCGGCAAGGCTAAAACCGAGCCGCAGCTTACTTAAAAAGGTCCCGCAAGCACACAATTAGGCACATAATAAAGCCATCCTGCACTCTGATGAGACGATAAAGTGATTGGAGGTGTTAACATTCATAGCACAACATTCCCCTATACTCAAATCTAAAAATAATTTTTATTTTAATTCATGTCAAATATCCGTGGACAAAGTCCCAAGGGCTTGGAGCACCTCAGACCCGCCCACGCGGCGGGACGGAAAATAAACCGTTAATTAAATAGCGGATTTGGGCGATGTGGAAGCTTGAGAGGGTGTTGTTATTAATCCTCATGTCCCCCATTATGATGCCTATCATTTACAGAGCTTTAGAGTGCCATCTTGAATTTATATTTGCATTTAAAGTTTTCTGACCTTGCGGCTGGTTGCATGATATGCGGCCGGCCGTAAGGGGGTTATCCTTGTGGCGCCGTCCATTTGAATGGCAAGGTAAAGGTAGCTCTACACGGGGCCGTAAGACGGCCGCAAGGAATCGCAGCTTTGCGGCCGTTTTATGGACGATAATAGAATGAGGCCCAAAGTGTCAACATTTTAGGATTAGTAACTATTGCAACTAGCTGTAGTTATTGAGAAGTCATCCAACCAATATGGAAGACTGAGTCTGCAATGGTGGTTTTCAAACTTTTTTTTCGACAGACCATATTGGTTGGATGATAGACCATATTGGTTGGATGACACTTTGGGCCTCTTATTGCTAAGAGTCTTTTTGGACCACCTAATAATTTTTCTGCCTTTTGTGAAACAATTATAATGTTCTGTGATATGTAGTAATAAATCTAATCTATACCTTCAGAAATAATAAAACATACCATTGAGGCACTTGGGTGCTTCTTGTCTATGCTACTTGTCTAGTGCATCTATACCATCCGAAACAATATAGTATCTCAGCCCTTGTGTGCTACTTATCAATGCAACAAATGTTCTTTAATGCTTTATTGCACTCCAAGTTGTACTGCAACTAACTTGAGTGAAGCTCATGGTAGTTCACAGATCAATTTAGGAACCTCTGATCAAGAGGACATTAGCTGATGAGACCTACTCTACTGAATATCTCTAACCTGTTACCAGCTCAATTGTTTATCAATGCATTTACATTAGAAATAATGCATACATATTATAACCATGTCTTCACATTAATAAAAGTAAATATAGACTCTTTATGTCACAGTATTATTTCATCCACATGCATCAAGTCATATAAATAAATACTACTGTATTAAGAAATATACAAGTATTTGCTTCTGTATTTGTGGTGGAGCAAAATACGTTTTTTTTCAGTAACTATTAATTTATAGTGGACCATCATAAAAATGCTTTTCAAAATATTTGAAGATGTAAACGCTGATTAAAGAAACCACTAAGGGTTTTGAAAGCTCTGTGCTATTTTCAGCTCTGCTCGAAAAATGTAAATAAAAAAAATTAAATGCAGAGACATAACTTTTAAAATACAAAAATAGAACTTATCTTCTACATGTAAAATATAAAAAAAAAATCAAAAAAAATACATAAAATACATTTAATTTAAAGGGTGATTTTTTTCTTCAATTATATAATCTATATCACAAGCCGGTGGTCAGGAAATCAGAGATTTGAGAATCCAGAGTCAGAGTGGAGAGTACCACAGACAGAAAATGCCAAGGTCAAAGCCTTCTGGATCGCTACCTTGTGGTGTTGAAGGTGCTTGTGCATCTCAATGAAACTGTGAGCTATACCATGCAGGGTTACCCAAGATGGGTAGGTCATCGCAGAGAGGTTGACAAAGCATGTTCCACTGGAAAAGGAATTGAAAAATCACTCCAGTATCTTTGCCAAGAAAACCATATGGATAATCAAATCCAGAAACACAGACAGATATGCCTGGGTATTGGGTACATATGGTCACCGAGAATCAGACGCCACTAATAGACTGAACAACATGCCAATGCCAGTGATAATAAGATGCTCTTAAGATTCTCTTATGCTTTTTATTTTTGTGAACAATGTAATGCACAATATGACATTCATTAGACAGGAATGTTTGATCAGGTATAGAAATGTTGGAATAACCCAACTTTCTTATAAATGTTACTCTATGGCATTGACAGCCTCACAGTGATTTAAAGCTTTCTTATTTTACGTTTACCTTGTACAGTATATACTTTTTAATTACAAGGCTCCAGCTGGAGGCATTGCGCCTAACTACCTATTTCTAAATTTAAAAAAGCAATTGCATTTATAATAACAAATACAATTAAAAAAAATAATTACACCAGTGAATGAAATAAATGTTTAATTAAAACAGTAGCCTACTCTGATAGATTACTAATTAATCAATAAGATAGCATAGATTTTAAATGCTTGATGCTCAATGGCTAAAATATTGACACATATTTCAGTTATTTGTTACAAGGTTCCAATTATTTATTTTTTATTGAGCAGCAGAGTTTATTTTATTTATTAGGGATAACAGGGGTGTGTCATTGTGAGTTGAGGGGCCATGTGCACCTCAATTTTATTCCTCTAGGTTGTGTCTTTTGTGTTTCAACTCGCAGCTCCCACCAGAGCACCACTTAGGGAATCACAGGACATCACAGGTTGCAAGCTCAGCCTTGAGGGTAAATGCTGTTACATCCCTTTGATCAGGATTAAATCATAACATCAGACACCAAGTTGATTAGGATGCTAGTGTCAGACTCACTGAAACTTTAATGGCTTCCCAAACAGAGCATTTCAGAAAAGACCAGAAACAAAGAAAAAACAACATTGACATGAGTTGGGGAGTGAACAAGATTACATTCCCTGCATGAATGCACAAACACCAATGACAAGAATAGCTGTACTGTTGAATTAGCATAGCCCAATCAGAATAGTCCTGTGTCCGTGGGGACACAGATGATGTCACAGAAGGGTCAGCCCTCTCTGGGGGGCTGGTCTGTCTCTTACTGAAGAAAATTCAGGTTTCTGCCATCTTGCCTATCTGGAATTTGAGCAATGCAGGGTGGCAGTGCTCTGCGCTCCTTGCTCATGCTGTGCTCAATGGGTGCTCAGTTATTGTAATGATTCTACTAAACAAAAATGTAACCCTTACCACATCTATCTGTGCAGACATGGAATACTGGACTCACCTAAACTATGGGTAAACTGGTCAGTGCAGTGTAACCTGAATCCATGGGATGCTGTGCTATCCATCATAGCCTTGTCCCACCATGCAGCTACACTCAGCTTTCACACCATGAAGAGCATTGTTTTTAAAGCCTTTTGTCATTTAAAGGACCGCTGCAGTCCAAGAAAAAAAGACACCTGTTTGTCAAGATGTACCAACCTAAGCAGCCCCCTAGAACAAAGGAAATACAGGAATGTAAACTAGTTCAGACCAGTTACATGATATGGGCTCCATTTTGTTTGGTACTAGCAACTAAATATTACAATAGCAGAAAAACACACAATATCCTTTAAATATTACACATAAGTCATAAACCCCCCAGAATTCATTTTATTAGTGACTAAACCACCAAAACTGAACCTGTTCTATAAATAAAGGATATTAGTAATGCCTTGTGTCTGTGCATATTCATAGAGCTGTTAGACTCCAGTCTGAAGCTATTATAGTAACACAAGAACTTAGAAAACAAGTCAAGCATTGCAAAATAGTTACACTCAGCCAGCAGATAGACTTGTGCTCTAACTCAAGAGCTTCTTATCAATGAAGACCTGTCTACTCTTAGATTCATTAAGCTTTGCAGGGGCTGTGTAGCACATTAATGATTGCCGTTGCCGCCCTTTACTGCCCTTTCAATACTTTATTGAATCTAGGAGTACCCCTGGTCCTTTGTTCTTAATGATAATTAACAGCTAGTAAATTATCGTGGGTCTTTTCTGGATTGCTACCTTGTTGTGGTGCTAGTATACTTTGATAAAGCTGTGAGCTATATCATGTATGGTCACCCAAGATGGGCAGGTCATAGAGGAGAGGTCAGACAAATCATGGTCCACTAGAGAGGTAACTGGCAACCCTCCCCAGTATCTTTGCCAAGAAAACCTTATGAATAGACACAGCCAGACACAAGATGTGCCTTGTGTGCTGAGGTCCATATGGTTACAGAGAGTCGGACATGACTGAACAGAACTGAACTTAAATATACATTAAATTGTATCTTCAGAAACTAATATTTTTTTGCACCAGCAATGCTATGTACCATTTTTTTTATTTCAATAATTTATATTATGACACATTTATACATTAACTTACAATTTCTTGTATAATCAGAGCAAACATTTGTACCATTTTAATAGCTTAAAGTGATTTGCAGTTCTGTGTTTTATTATGCTAATACAAATAACTAGTATTCATTTTGGCTAAAACTTTTTACTAAGGTAACAAAATCAAAACAACATTTAACCATAATACCTGTTTATTTAAGTGTATGCTGTTCTAGCCATCTTCATTGTTGTCTTATAATAACCCCCCTAACTATAAGTATGTGATTTATTTAGATTGGGATCTTGGAGGTCAAGGTTAGCTCATTACCGCAGAGTGAATTGTTATTTGCACTTTTATACTTCAGACAATTGACTGTTCTTATCTGGCCTTCACACAGGAAGGAGCCTTTAAAGTTGAGGTATAACAGTTAAGTAGAATTTTTCAGAAAACAATGGAAATGACCATGTCTATTTGCATAAATGGGTGGTAAATTAACGGTTGCTTTTATTATTTTGTTATACTTTTTAATGCTCTAAAAACATGAATTCTAGTTAAAATAAAGCATTGGTGGGACTAGGGAAAAATATAAGACTGGTGTGTTTCAAGCAGTCAAGTCAAAATTTACAAGATCCTTTTAAATTTCGTAAACATCTCAAACCACATTAATTATCTATATGTCTGTTTAGACTTTAGCACATTTTTCTTAACTATGTTTAATAGTGCTGCTTTGATATAATAATCTATGTAACATTGTCACGCATCGTATGTTATTCTTATAGTGTTTGCCTCGTAGATACTCTTACGTTATTTATAGTCCAGTATAAACACTTGTTACTGCCGGACCATATATGTTCAGTTAAATCATTTCACGTGTTTGCATGCTGGATAAATAATATCATTATCATTATTTCAAGCCATGTGTGCACTTAAGCAAAATAAATACAATGTCAAATTATAGCAAAACATCACCATTGCTTGATTTTCGGTGTGTTAGGAAAGTTCTGATGGATTTGGACTTGACCACAACAAATTAACTTGTAGATCTGTGTTTTGCGGCAATTTTTGTTATGATCAGTTTAAATATGCATATACAAAAAGAAAAATGAATGAGAATCCTATTGTCAAAACTACAACCACCTGCTATGGATTAGGGAGAGGACCATATGCAGATGAGTTAAAAAGTATTGCCCATAATTTACTTGGTTAAACGGCCAATGTCATGGTCCTGCTTGTAAAAATCAGTATAAACAACTTTACTCCTACTTCCCTGTAGCTGCCTCCTTGCTGCATAACACAACACAAACATTGTTTAATCCTCTTATTGTGCTTTCAGGAACCAGTCTGGGACCAGTTGTTTCCTGTTCTACTCTCTCTTAAGGTACCATTCAATCATTTATTCCTTACTCTCTGTGATTATACCATTGATCCTCCTGTGTTTCTAAGTGGTGTAGTGCCTCATTTATGTACCATCAGGGACTAACTCACAGGAATATCATATGTACCACTAGCCAAGCCTTATATGACATTATATACTTTTTGAAGTTCTCATATAATGGCGGCTTAATGCACTTACCTGCAGCCATGGGCGTATGAGCCCACAAAAATCTGGGGGTGGATAATTCACCTCCACTCCTAGGACAGGACGATAGGGCAGATCTACCGTCAGTGCACCAGGTGCAATGCACTGGGGCCCTGCTTTGGAGGACCCCATTGCTGCAGTGAACCTCAAAACCTTTTTTACATTTCTTCTTTAAATTCTCAATGCCCCCAATATAATCAAAAATTATATATATATATTAATTGGGGCTTCATAAACTTGGTACAATGCGCCCTGGCTGTTTGTTTTAGTCTAGATATAAGCACAGACAGACTGAAGTGAACTTTATTGTTTGATCCTCTTTATAAGTAGTAGTTTTTTTTATCTCTGCTTTCTTTCATAGACCAAAACAAACTGCCAGGACGCTTTGTACCAGGTCTACCCAATTCCAGACTACCCTTGTGACACATTCAGTGGGAGGAGGTACACAAGGACCCTGATCACAAAATAATGAAGCCTAGATATGAACATTCACATTAAATAAGTTATGATTTCTTAATGGGATCCACAAGTGGGGAAAAAACTGCACAAACATAAGCAATGGCTCACAAAATGTCAGTCTACTTGAAACATCTACAAAGGTGCTATAGACATTGTCAAACTACAGCTACATTTCTCCACACTTGGTGGGAATGCTTGATAGTCCAGAACATTTGGACCAAAGTCATGGAATTGGCATCTACCATTTTGCCGACTACAATACACCCATCGATAGACACCTGCCTATTGGGAGACTATTCTCCTCTACTACAAAGGCGACATAATAAATGGATACAATTCCTGCTTATGGCCACGAAAAGCCACATTCCAAAAAAATGGAGCACGCCACAACTCCACCTCCAAGAAATAATAATCTAAATTTCCTAATGATTAATGTATTAACATATTCAATGTTTACAGAAATATGGGATATATGGATCAAGTCCCCATACTCAATCACTATCATGTAAAAATTACAAATCTCACAAAACAAACACTGAATAATGACAGTAAAACTGACTGAATTGATAACCCCCAGAGGTGGAAAACAGTAGCTGGACAGGTACGTATTTGATGATAACTTTGGCGATAAAATTGTAATCTGGAGTTCTAACCCATTAGGGATTAAAAATTTAAACAAAATCAACTATGACTTGCTCAAGTGTATTCCCCAACCCCCCCCCCCCCCCCCATACACACACAAATGTTAGGGTTAGTTTTGATTTCTTTAAAATATATATGACCTATATGGTTAATATCCCTGGTGCATAACACCTCTCTAATGACAAAAAGTACTATTTTTTGGGATATAATTGAAACTGGAAAAACACACCGCTTAGTGACTAGCTAAAAAAGTGCCATGGAAAATATTGATATCTGTATTCTTGTTGGGAAAAAGAAGGATAATAATATTTTATAGAGGTTTTTAGTCAATCCTTATATGCAATGCCATATCGCCAAACCAATCCAGTACCTGGATATGGTTCACTGCTTAATCCCAGGATTAACAAAAAATAACAATATATATATAGCACTTATTAAAAAACACTAAAACCAAGTAATGAGTCAGAATACACCTTCTAAATACTTATAAAGGCAAAAAAAGACAGATTCAAATTTGCACATCAATCATCAATGCAATATACTTGCGTTTCTTGTGCTGGTAATATAACCTGATACTTGTGTGGCTAGATAGCCCGTATCCACTGTCCTGTAGCCATTGTGTGAATTGACATGTGTTCTTGCCCAAAAAAAGAAAAAACTATTTGCCAACGGGCCGTTTCGTTCTCTATCAGAACTTTTTCTAACTTAGCCACAGTTAAATTGCTTTAAAAGAAAGTTGCTACAGTTCTCAGTCAATTACCGTATTTATCGGTGTATAACACGCACCGGCGTATAACACGCATGTCATTTTAAAAAGGAAATTTCAGGAAAAAAAACTTGAAATTTCAAATAAAGAACTTTGAAGCAAAATAAGGGTAGCTCAGAACTTTTTTTTAATTAATATTATTAACACTTATAAGGTAAATAATGTAAAATGACAGTAAAAGCAACTGTTTTAACAAAGAAACTTGGATATTAAATGTTTTTACCAAAGTTTACTCAGAAATCGCTGCTCCTCCTCAACCCCCTCCTCAACCTCCCTCCTCAACCCCCTCCTCAACCTACCTCCTCAACCCCCCTTATCCTCCTTCCTCAACCCCCCTATCCTCAGCCCCCTCCTCAACCTCCCTCCTCATCCTTAACCCCCCCATCCTGAACCCCCCTCCTCAACCCCTCTCCTCATCCTCAACCTCCCTCCTCATCCTCAACCCCCCCCTCAACCCCCTCCTCATCCTCCCTCCTCAACCCCCTCCTCAACCTCCCTCCTCAAACCCCCTCCTCAAACCCCCTTTCTCAACTCCCCCATCCTCATCCTCCTTCCTCAACCCCCCTATCCTCAACCCCCTCCTCAACCCCCTCCTCAACCTCAACCCCCCTCTTCAACCTCCCTCCTCATTCTCAACCTCCCTCCTCATCCTCAATCCCCCCATCCTCAATCCCCCCATCCTCAACCCCCTCCTCATCCTCAACCTCCCAACTCATCCTCAACCTCCCACCTCATCCTCAACCCCCTCCTCAACCTTCCTCCTCATCCTCCCTCCTCAACCTCCCTCGTCAACATCCCTCCTAAAAACCCCCGCCTCAACCCCCCATTCTCATACTCCTTCCTCAACCCCCTCCTTAACCCCCCTCCTCAACCTCAGGTTGAGGAGGGGGGTTTAGAATGAGGAGGGGGGTTTAGAATGAGGAGGGGGGGTTGAGGATCAGGAGGGGGGAGGGAAAGACATGACGTATAACACGCACATCGGCGTATAACACGCACACATCATTTGCCCCCTATTTTCAGGGAGAAAAAGTGCGTGTTATATGCCGATAAATAAGGTATCTAACATTAATTTCGATATTTTTATATATCAATATATTTAATATAGCAACCAATTCTTAATTCCTCAACAATGTATTAATTTCTCCAATAAACTCGATCTTTGCCATTTCCCTTCAACTCATTTTACTTTTTTAACACTAAAATCCACTTTTTTCCTTAGAGATAGCGAACTAATCTGTTGGGTAACTTCCTTGCCAGTGGCCCAAATAAAAATTCCTTCCTAATAGTAACAGCTCTAAGGATCCATATTCCTACCCATATTATCCCTTGGTACAAACCATTCTGACAGCTTCAAACCCCAATCCCTAGAATTGTTGAGGGTACTCATCTTGTATTTTCGACTCATTACATGGGTACATGGATTGGCCTATTCTCTCTACATCAGGCACCAACTTTCCAAACCTTTCGACTCTCCCTAACAGCCCACGGATTAGACTATTGTCTCAACTGCTTATTTGACTTTGCTACTCTTCTCATATAGATCATAAGCTCTCTACAGACCAACTCCTTTCATTAAAAGGCCACTTAATGCAGCACAATTTGGAACACATTGCGGTAAAAATCTGCTAAAAGCATGTTGAAATACTTTTTGAGTTTTTGAAATCCTAGCATTTTTCACTGAGAAATAAAATAAATTAAAATCTGGGTTTACATGTCACTGACTGCCCAATGCCATATCCACATGTGTGTACCCCATTCAAGTAAATAGTAAGGTTTTGTCAGACTGCTTAAACTTCAAGTTTGAAGGGAGCGGAACTTCTAATAGGTTTATTCTTCTCTTACTGAAGAAAATTCAGGTTTTTGCTCTCTTGCATCTTTGGAATTTTAGCAATGCAGGGGGTAGTGCTCTTTGCTCCCTGCTCATGCTGTGCTCAATGGGTGATCAGTCCTTGCAGTGATTTTAGAAAACAAAAATGTAACCCTTACCACATCTATCTGTGCAAGCATGGAATACTGGGCTTGGGTTAACTGGCCAGTGCAGTGTATGCTGTGCTATCTATCATAGCCTTGTTCCACCATGTGCTACACTCAGCATTCTGTTATTACTCATCCAACAGCCAGGAGGCAGGATAGATACGATGTAAAGAAGTAAATAAAAAATAGATAATTTTAGCATACAATCTTGTGCCCTACACACCATGAAGAGCATTGTTGTCATAGCCTTTTGTCCTTTAAAGGACCAATGCAGTCCAAGACAACTGTTTGGCAAGTATTAACAACAATATTAACTAACAATATTAGCAACTGTTTAAACCATTATCATAAAACATTGTTTGGGAAAATTTGAATTTTTAAAAACTATGTTTATGAGTATTAGAATCCATTTTGTGTTTGTTACATTCCTTCCTCAGAGCTGAATCGTGAGAATGTATGTTTTGGCTGTCCATGGTAAGAGGGGTGTGGAAGGAGAGAAAACAGTCTTTGTTAATATAACTGGATATGATTAAAATTGACACAATATCCCTACCCCTTCACTGGCTCCTTGCTTAAGGAAATGCAACCATATCTCTCTAGAAATGTAAACAACTTCTCACACACAGAAAGTTGACCTATGCATCATGGATTCCCCCAGAGCCCAGCAGAGACACATAATTTTTTTTAAATTGAAAACTAGCTGTATGACTTTTTTCCTGCTTAAATATGTTCTTAGTTAAACTCAAAAGCCCCTATTCAATTGAGCTATTGTAAGGTACTGGAGCCTGTAAACTAATTTGCTATTCAATTAGTGTCTTTTAGCGAGCTGCAAACAATCTACAGGTTATAGGCTGAAAATCACTGTGGTTGCCAAAACCGGAACTTACAGCCCATTTAAGCCTTTTATCTTTCAAGCCCGCAAACGTTACAATCGCTAAAATCACAAATCGCTATTCAATTGCTACAAATCCTCAAGCCCGCAAATGTTCTTACACCCGAAAACGGCAAATGTAGAAGAAAATCCTACAAGTACCAGATAAGACTCGCAAGTGGGTTAAACACCTGTTCGTACCACTATAAATGTAAATAATAAATTGATACTGCACTTTTAAAGACGGGGAAAGCGATGTAAGACACAAATTAATTGCACAACAGTCTCTAGCTTGCACATCTGCAAACAAAAATAATCGGGAATCAATGAGTAAACACATATCAGGCCACCCACATGGACTAAAACAGTATTGCCATTAATTTTTATTATTTTGTACATTGCCGAATTGCGAGTCTGATCGCATATCGGACCTCTAAAGGCTAACTGATTGATGTGTAACCTTCATGTTCTACTGACGAAATTATGACATTCTTATTTACTATTGGTTGTTTCTAAATCGGTAATTACGGCCTTGCTTAATTGATCATGATCACTCTCTGAAATGCTACTTACGATTGCATGGTTTACACTTTCGGCTTTCGGCACGTAACTTTGGTTTGTTCAATTGAATTGCTCTGTAATTGTAGCAAATCAATTGAAAAGTGGTCAAAGTTCTCAAATATAAATATATTTTCATTGTGCAGTAGTCCTTTAAGGTAACCTTTGTAATTTTCTGTAACATCTGTAAACAAAAGGTTGGCACTTTACAACTAACAATGCAATAGTAATATTTACATATTATATCATGGAATGGATATTAGATCGGAAGAGCATTCTGTGAGCAGCAATGACAAACAAAGCAAAGTAATGCAGGCATGCCTCTTATTATGCATAAAGCCAGTGGTGTAGGAGCCAGAATAATTCTGGGGGGATACAGCTCATTGTACACACCGGCCATTAAACAGCTTATATTTACATACATACAAACATAGAAAAATCTAGGGGGGGGGGGGGGGGTTGTCCCCCCCATCCCCCCAGTTCCTACACCCATGTATAAAGCAAATCCAGGGGTCTATTATTCATAATGCTCCCCCTTACATCTCTACTCTCATCTCTAAATACTCTCCCACCCGCCCTCTTCGTTCTGCTAATGACCTTCTTCTTTCTACAACTCTTGTCACCTCCTCTCACTTCCGCCTCCAGGACTTTTCTCGTGCTGCCCCTAGTCTCTGGAACTCCGTGCCTCGCTCCACCAGATTATCCTCTTGCCTCAAAACATTTAAAACCTTACTTATTATTATTATTATTATCTTTATTTATATCGCGCCAACATATTCCGTAGCGCTGTACAGGGGTTGAGTACATAGCAGAAAACAAATTAAACACCTTGTAAAGAATGGAGGGCCCTGTTTTTGAGCATAAAATCAAATGTACATAGAGCTTGTTTCCAAGGCCTGACACAAGATTGAAAACTCGCAAACTTACAATCTAAGGGTTTAGGTGTGATACAAGAGGGTGACAAATACAATTGAAAGCAATTGGTTCAGTAAAGTGGAGGGGTCTGTGTGTTGTACTGTAGATTGTGGGTGGGAGTGTTATTAAGCTGTGGAATGTTCAGTTGTACATGTTAAGGCTGAAGATGATAAGATTTTTTAAACAGGTGTGTTTTTAATAATTTCTTAAAGGTTTTGAGGCAGGAAGATAATCTAATGGAGCGGGGCAAGGAGTTCCAAATGGATGGGGAAGCACGAGAAAAGTCTTGAAGACGGGAGTGAGAGGAGGTGATGAGAGAGGAGGAAAGAAGAAGGTCGTTAGCAGAACGAAGGGGCCGGTTGGGAGAGTATTTTGAAACAAGAGCAGAGATATAAGGGGGTGCACTGTTGTTGAGGGCTTTATGTGTTAGGGTCATGATTTTAAATTTGATTCGGGAAGCTATGGGAAGCCAGTGGAGTGATTGACAGAGAGGGGCTGCAGACACTGATCGTTTGGTATTGAAGATGAGTCTAGCGGAGGCGTTCATTATGGATTGGAGGGGAGACAGACGAGAGATGGGGAGGCCAGCAAGGAGGGAATTGCAGTAGTCGAGTCGAGAGATGATGAGAGAGTGAATTAGAATTTTAGCTGTGTCTTCTGTAAGATAATGACGAATTTTGGAGATGTTTTTTAGGTGAAACTGACATGATTTTGTTATTGCTTGGATGTGAGGAATAAAAGAGAGGGCGGGATCCAGTAGAACCCCAAGACAACGGGCCTGGGAGGTAGGGGCGATGATGGTGTTGTCAACAGTTAGAGATATTTGAGGTGTGGAAGCTGTAGTAGAGGGTGGAAAGATTAGAAGTTCAGTTTTAGACATGTTGAGTTTGAGTTGACGGGTGGACATCCAGGAGGATATGCTAGAGAGGCAGTTGGAAACTTGAGCTAAAAGAGAGGGGGATAGATCGGGTGCAGAGAGGTAGATTTGAGTATCATCTGCATAGAGATGATACTGAAATCCAAAGGATTTTATAAGGGTGCCAAGGGAGGAGGTGTAGATGGAGAAGAGGAGGGGGCCTAGGACAGAACCTTGGGGAACGCCAACAGACAGAGGGAGAGGTGAAGAAGAGGTGCCAGAGAAGGAGACACTAAATGTACGATCTTTAAGATAGGATGTGAACCATGAAAGAGCTGTGTCCTTAAAACGCATCTCTTTAAAGAAGCGTATCACCTTCCACCCTAACACACGTATCACCTCTCTCTCCCTCTTTTACCACTCACTATCCCTTAGATTGTAAGTCTGCAAGTTTCTTTCCTAAGTACTTTGTGAATTCACCATGGACATTGGATTCTTAGCTCAAAGACAGGGCCCTCCATCCTTTGCTAAATGTTAATCTGTATTTATCATTGTCTGAACCTAATTTATGTACAGAACTACGGCATATGGCCGGTGCGGAGGCAGCCCAGGCACGCCGGGTCTGACGCAGCGCTGCGTGACCCGACGGAGCCTGGGCGCTCCGGATTTGCTGGACGGAGGAGGAGGGACTTAGGCCCGTTTCGCGGGCTTCCTCCTCACACCGCGCCGGCCATTGATCTGATTCCCTCCCTCCCTCCCCTAAAATGGTGGTTAGATAGGAAGGTAGCAGATGGGAAGTAGGGTTCGTCTAGTGGGCGAGGTTGGTTGAGCAAAGTTCAGGAAGGTTAAACTATGTAAAAAAAAAAAAAAAAGGCGGGAAAAGAGTCGTAGGGTTAGGATTATGTGTATCCTAAGTTAGGATGAAAATAGGAATGTCTTTGGTTGGCGGGAGGTGAGGCCCACGGGCTTAAGTAGGCGTTGCCCTGCCTCATGGGCGTGCTTAGGAAAGCACTGGGAGGCTCTGGGCGCGGGCCCAGGGCCTGAGGTTACTGACCGGGCCGGGCTCCTCCTCCGGGATGTTATTTGAGCTGTGATTTACCAATGTTAATTATGTTAATTGGTTATTGCTTTATGGTTGCTTTAATAAAGCTGTGGCCCGTAATTTTCCCAAGATATACTGTTTCAGTGTGTTTATTTATTCTATAGCCCATTGGATCTTGCCAGGGTCATGTTGGCGCGTTATAAATAAACTATAATAATAATAATCTTTGAACAGATGGGGGTCCAAATATTTGACTTTTGTGGTTCCCTCAATTATTGTAATTCCAGTGTAAAATGTCCCATTATTTATGGCATGCAATATAGTAATAATTTACCCACTGATTTAGGATGTATATAAAACAAGTTGAGAGTGAGCCCTCTACTGCTTAGTTCTTGGCGCCATAACTCAAATGGAAATCCAAAATATGTCTTGAGGCATGTATGGCTGGTCTGTCACAGTAGGGGTTCGGGTTCAATATTTGGAGTTGTCTCCATAACAACATATTTGCATAATTCATATAACTCTCATAGTGCAAACTGATCAGTGAAGACATTCATTTTATTGCTGCTACTGATTTTTGTTGTGCTAGGTTAAAATGTATTAAGGTATTACTTGCTTAATTAATATAAATTAATCAATGGTTTATAGGAAGATGAACAAGTAGCTTAACTTAGGCTATGATCTAACAGGATGGATTTAAATACATACATTTAAGAAGTGCTATTTGTTTACTACTGCCCGTGAAAAGATCTGTTCTTAGCTTAAGATTCTTAGACATGCTACTTTAAATAGAGCTTCAAATATTTTTACGATGAATTTAGATCTCCAAGTTTTTTATGGCTCTCATGGTGTGTCATCTCAAAACTAGACCCCAAATAGCTTATAAGGTGATGAATGTTGACTGTCAACATTTCCTAATGATTTGCAAGGAGCTAAAGTGTCAGTCAAAATACACACCGGAGAATTTAAATGTGTCCAAATAACTTTTACTGGTATCATCACCTAAAACTTACACCAGTCTGCCTCACGGAATCTGTCCATCGTTTTTAGCATTTTTTTTTATTGTTTTTCATGTATTATATAAAATGATATTGAATTGCTTTTATCATAAATGAGGGATAATATTAGTGCTGGAGATAAGCACCATATTTGCAATATTTAATTTTTCTTCTCAAATAGGCAATATTATTAATATTAATCATTTAATAGTATTTTTCAGATTTTCAAAGATTTGTAATTCAATAAAACAGTTTATTTGCCAGATTATTCGCTATTGTTGAAGTTATAGTTATTATACCCGATACACCCACATACATTTCAAGAGCCTTATTCAATTGTCTGCAGTTTACGTTATACAGGCCGTATGTCTGCGGGCTTCAAATTTGCTACAATTACAGAGCGATTCAATTGAACAAGCCCGCAATTTACAGGCCGAAGACCGAAACCGTAAACCATGCAATCATAAGTAGCATTTCAAAGGGTGATCTTGATCAGTTAAGCAAGGCCGTAAATACCGATTTAGAAACAGACAATAGTAATCATTACGTCAACATTACGTCAGTAAAATGTGAAGTTTAAACTATAATCAGTTAGTGTTTGGATGTCTAATAAGGGATCGTACTCGCAATTCAGTTTACACGTCAATCAATTAGCATTTAGAGGTCCCATATGAGATCAGACTCGCAATTTGACAATCTACTAAATATTAAAAATTAATGGTGGTACTGTTTCAGTCCATGTTGGGGGCCTGATGTGTATTAAGTCATCGATCCTTGAGATTGATATGACACCAAAATGAAACATAACAAAAAATAATTTCTGGTGCCAGATTTGCGAAGCTTGAGACAAGCTTGTTGTGCAATTAAAGGTGTTTAACCCCCTTGTGAGCCCTATGTGCTACTCGTAGGATTTTCTTCTACATTTGCCATTTACGGGTGTGAAAACATTTGCGGGCTTGAGGAATTGTAGCAATTAAATAGCAGTTTTAGTAATTGTAACTTTTGCAGGCTGGAAAGATCAAAGGCTTAGATAGGTTGTAAGTTACGATTCTGACAACCTCAGGGATTTTTAGCCTGTAACCCGAAGATTGTTTGCGGCTCGCTAAAAGACTCCAATTGAATAGCAAATTAGTTTTTGTGCTACATTACGGGCTCAGGTGACTAAGGGCCCAAGGGTTTACTCTACAGTAGGGGTTGTTAACCTTTTATTACCTACCTCCCACTTTTGATGGTAAAATGTCCTTACCACCCAATGGTGCCGCAGTAACTAAATTTACCTTCTCTCATTTATGGTAACACAAATCATATGACCCAAGCTACATATATCGGCCTATACTTACTAGATAGTGATCCGGTCCTGACTGCTGTCCCTAGGCTCTCTCATTAGCTTTCCAACCACACAAGTGCGGTGCTGCAGGTTTCTGGAGTGTGACATCACTTGTCAGCAACACCCTCTAGCTATTACCCGCCACCCACCATGAAAGCTTGCATCGCCCACTAGTTGTCGGTAGGGACCAGGTTGACTACCACTGATTTGTGTGACCCACCTAAATACAAGGGTTTACTCTGGAAATGCAGCTTTGCAACAGAGCCTGAACTTTATTTAATGTGTGTAGGGGCACTGTACCATTGGAGTTATGGAGCTCTATGGGAAAATAATTTACTCAACACAGGGCTGTACCCAATACAGGAAACAACAATTCAGAAGGGGTTTCTGACATAGTTGTAAACATAGTTTAGCCAATGGAGATTTTAACCATTGAATCACTTATTTTTCACTCAAAGAAAATGTCTAATGTTTAAACAAGCTCTAAAAAAATTATAGTTTAAAACATAACAATGCTCTTCTAATTTAAGGGACATGTCACATTAAATTCCAAGCCCGTAGCAGCAACGGTACACTCGCAAAGCCTGCTGGCTTGAAATTCTGCATAGTTACAGAGCTATTACATTGAACCATGCCGAGACCAACGGGCCGTAGACGCAAGCCCGTAAACCCTTTCTGTGCACGCAAGCTGGTAAGGGGCTGGCCAAGATGAGATCGCCCGTTATGATTCAATCACAGCATAAAGTAGTGCAATACAGGCCTCTCAGCCAATAGAAAGCGGTCTAGCCCCACATGATTGACAGAGGGATAATAAAACATTTGTGTTCCACCCACCTTTGCGTTGTCTCTGTTATATTTTCTGATGAAAACAGCACGCAGGTGCCGGAGTTGGAGGGGAGTTTTGAGAGCAGTTAATTGCTGTTTTATTAATTTATATTATACTATTTACAATTTTACGCTTATTCCTTGATTACACATTTTTACAGATTACACATGATTGCAATACACATAATTTAAAGAACACACACAGAGACACATAGAGCTAGGTCACTCCATCCCATCCCCCAACCCCCCATCCCCCAGCAGTTATTAAATACACATAATACACACATTTTGTTTCCACCATATATTTACATATTTGTATTTATTGTTATATTCTTTTTGGGATTGAATGGAGGGAGGAGAGAGGAGGGCAGAGGAGTTGAGAGGTGGGGAGGAGGAGAAGAGAAGAGGCGAGGAGGAGAGAGAGGAGAGAGAGAGAGGTGGCCCTGGGGAGTAGTGGTGGTGAGGAGGAGAGAAGTGAGGGAGAGGAGGCGAGGAGTGATGGAGAGGAGGAGGAGGTTGTGAGTGGCGGAGAAGAGGAGGTGGCAGAGGAGGAGGAGCAGGAGGAGGAGCAGGAGAGTGTAGAGGAGGAGGTGGGTGGTGGCAGGGTGGCCCTAGCACCAGGCAAACTTAGAAGAGGGACAGAGGGGGATGGGCCTGATCCCAGGGAAACAGGCAAGGGAGGTAAGGATCGCCGTACACAGTCGGGAGGGCAAGAGGCAAAGGGCAAGCCCAGGGCCCACAATTACATGCAGTGGGAGAATGTGGTTCTCCTTGGTGCTATCCGTAGCCGCCCCATGATCCTTACAGGGAGGAAGGAAGTAAGGCCAGGGCCTAGGGCTCAGGCATGGAAGGAGGTAGCGGTAGAGATTATACAAAGGGCTGTGAGGTCCGTCAAGCACCGTTTTGACAACATCAGGGCCAAGGTGGACAAGCAAGTGACTGTGAGCTATAATGAGTGGGAGAGGGTTGCCAAGGACCTTCTGAGACAGGTGCCCGCTACTGGAGCTTCAGGCCTGGTGGCCCTGCAGGACCCAGCCTCCATGTCAGGTGAATATCACATACACCAACTTGCCACTATATGTACATCACACACATTACACATGTACATGATGACCAACAAGTACACTAATATGTCAGCTCCATGGAATTAACAAGGGATAGATGGATACGTCAAATCCATGACTGACAAATCACTGTCATTCCTGGGCACAACAACAGTAATCAACCAATAGAGAGTCCATGTATTGGTGTGCCCACTGCAGCCTATGCAGTTACAGAACACTGCCGGAATCAATATAGCCTATAATCTAAATTGCAATCATCCAGGTTCAAGCCTAGATGTCAGATAGTTAGGAATGCACACAAAACAATGTATTATTCATCATACTAATGATATATATCTTTCTTTTCTATCTTTCAGCATCAAGAAGGTCTGGGTCCAGTGGCGAGCCAGAGGTGGGTGGCGTCAGCTCCATCGGAGCAGGAAGTGCAGGAGGGCGCAGGGGGAGGAAGAAACAAGAGGACCCGAGGGCCCTGGTTTGGAGGAGGAGGATATGGTTTCTGTAATAGCCAAACTATTATATTTAATTTTTCAAGATTCACTCAACACAGGGTCTCTACCAGATGACTGGAGAAAAGCAGATATGATACCTATATTTAAAAAGGGAGCAAGAGCAAATCCGGGGAATTATAGACCACTGAGCCTCATTTCTGTAGTGAGGAAGCTTTTAGAAGGATTAATAAGGGATAATATACAAGAATATATCTATTTGAACAGGATTATAAGTAGGAGTCAACATGGACTTGTGAAGGATAGGTCATGTCAAACAAATCTAATTACCATATTTATCGGCATATAACACGCACCGGCGTATAACACGCACCTCATTTGAAGAAGGGAATTTCAGGGGAAATTTATTTTTCAAAAAAAGAACTTTGAAGCAAAATCCTCAACCTCCCTCCTCATCCTCCTTCCTCAACCCCCTCCTCAAACCCCCCATCCTCAACCCCCTCCTCCACCCCCCCATCCTCAACCCCCTCCTCAACCCCCCATCCTCATCCTCCTTCCTCAACCCCCCTCCTCAACCTCAACCTCCCTCCTCATCCTCAACCCCCCTCCTCATCCTCAACCCCCCTCCTCATCCTCAACCCCCTCCTTAACCCCCTCCTCAACCTCAACCCCCCTCCTCATCCTCAACCCCCCTCCCCATCCTCAACCTCCCTCCTCATCCTCAACCCCCCTCCTCATCCTCAACCCCTGGTCAACCTCCCTCCTCAAACCCCCTTCTCAACCCCCCAATCCTCATCCTCCTTCCTCAACCCCCTATCCTCAACCCCCCTCCTCAATCTCAACTGCTCATCCTCAACCCCCCTCCTCATCCTCAACCCCCCTCCTCAACCTCCCTCCTCATCCTCAACCCCCTCCTCAACCTCCTTCCTCATCCTCCCTCCTCAACCCCCCATCCTCAACCCCCTCCTCAACCTCCCTCCTCAACCCCCCTATCCTTAACCTCCCTCCTCAAATCCCCTCAACCCCCCTCCTCAACCCCCCCATCCTCATCCTCCCTCCTCAACCCCCCTATCCTCAACCTCCTTCTCAACCCCCCTCCTCCTTCTCAACCCCCCTATCCTCAACCCCCCTCCTCAACCTCATCCCCCCTTCTCAACCTCCCTCCTCATTCTAAACCCCCCTCCGCATTCTAACCCCCCCTCCTCATTCTAAACCCCCCCTCTGCTCAACCTAAACCCCTCTCCTCCTCAACCTAAACCCCCCTCCTCCTCAACCTAAACCCCCCTTAATACCTCCCCCTCACTTACCTGCTTCTGCTCCGGCCTCCGCTCCTTGACCCGGTGACCTCACATGTGCGCCAGCTCGCCACATCATTAGCATATACCGGGTGTCGGCACCCGGTATATGCTAATGACGTGGCGCGCTGGCGCGCATGTAAGGTCACCGGGTCAAGGAGCGGAGCTGAGGCCGGAGCAGAAGCAGGTAAGTGAGGGGGGTGTATTTAGGGGGGTTTAGGTTGAGGAGAGGGGTTTAGGTTGAGGAGGGGGGGTTAGAATGCGGAGGGGGTTTAGAGTGAGGTTGAGGATGAGGAGGGGGGAGGGAATATCGGCGTATACCACGCACCTCAGATTTCCCCCCTATTTTCAGGGAGAAAAAGTGCCTGTTATACGCCGATAAATACGGTAGTTTCTACGAGGAGATTAGTAGCAACCTGGATCAAGGCAACTCAGTGGATGTAGTCTTTTTGGATACAGCGGGATTGGAGTGTGGTGTCTCCATTTTCGTTGATGACACGAAGTTGTGCAAGGTAATTAAATCAAATAATGACATGATTTCCCTCCAAAGGGATTTACATAAAATTGAGAAATGGGCATCTAAATGGCAGATGAGATTTAATACGAATAAATGTAAAGTTATGCATCTGGGAAGGAAAAATAGCCATGAAATTTATAATCTTAATGGAGCAAATCTAGGTGTATCATATATTGAAAGGGATTTGGGAGTGCTTGTGGACAACCACCTAGATAACAGTACTCAAAGCCAAGTAGCAGCTGCAAAGGCAAATAAAATATTATCATGCATTAAGAAGGGTATAGAAGGGCCACATAGAGAGTGGCTTAATCTGATGGCAATTAATGAGACACTAACACACTCTACGAAAATCAACAAATATCATACCAAATCTCCCTTCGAGAAATGCTGTATCAACAATCCCGGAGGTAAGGCCAATATAGCCATCATTTACAATCAGATGGTGTCTCTCACCAACAGGGTTAAACCACATTACTAAACTGCATGGGAGGCTGACTTGCAGGTAACTCTAGACGACAGCCAATGGAATAAGATCCTCAAACAAGCCAATACCTCTTCACTAAACGTGACACTAAAAGAAAACTCTTTTAAGACAATAATGAGGTGGTACCTGACACCAGCAAGACTCCATCTTCTGAACAAAACACACCCTGACACATGTTTTAGGGGCTGCTAGAAACACTTTTGGGGACAACAGTAACACAAAAGCCTGAGGAAGCTTTGCTAGGCCTTCCAATTACGGGGCTATTCAAATCAGAACAATGTTTAACAACACAGATATTTTTGGCCACGAGATGCATCATAGCTAAGCACTGGAAACTTACCTCCCCTACTCACATTGAAGTACTTCACAAAATCAGGTTCATTAGGGCTATGAGCTCACTTTCAGCTGAAATTGATGAAAGATACCGTCGATGGGCCTCCTGCTGGGACTTATGGACTCTACGAGGTCCACAATAAGGTTCGTGTGAACTACTTTTATGGGTTGACCTGATGTTTGATCTATGGTTTCACCTTACTGTACCTCCTGGACACATGTCTGCTTTGAGGAATGTATATATGTTCAAGACCTTGTGTGACTTTATATATATGTTTTACATGTTCATGTGTTATTCTAACCAAAAAAGAAAAACTTTGAAACAAACTTTTTGATATATCTTGTTGATACTTGAGAGATTTGTTATAAGATTTGCTGAACTTACGATGTTATATTTGTTTATTCTTTCAATAAAAAAGTTAATTATAAAAAAAGAAGGGTATAGAAGCAAGGGAAGCAAATATAATTCTGCCACTATACAAATCTCTATTTGGAATATGGAGTACAATTTTGGGCACCACTTCATAAAAAATACATTTTAGACCTCGAAAAGGTACAGAGGAGGGCAACAAAGCTAATAAGGGGAATCGAGGGCCTAAGTTATGAAGAAAGACTAACCAAGTTAAACTTATTTTCTCTAGAAAAAAGGCTTCTAAGAGGAGATATGATTACCTTATATAAATACATCCAGGGTCACTATAAGGATTTGTCAAGGGAGCCTTTTGTGCCAAGAGGTTTTCAACTGACAAGAGGACATCCCTTAAGGTTCGAAGTAAAAAGTTCCCACCTTAAAGAAAGAAAAGGGTTCTTCACAGTAAGGGTGGTTAATCTGTGGAATTCTCTACCAGAAGAGGTGGTGACAGCGGATTCGATAGATAACTTTAAAAGGGGACTGGATTTATTTCTAATTAAAAAGGAAATTCAGGGTTATCATGGATAATTAGAGAGACAGTATTGATCCAGGGAGAAATTCGATCGCCAGTATCTGGAGTCAGGAAGAAATTATTTTTTTATTTTTTTTCCTTTGAGACGATTGGCTAAGTCTAACTTGTTTTTTTTTTCTGTTTGCCTTCCTCTGGATTAATAATAATAAAAAATAATAATAATAATTGATTAATAATTAATTAACAACAAATTAATTAATATTTAATCCGCATATTGCAGATCAGAGGAGATCTTAAAAGGTTGAACTTGATGGACTGAAATTTATTTTTCAACCTTAATTACTATGTAACAATATTATCTGGCTATTGGGGTCACCATCAGGACCACTGGCCACACCGCCGGGATTCGACCCCACTATCCCCCTCCTGCAGAGACTGAGGCTATCGCCATGGCAATCCCACTGGAGTGATCAGAGCAGCCAGCCACCACCTCTGGGCCTATCAACACCACTGCCCATTTTGCACCAGGCTCCAGCCGGGACCCAGACTCTCCCCACTGGGACACCACCACCGCTACCTCCCACGGGCCTCCATCCCCAACATCAGGCTAGGTTGCTCAGGCAAGGATGCTGGCCCTCATACAGCAGCACCTGGAGTGTCTCTGGGAGAACAAAGTCTGCTTCTCCGCCAATCATGCGGAGGCCATGCGCAGACTGGCCAGGTGCAAAAGGGAGGATAGGAGGCACCACCTGATGACTGAATCTTACCTGGCCGGGCTGCTCAGGATTGGGGTGGACCAGAGTGCAATCCAAGGGGTCACCACAGAAGCCATGCGACATGCTCTGGTCCCCAGCCTCGCCTCCTCAGCCCTGAAGGCATCCCTGGGCCACCGGACCCTGCTCTCCTCCAACCATGCCTCAACCACTGCAGGTGCCGCTGCCTCCTGGAGGGTTTCCCACCATCATCACCAGGGAGACGGCAGCCGACCACGGGGGATTGAGGCCTAGTGTCTAGGCAGAGGAGGACCTAGGGGACTGCGCAGATGTTTGTGCCTTCTCAACAGCACTCCTCACTGACAATCTATTAGACACAATGTAGCCTGGCTACAGAGTCTTGGATCTCGGCATATGTGATGGTGATATTTTGTATGCAGATGGCTAACTCCCATCACATGGTCCATTATCTTCTTTTCTGTGGACACGTAGGGTTCTGTTGAACATGTCACCAATTGATGGTCACTGAGGAATGCTGTTGAGAAGAGATGCTGCAGTCCCTATCTTTTTTTAAGCCCTTATTTTGTATTCGTTTTTTTTTTTTTTTAGGTACAATTCAGGTCCATGAAAGCATCTTCTGCATCTGCAAGCAAGAAATGTATGAGGTGTAAAGTTTTCGCAGTGCCTCTCAAGTAGACATTCATTAAATGACAGCACCCACCTTAACATGTAGCTCCCACATCTTAAAGCTATCATTAAGCCAGATATCTAAGACATGATTGTTGTTAGCTTAAATTTAGACTAATACGCTATGGAGGTGGACTTGCAAAATCTCACAATGGCATGTTAATGACAGCCAGCATTAATATATGCACTAGTGAAGCATGTGATCCTGACCTCAATATCAGTCTGAGAAAAGATCCTTGGTTCTGATGTAAGTAACATTGAATCTGGCTGCTGACCTTTGTGTCTTCTCCATATTAATGGCTATTTGCCAATATTACTGATTATCCACAGACCAAGCTAATAGTTAGTAATGCTTGCAGATGGGAATCAGGTGAGTTGGTATATTGGTACAGTATTTAGCACTATACTGTACATGCATGTTGATTTTTTTTTTTAATCCATCGGCGAGCGAGTTACAGGCTTGGAATTGAATATGGCCCATTGTCTTTTACAGTGTTGGGAACTTGTCTGTAAACCCTTTGCGGGTCCTATTTGGAGGCCGTAATAATTTTATCTCTATTTGCGGGTTACGGCTTTGAACACCAGTGCATCTTTGGAGATTCTGAGTAATTTAATAGCGATTTGTGAACAAAACATTTACAGTCTTGACTGATAAAAAAAGCCTTTGCGCCAACGGAGTTCCGATTTCGACATCCCGTAGGGTTTTTCCGCTTGTTACCTGCAGATCGTTTGCGGGTAGCTTTAAGAGGCCAATTGTATAGTCGTAAGTCTAGCGTGCTCCGTTACGGCTACAGGTTTACACGTTGGAGGAATTTAATGGGGCTGATGGATTTTTTTTCTTTGCTGCATCTGAAATAGGGTGTTTGATTATGTATCACAGTGTGTATTCTTTTTCAAATTATACTCTCAGCGCAGAAAAAATAATTAAAATGTTTAACTGCCTGGGATTTCCCCCATTAGCCAGTGAAAAGTAGCACAGGCGGAGCTACCACTGGTGGTGGCCCCCGCCTATACACCGTTTAATGCTGTAGGTCGGTTCCATGCAGTCAGAGTGCTAAGTGAAACAGCACTATACTGGGTAATTTTACCAAAGGGTAGTTAGGGATAGGTAAACTCATGGAAAAAAAATACAAAAAAGCAATTTCAATTTGAAACTTTTGGTTTTATATTAAATTTTAGGAAACAGCAAACATAAAACATCACAAACTTAACGTTTTTAAAAATATTAATGTAAAGAAACTGCAAAGATAAACTGAACAGTCCACTTTAAATGTCAGATGGTTCGGATCGTTAAACGGGATCTGGCAAAGAAAAAAGTGTTATAGCGGGGCCTTGTGTTAAATAGGCATCGGCTGTCACAAAAACTATATAGGGACTTGCACAAAAAAAAAGCTCTATAGCAAATCAGCTATATAAGGGGGAATGTTAAGTGGGATATATAATATATTTACGATTAATATAAATACATTTATATATATTTATTTATATATACAGTAACTCACAAAAGTGAGTACACCCCTCATATTTTTGTAAATATTTTACTATATCTTTTCATGTGACAACACTGAAGAAATGAAATGTTGCTACAATGTAAAGTAGTAAGTGTACAGCCTGTATAACAGTGTAAATTTGCTGTTCCCTTAAAATAACTCAACACACAGCCATTAATGTCTAAATCGGCAAAAAAAGTGAGTACACCCCTGAGTGGAAATATCGAAATTGGCCCCAAAGTGTCAATATTTTGTGAGACCACCATTATTTTCCTGCACTGCCTTAACCCTCATGGGCATGGAGTTCACCAGAGCTTCACAGGTTGCCACTGGAGTTCTCTTCAACTCCTCCATGATGACATCACAGAGCTGGTGGATGTTAGAGACCTTGCACTCCCCCGCTTTCTGTTTGAGGATGCCCCACAGATGCTCAATAGGGTTTAGGTCTGGTGACATGCTTGGCCAGTCCATCACCTTTACCTTCAGCTTCTTTAGCAAGGCAGTGGATGTCTTGGAGGTATGAGTTGGGGTCGTTATCATGTTGGAATACTGCCCTGCGGCCCAGTCTCCAAAGGGAGGGATCATGCTCTGCTTCAGTGTGTCACAGTACATGTTGGCATTCGTGGTTCCCTCAATAAACTGTAGCTCTCTAATGCCGGCAGCACTCATGCAGGCCCAGACCATGACACTCCCACCACCAAAAGTATACATCTATACTGAGCAAAGGAAGTTGAAATAATCCCTAAATGACAGATTAGCAGATAAGGCACAAAGAACACAAAAACACTGATATGAGATGAAATCCTCAGTTTGAACGTAAATAGCGATGCAGAGAGAGTGGAGGCAGCATCTGACATCAGAAGGTAAATGCATATAGGGGGAATCAGCACAACATATTATAGAAAACATATATACACATATAGATATATGTGTATATGTGTTTGGTCTGGGCCTGCATGAGTGCTGCCAGCACTGGGGAGCTACAGTTCATTGAGGGAACCATGAATGCCAACATGCACAAAAAAATTGGGGTTATCCCTGGGAATTACAGGCAAAGGTGCTCTAGCAAATCAGGTAATTTCCAAACTGAAAAGAAGTATACATATAGGAGTCCTATTTATCTGCCAATTAAGAGCCTTATTAAATAGTGATTTCGCCGATTGAATAGGGCTCTATATAAGCACAGAGCATATTTTTTACAGAAGTTTTTAGTTAGTAAATACCTTGCTTTTGTATCAATGTTCACTAACTAAAAACTTCTGTAAAAAAAAAATGTGCTTATATAGATCCCTATTCAATTGATCGAATCACAATTTAATAAGGCTGTAAATCTGCAGACTTAAGTATGCTCTGTGCATTTCGTGTTAGTTTCAATAAAGTTTTATCATGTTTTATTTAATATTGTTTGTGCAAACAAGAACTTTTGTCATGTTTAAAACTTGTTTTTTAAATGTATTAAAAAATGATTGTGTTTCATGCCCCTTCAAAGGTAGTTCTCTCTTTCTATAGCACACAACGGCAGTGAAACAAATGTTTTAAGTCAAGTGACTCGGTCATGACTGATTTGGTCATGGGATGCAGATTTGTTTGCATGAGAGTGAGGTTTTACACTTGGAATGCTTAATGAGAAAATAATGTAGGGAAAAGGCATAAAGTGCAAAAGGATTTAAAACTGTGGCTTTACACAAAGCCCTTTATAACGCTACATAAATGTCTGTCATGGCTGTATTAAACCACATGGACTTGGCAGAGAGAATAATGTACTTAAGAGATTTAGCTGCTGAAATCAAATATATTTTTACACAAAGAGTAAGCTTGCGGCTATTTTATCAAGATTGTGTAAGTCAATATCCATTTACCGTCTGTGTGTGTTTCCTTTCAGTGAATGCATTGGGTGTCATGTGAGGCATATTTGCATATAAACATTGCTTTAATTAAATCCAAAGATTCTATAAACTCCAAATATGCACATTTTAACTGAATACAGTCCATTTCATCTATCCACACCTAGATTTAAAGACAAGTTCCACCCCAAATTAAAATTCCTTTATAATGAAGTTCACTCTGATAGAAGATGAACTGTCTTTGTTAAAGTTATGGAACTTGTCTAGTTTGCCCGTTACTCCTCCATGTTTGTTGAGAGAGGAAGCTGCCATTTTAAAATGGATTTTGTTCACTGACACTGAGCTCTGTGAGCCGATTGGATCAAAAGTTTAAGACCCAATCAGTCTGCAGCTTATTTATAAGCTATGACTGTTACTTTCATGTTATGTTCTCTTCTGGTCACAACACCTAATAAATAGAAGTCATGTAGTGATAAAAGGCAAGTGTTAAATGTTGTACATATATATTTGAACATCTATAAATTGTTTTTTGGACCTTTCCTGTTATGACCCTGACAGTGCAATGTGGCACGCATTTTAGTGATATATTATATTTTTTATAAATAAATCAGAATTATAACTCCCAAAATATATAATAATACATTCTACATTATACACTAAAAGTCTGTCACTACTGGTGAGAACACTTCTTGTCATTTCAATTGAATAAAAGAGACATGAACAAACTGTTAGTTGGATATCATCAACTACATAGCCAAGAATATTCCAACATATTGATTCTTGATGTAGACTTCACAGAACAGAACGTGGCCTCTTGTGAACCACAATATTCTCATTGAGCTTTGTTATTAATGCTATGTAATAGGCTGACGTGAGACATTTCTTCTTAATTAGTTTATACAGTCAACATAAACATTAATTAGAGCATGATTTATTTTTCTATTCAATATAAAAATGGTTCCTAAATGCCATACCCTTTAACAAAATGTATCAACATGAATCGTTATCTTTGTTTCTCTCTGCTATTGTAATATTGATAAAAAAAAAATGGTAAAGAGGTAAAGTTCATCAATGCCTCCTGGATATCTTGTTGTGGTGAAGAGGCTCTGTCATGATTTAATTGTTTAAGGACTCATATTGCCAGTAATTTATGAATATGGCCAGGGGAGCATGATATTGTTGCATTGGGATTATGTGTTATTATGTGGTTATATGTTGCCTGTACATGGCTATTATGTATCCTAGTTATAATATATCGTAAGAGGGAAAATATTATATGTTATCTGTGGAATTGGTAAAAATGCTCTGCATAGAAGTTAGCTGCAGATCATTGCACACACACATACAGACCTTTGGTAAAGACAGATGTATGTGCTTTAAGTAGTCCTAAGCTAACACCTGAGTTTAACATAACGTTTTTTTTCACTAGCCAGCTAAAGATATTTGGTGAATTTGATCTCAAGAGCTTTGATAGCCCAAGTTTGTAAGCCAGATGAGCTGACATCACACATACACAAATGAACGCAAGGGTGTGGTATTGGAGAGTATAAATATGTTGTTTTGATCATTCAATAATGGTTGAGAGATAGTTTTCACAAATCCACAATGTGAGACTATTTCTGTGTGTTGTATCCTTAATTGTGGAGTGGCCATGCCATGGGCCACTAGTAACCTGTTTCAGGTTTTCTCTGCCTGTACCTTTTGGGCCTTGCTCTCTTTAGAAGCCATCTTTTGTGCCACAGAGAACAGGAACTACATAATTCTGCTGGGGGTAGGTTTGAACTAGGTTCATATCGAGCCCCCTTGAAGAAGCAGATTGTGACATTGGCTGGCAGTGGTGGGATCTCTGTAGAAAACACAGAAGGATGGCAGCTTATGAAGAGATGTCTGTAGCAGAGGAGGAGGAAGTGTCCAGATGGTACCAAAGATGGATGGAGATAATGCCTGCAGGTTCAACCAAGGATCAGCAGAGGGAACTCTGGATACAGATCATACAGCAGAAGTGGAGAAGGGTAAGCAATGGCCCTGTCTCAGCTCCTGTGGAGGGGAAATGCTTATCCCCAGTAGAGACAGAGAATGTTCTGGTGACTGGAAAGGACTGTAGAGGAATGGGCCTTCTAAATAAATGGATGGCATTCCTGGGATTATGGCCAGGTCACGAGCTAATGGAATGGCTGGAAGAATTAGTATGTGAGGAGGTCGCCCTGGAAGAGCAATATGCTTATTGGGTGGGACCTGTTAGCTCATCGGGGGCTCTGTTTTTCATTGGGGCTGGAAGAGGCATTTTGGGACATTGTATATGGGGATCCAGATTGTGGCTTGGGGACGGAGAAAAGACATCTGTGTCTGTTTGCCAGCCTGTCACATGCTGGGACTGGAAACAGGCTCTCAGACAGCATGGAACAGATCCACCTAACAGCAGGTACTACAGGGACCCAGCTAAATTTTGCCAAGGCTGGGTCAGAAAATAAAGGTATGGACTGTGAGGAGAATTTTGATATCAGAGATTCGCAAAATAACAAGGATGCCTTCATCCATGGGGTTGACTGGGAAGAGGAAGAACTGGTCCCTATCTTTAGGGGGCTGAGTCTCACCTAGTTAGAGGCATGGGGACAGGGCCATCCACAGCAGTGCCAGGCCCAGGGGAAAAACTGGGGAAAAGCTACCCTGCTCCTAGAGTAAGAGAAGAACCTAATGAGCACTGGGCCCTAAAAATTGACTGTGAAAATTGTGGAGAGGTTCCTTTGATGACCATTGTCCAGGAGCCAGCCACATACGCTGGAGCATATCAGAAAGTAGCCCTGCTCTTCAGCCTGAACAAGAGGCAGTAGCAGCAGTAACTACACACCAGGTAGTCTCAGAAGGAGAGAGTCAGGAGGTTCCACCTGAGGATCCAGAGACCAAAGAGTCAGAGGGTACCCCAGATTGTGGTTTGTCTCCTGGTCTATTTAAAATGACTGCCCTGCAGCTGCCTAAAGAAACTGGCTGTGTACCTGTAACCCTGGAAAGAAGGGGTCACTGGCCAGGCTTGTTGGGAGAGATGTTGGCTACTGAAGCACAACGGCTTGTCAGATGCCAATTAATCCAGCAAATGCCCAGCAAATGCCAATTAATCCAGCATGGATGACACAGGAGAATGTCTGTAGCCCATGTTGCAACTGCAGCATCCCAGTTTACTCAGGAGAAAGCTCAGGCCTGACAAAAGGAACCGTGTACTCTACAATTTTACCCATGGGCCGGAGTACTGATCCAGAATCAGCAGGACAGGAGGTTTTCCTAGCCTGGAAGGAGAGGGCTTTGCTGGGTAAGGATCATCCCAAGTTTATTCTGGACTTACTAGCTGTGATGTACTGTTTCCCCTGGACTACCTTGAAGGGTCCTCCATGGCACTTGTCTTATAAGTCTCCCCAGGGGCTTGGGAAGGTCACTAGGCCACTGGGAAGGAGTGAGTATTCGCCAAGGACAGGGAGAGGCAGGGTACCCAGAGAGCCACTGAGACTATCACATGGATAGACTGTCACATTAAGAGGACCGGTAACTACCTGTATAGATGGAAAATTATGTGACAGGATAAACTTCCCATGCTTTACTAGAAAGGAAAGGGGGAGAAATGTTATCTTTATTTCTCTCTGCTTTTGTAGTATTGATTAAAAAAAAATTGGTAAAGAGGTAAAGTTCTTCAATGCCTCCTGGATATCTTGTTGTGGTGAAGGGGCTCTGTCATGATTTAATTTATGAATATGGCCAAGGGAGCAGGACACTGTTGCATTGGGATTATGTGTTATTGTGTGGTTATATGTTGCGTGTACATGGTTATTATGTATCCTAGATATAATATATTACAAGAGGGAAAATGTTATCTAGAACATGTGGAAATGGTAAAAATGCTCTCCATAGAAGTTAGCTGCAGATCATTGCACACTCACACATACAAACCTTGGGTGAAGACAGATGTATGTACTTCAAGTTGTCCTAAGCAAACACTTGAGTTTAAGATAAAGGTTTTTTCACTAGCCAGCTATAGATATCTGGTGAATTTGATCTCAAAAGCTTTGATAGCCCAAGGTTGCAAGCCAGATGGGCTGACATCAGACATACACAAATGTACACAGGGTGTGGTATTGGAGGTATAAATATGTTGTGTTGTATCCTGACTTGGGGAGTGGTCTTGCCATGGGCCACTAGTAACCTGTATGCAGTATTCTCTGTCTGCACCTCTTCAGAAGTCATCTTTTGTGCCACAGAGAACAGGAACTACATGATTCTGCTGGGGTAGGTTTGATCTAGATTCATATCAAGCCCCCTTGAAGAAGCAGATTGTGACAGGCTCACAAGTGGATTGTGGAGTCACCCAAGATGGGCAAGTCACAGTTCATTGGAGAAGGAACTGGCAACCCATTCCAGTATCTTATGGATAAGCACAACCATAGACATAACGACTGTGCCTGGCCTTGCTGCGGTCAGTGGGTTCACAGCGAGTCGAATACAAGTGACCTACTAAAAAACAAAGTTCATATAAACTAAATCCCAAATATCAAATGAATAGAAGAAGAAACATAAGAAGCTATTTTTCATTTACCCACTTCTAGTTCTGAATTAGATTTCTAAATACTATGTGTTAGTTTTGTTCTTTAAAAAACTCCAATAGCCTTAATAAAAATTATATAAAGTGAACTTTGTGATGTTAGCACCTGTTGGATCTGCCATGCAACCTGAGTAAAGAAGTGTTACATATCTCAGCTAAATTGCTCACTTTCAGCAAGCAATAGTCTTGTAGAGATGCATTTTAGTGGTTGAAAAATGTTACTTTTTAATTGAGGTTTTGAGTTCAAATCCTATCAACTCCCTTTTCCTGTCTTTTCTTAATACTTACACTTTAGTGACAGGAAAAAGCACAAAATGTAAATAAAAACTGTGGCGCCTGGTATGAGAAAAACAAACATATTGTAAGGCTTTTAAAATAATAACTTAAACTAAATAAAAATATTAATGTAGAAATCCGTGGGACCAATGGGATTTGTACTCACAATCTGCATTTCTGAGGCTGATACTTTAACCACTGCACCTTCCTTCTGCATGATAAAGCGTGAGAACAGAAGTTCATTAAGTTAAACTATAATCTGTACTAAAAAAGACCATATATAAGCCATTTTTTTTTTAAAATAAACAACTTTTTAACATGATATTTTTGGTGACTTCCATGTTCATTTAATGTATGGATGCAAACATAAAGTGATATTGGGTAAATATTTTTTTTCTAAATTGTTAGTGCTATTCTCTGTACTGTTTTTGCTATGTGTTTGTATTTGTATTTATTTAAAAATGTTTGGCCCTTAATAACCGGTGATTTAAAACACTATTCCTTCACTATCCTGGTAATTGAGAGATTTCCTGTTTTAAAAGACAAACTGCATGTAAATTTATTTAGAAAACAATGTAAGATTAATTTGTTATTTTAGTAAAATATAAGTTAGAAATGTACATTGATGTATTGTTTTTTCACATTAATTATATTCTGATTACACTGTCCAAAAACATCAACATATATAGATTCTAAAAATATTGTATTCAAGTTTTTTTTAGAAAAAATAGAATATCTTACTACATACAGCCTTATTAAATTGCGATTTGGCCAATTGAATAGGGCTCTAAATAAGCACATAGCATATTTATTTTACAGAAGTTTTTAGCTAATGAACTTCTATCCAAAAGCAAGGTCTTCACTAACTAAAAACTTCTGTAAAATAAATATGCTATGTGCTTATATAGAGCCCTATTCAATTGGACAAATCACAATTTAATAAGGCTGTTAGTGTTTTGGAAAGAAGGGAATGTATTCATCAGTAATAGTGGAACTAATGGCCCATGCAGGTTACTTATTACAAATGTATGAATAAGTCACATGGGAATTGAGATGCAAATAACCTGTGACCTTATGAACATTATGGAAAAGTGGTGGAGAGCTTTTGGAAATATCAAATCTTTGTAAATCTGCCCCATAATTAATAGGAATGGAACAGTGGATAATGTTTCTATCAGACAATTAAAATAGTTTTCAAAAAGCTGTAAAAATATAAAGCAAAACTTGTTTACAGGGCCACTGTACAATTGTACAATTATATATATATATATATATATATATATATATATATATATATATATATATATATATATAGACTGTCTTTTCTCTTGAACCACAGTGGCACTTTAAATTACCTTGATAGTCACAGGAAATAGGAAATGCCTCTGTGTGCATGGGGATTACAACTTTTCATTGGCAGATATATGACTTGAAGGGACATTATACATTCAGGGTACTTTATTCTGCTCCAGGACCTTCATTAAAAAAAAAAAAAAACACTGAAAAATGATAAAATAACCTATTTCTTATGCAACAAGGAAATCTTTCTCTGTTTTTTTTCCGATTGATATTTATACTGCACACCTTCTAATAGCCTGAATGAAAAAAACAGTATCACTCCCTGCATAGTACATATGTTGAAAGTTTTAAAATGAACCAACACTTTTCAATACATAGGAAATATGTTTTAAAAAAACAGGATTAAAATGTCTTTGAGAATAGGCTTATCCATTTAAGTGGCGATGATGATCTTGGCGTGTAGACTGATTTATGAATGAGGTAAGCCTCCCTTCCCTTTGCTGACGCGTCTTAGTTTATATAGTTTTGTTGGTTTAGTTACTAAGCCCTACCACTATTAGAGTGATTCTGTTCTACTCGGATTAATATCACACAATAGGCACCCTTGTAGTCTATCTATGCACCATCATGCATGACTCACTTGCACATACATGTGCTCTTACTGATGTCAATTCTGGCTTTACTGTTGTATACATTTACCTAAGAGTGGTAAAAGATTAAATATATTTCACAATTTGACCTATATTTCAAGTTGAACTTGTAAAAGCATGGAGCACATGCTGATGTCATATTTAAGTGACTTTAGGCAATATTCTATATCAAGTGAAATGTTTTAAAGCTTGTCGGAAATCTTAATACAGCATAACTGAATTGCTCTTTTGGCATCAAACAATATCTCAATGTTGCCTAGTGGAGACAAGGTTGAGCACTTCAAGACTTGCACAACTAGTTTTTGGAAGCACGGACAGATAAGTATTCAGCTGCATGATTCAAACATGGCGGGACACACGTTTCTCCAGTGTTTCCTCTACAACTAATACTTGGTAGCAGTATGAAAATTAGGTTCAAAACATACCAACTTTATTCCTCAAGTACCCTTTTTAACATGGAGCCTTTTGGCATATGTACTATGCTTTCAGGCAACCTTAGAAATTATTCTCAATTATCAATTATTAAAGTCATGTAGTGGCAAAAGCTACTTCATTGGCATGTCATTACCAGTAATGAAAGCACTGCTTACTAAAGAATTTTATGTAAATGCATGCCTCTTGGGCTGCCTGGGACATTGGTTTGCTTCAAATGGCAATTTTCCAGCTCCATACATGGAGTGAAGAATATTTAACCCAGCATAACACTCCAGACACATCTTTATTTCCATGGTTATGCTGATCCACTTTCATACTGCTACCAAGTATTAGTTGTAGAGGAAACACTGGAGAAACTCTGAATTCTGGGAGTTCTGCCCTACCTCCCTGCCCCTCACCCTCCCACCCCAATTCTGATTAAATATATAGTGAAATGGGAATCACCTGACTTTCCTACTTGCATATATTATCTCACCACTAGGGCAGACAACATTTTAAATGCTAAAGCCCTCACAACTGTTCCTTCTCTCTCTCTCTAAATGAAAAACTTTTCTAACTTTCACTTCTCTTCTGACCCTTTGTATTCCTTATCTGTTTAATCTTTCCCTGACTTCTGCCCCTTCCATTCCCTTTAGATTGTAAGTGGCGAGTTTTCAGTCTAGGATGCTTTGGGAAAAAGCACTTTCTGCAAAGATTCTAAGCTCAAAACAGGGTCCTCCATTTTTTGAATTTTGTTAATGCTGTATTTTCCCTTGCTTTTATCCCCTGTATTGCGCTACGGAATATGTCGGCGCGTTACAAATAAAAGTTAATAATAATAATAATAATAATACACTTGGTTTTCATGCCATAGATAGTGGAGTGGGTCACAGCATACAGTTCCTGGCATTCCTAGTTGGTCTCCCATCCAAGTACTCACCAGGCCCGACCCTGCTCGGCTTCAGGGTTGGTTCCCTGGCTGGAATCGAACGCAGGTTGGTTCCCTGGCTGGAATCGAACGCAGGTACTATGGGCCTCATTCAATTGCAATTTGGCCAATTGAATAAGGCTCTATGCAAGAACAGAGCATGTTTTTTTACAGAAGTTTTTAGTTAGTGAAGACCTTGCTTTTGGATAGAAGTTCACTAACTAAAAACTTCTGTAAAAAAATATGCTCTGTTTTTATATAGAGCCCTATTCAATTGGCCAAATCGCAATCGAATGAGGCCCTATGTGTCTTATTGAAAGCACCAGCACCAGTGCAGAACTTGATCATGTTCGGTAGACCTAATTACCAATATAGAGTTGATCACAGGGCTGACAAAGCTATTAACCATTGATAATTACATTAGGAGTATCTTAACAAATTGATTCCACATTTTGTATGGAAATATCACATTGTAACTGGAATTATACATTCATTTAATAGGAAGGCGGACAAGTTTTTCACCTTTGGAACAGACCGATGTGCAATAGACTTAGCTCCAGAAGTTTATAATATTGTTGGGAATGCTTGACTGGACCTTAAGTTACTAGTTCCCCCTATTTAAGGCAAGGAGTGGATGAAGGCCTAGGTACAGAGTAATACAATCTAGTCCACGGCTAGTCCTCAATTGCATGATTCATGATTTCACTTGTACACTGTCCAAAAAAATACCCATTTCATTCATACACATTATGGGTTATCTTATGTCATTTGGATTTTTGCATAGACCCATATAGACTTCAGCATGCATACTTAATTTCCTTTTGTTTTAGTTAATTACTGGCCATTTTTACTGCATCAATACATTCTTATATTTGAAAGCTTTATAAGGACCTTTTAATTAATAATTTAATGTTTGTATAAGTTAAAGACAGAAACATAGATTTTAATATCAGATACGAACCCAAAAGACCCATTGGGTGTGACCAATCTCTCTAGCTAAAATATCTTCACTTAACTAACCCTTATGCTTATTTCCGGCATGCCTGAATTCCTTTACTGCAATTAACCTACAACTTCCCGGATGGTTCTTATACTTATCTATCACCATTTCTGTAAAGTAGTATTTTTCCACCATCTCCTACTCTCCTATTTCAAACCATCACCTCTTGTTCTTGCATTCCTCTTTTTCTGTAAGATACTTCTTTCCCGAACTTTATTACATACTTTTATATATTTGAAGGTTTCTATCATATCACCCCTCTCTTCTGTCTGCTAAACATTTCAAGTTCATAAAGCCTTTTCTTATAAGTTTTGTCTCTTAGACCGTGAGCCTTTGAATTGTGTCTAGTTTGTTCATATACTTTTGAAGACACCTCCGCCAGAACTGGACACAGAATTCCAGATGTGCTTTGTGAATATCTTCAGCAGATACCATGTTTGGTTATTATCTGAAACTTCCTTTTACTGAAGGATATGTTTGGATAATCCTGTGAAGTTAAAATAACATCACTTCTTATACTTTTATGTGTCATGTTTCCCAGGAACTAAGGCGAACTGCATCCTGTTTCATTTTACAAGCAATGATTGCCTTACCCTGAAGCATAGAGGAAGTGTTACTGATGTCAGCTTGTATGATGTTGCAAGGGAAGTTACTGTACAGATCAGTTCTATAACCATCTGCTCCCCCATTCTCTTATTAACATCAATTGGAACTGTGCAGCTAATTAATACTAATAGCTTCCATTTGCTTGAATTCAATGGATGCTAAGTACTGATTTGCATCTGTTGTGGCCGTTCTGTGCATTTTTACAAAGGTCTTCATTAGCAATATAATAGGAAGTGGTTAGGAAGATGTTTCAAGTCAGCATTTTATGATTATTTGAAGTAAATGTGTTTATTTAGCTAGTGACATATGTAGTGTTTATGCTGCCTTAGGCCAATTTACCTATGTGACTCCACATGATCAATTACTCACCCTCCATTCCTTTTATGGTTTCTTCCCAGGATTACCACACACATACACATATGTGTTTATATATATATATATATATATATATATATATATATATATATATATATATATATATATATATATACATCTGTGCAAATGAGCATGCATTGGTATCTCATGCCACATAATGGATATTATATATCAAGCTATTATATGCCATGTGCACTATACTGGGCTCTTGTTTTGACATCAATTAATTTTTGTGGTTTTGTAGATTGAAATATTTTTTTTAACTAATAATCTGTTAGAATTTGCTGGTGTTCAGTGCATTGACGCATATATTTATGAGCTACAGTCCAAACATTGTATGTGTCAGTAACAAACATTGGTCTTAATGCTGTATACTGTAATGGACATAAAGCCATTAAATAATTTTTGTCACACAGTCACACTAAATATTTTCTGTACATACCTACAATACTACAACAGCAACACTGAATCTGTGCATATATTAACACTCTAATATATTCATTATGTTATTACTACTACTCTATATTTATAAACCGCTAACATTTTTGACAGTAGTAGATATGGTATACAGTATATACAATAAATACATGATACTATTACTATTATAATTTATTGTTATTCTTTATTAGTAATGTGCTAACTTGTAGCCATATTAAATTGAAGGCTACGTGTTAACACATAGCTCGTAAATGTCATCTTAGCGCTATTTACGTGCTTAGATACATCTCAACTCCGCTCGCAGCCGACTATGCGTTGTAACACGCAGGATGGCTGAGAATAGGCTACGTGGAGAGCAATGTTGAACCTTGCGCACGTAAATCCTTTGATCTGTTATGCCCGTAAATGCTACGTTTTCAATTCAGCTATTAAATTGCAACGTGGTCACACGCGAGCTAGCCCGTAACACGCAAATGCAGGCAGAAGCCCAACGTGTGATGCAGAGCACCTGCAAAGGCTCTGAAAGCCCTTTGCACTGCACGGGCAGCACAAAAGACCCCCGCTATGGCCCCCGAACCTCCACCCAGCCTCTAATCCTCCCCCCTGCTCACTAAATCTAAATCCATGTTGCAGGGGTCTCAATCGGCTCCCAAAATTAAACCGATTGGGACCCCTGTGGCAGTCACAGCTAAAATGAACCCCCCCATATGCTGGGGGTCCCCATCAGGACCCCCGCAGTGTCCTCATGTTACCCCGTGCAGTGGGGGTCCCGATTAAGACCCCTTCTGCAGTTAAAATTTAAAATTACTCACCACGGGTCCTTAAAGGGCCGCGGCACACTATTGCGCAATCCCGTCACCTAAAATTACTACCCCCCCCATTGGGACCCCCACAGTGTCCCCACATTAACCCTTGATGCAGGGGTCCCACTAGGGACCCCCGATGCATTTCAAAATTCAAATGTCCTGCCCCGCGGGTCCTTAAAGGATCGTAAAGGTCTTTAAAGGACCTGTGATAACTAAAAAATTATACGTACCCTCCCAAACATCTAAAATTAACCACATCACTCATGGGGTCTATACAGAGCCCCATAAGCATCTAATTAACCCCTTCAGTCCTATAAGGGTCTATACAGACCCTTATGGGACACTAATTAACCCCATTAGTCCCACAAGGGTCTACACAGACCCTTAGGGGACACTGATTAACCCCATCAGTCCCATAAGGGTATATAGAGACCCTTATGGGACACTAATGAAACCCCATTAGTCCCACAAGGGTCTAACCCTAACTGGGCCTATTTAACCCCAAATGTACCCAGTAAACCCCATCCCATAAACACCCTTTTACCCTACCCTCTTAACCCCTACAATACCTACCCAACTCCTACCATACACTATTAACCCCCCTCTACCCCATTAAACCCACCCCTCTACCCAGTTAACCCCTACACTACACACCTAACACCCTAATCAAATCCCTATTACCCCACTAATTACATAAAATGAAAAAAACTACGAGTACAGAAAATAAAATAAATAGAATTACACAAAATAAAAAACAGAACTTACAGACAATAAAAATACTACTTTACATAAAATAAAAAAATCTAAAATACTTAAAATAAAAAAACATAAGTTACAGAAATTAAATGCAATAAAACCCCTAAATACATACAATAATACCCCTAACTACATACAATAATACCCCTAAATATATACAATTAAACCCCTAACTACATACAATTAAACCCCTAATTACATACAATAATATCCCTAAATACATACAATTAATCCCCTAACTACATACAATAATACTCCTAAATACATACAATTAAATCCCTAACTACATACAACAATACCCCTAAATACATACAATTTAAACCCCTAACTACATACAATTAAACCCCTAACTACATACAATAATACCTCTAAATACATATAATGAAACCCCTAACTACATACAATTAAACCCCTAAAGGAATACAATTAAACCCCTAACTACATACAATAATACCCCTGAATACATACAATTAAACCCCTAACTACAGACAATTAAACCCCTAACTACATACAATAAAAAACCCTAAATCTCACCTAAAACAAACCCCTTTACTAAGCCTAGAATAGGGTAAATTATAGAAGTTACCTTGCCCAAATGCCCCTCCAGTGACAATGGTTTTCATTGCTTCATCTCTAGCCAAGGGCCCTTCCTAGATGTCCACCCCTAGGAAAAAAAGAAACATTACAATTAATAAATACATAAACACAATATATAATCATAAACCTTCTAAATACAGTAAACTCTCGGTTATCCAGCATCCAAGGGGGTTTGGGAGATGCCAGATAAATGTCGTTTTTGGTTGCTTGAGAGTTATATATAGAAGAGGCCTAGATTAGCTGCACATAGGATGCTCTGCTAAGTGCAGTATATTTGTCAGTGAGGGCTGTTCTAGTAGTAGCAGCTTTCACCCCTCACTTACACACAGGTGCGTTCGGCTGGAGGGTGCGGATCTGCACCCGAGAATGTAACGCCAACACTGCACTGGCTCACTCACTCATGCCTGTCTGCTTCCAGGTAAAACTGAATTGCAGAGACATACAGTGGATACAATCTAGATGCCTGTAAGCATTTTGTGGCATGACAACCTGGCTCCTGGCATTTGTTGAGCTCTATAAAATTATTTTTTTATTTATAGTACAGTATTAAAAAAAAATCTGGTTGCTTGAGAGTTCTGTTTGCTTGATTTCTGGTTAACTGAGAGTCTACTGTAGTACACTTACCTTTCCGCAATGCCCCCGTCCTCCCTGTAGTCTTCGCTGATAGGACCAATCCAAAAAACAGACGGGCTAAAAAAAATTACAAATCTAACAGATCTCATCCCTGGAGGAGCTCCCCGTCACAAATCAAATTTGAAATGGCGCCTTCTAATTGGCTGAAAATGCTGTCAATCATATTTCAGCCAAACAGAAGGTGCAAACGTGTGAGCCAATCAGAATGGGATACACCCCTATATCCCATTCTGCTTGGCTGATGGACCTGTCAGTTATTTGTAATCCAATCAGAAGGATCTATTGCCTTCAGCCAATCAGAATGGGATACACACTTGATTCTAATTGGCTCCAAGCATCTGCATCTTCTGATTGGCTGTAATCTGATTGAAAGTTACATCAGCCAATCAGAAGGCAGGTGCTTGGAGCCAATCACAATGAGATGGCTGATTGGATTACAAATGACTGACAGGTCCATCATCCAATCAGAATGGGATATAGTGGTGTATCCCATTCTGATTGGCTCACACCTTTGGGCATTCTGATTGGCTGAACTATGATTGACAGCGTTTTCCTGACAACAGAAGGCGCCATTTTGAAAGACACATTTATGTTAGATGTTCCAATTTACTTTAGCCTGTCAGGTTTTTTTGAAGGGGCTCTGCCAGCGAACTACAAGGAGGACGTGGGCATCGCATAAAGTTAAGTGTACTATTTAGAATGTTTATGATTATATGTTGTATTTATTTATTAATTGTAATGTTTCTTTTTTTCCTAGGGGTGCCGGACCTGGAGACATCTAGGAAGGGTCCTTAGGGACGAAGGCAAGAAAACCATTGTTGCTGGAGGGGCATTTGGGCAAGGTAAGTGGTATAATTTACCCTATTCTAGGTTTAGTAAAGGGGGTTGTTTCAGGTGAGTTTTATGATTTTGTATTGTATGTAGTTAAGGGTATTATTGTATGTAGTTGAAGGTATTATTGTATGTAGTTAGGGCTTTAATTGTATGTATGTAGGGGTTTTATTGTATGTATTTAGGGGCTATTATTGTATGTATTTAGGGGTATTATTGTATATATTTAGGGGTTTATTTGTATGTAGTTAGGGGTATTGTATGAATGTAGGGCTATTATTGTATGTTGTTAGGGGTATTAATGTATGTAGTTAGGGGTGTAATTGTAAGTATGTAGGGGTATCATTGCATATAGTTAGGGGTTTAATTGTATGTAGTTAGGGGTATTATTGTATGTATTTATGGGTTTTATTGCATGTAATGTATGTTTTTATTTTATGTAATGTAGTTTTTATGTAGTTAGGGGTATTATTGTATATATTTAGGGGTTTAATTGTATCTAGTTACTGGTATTGTTGTATGTATTTAGGGCTATTATTGTATGTAGTTAGGGGTATTATTGTAAGTATTTACGGGTTTTATTGCATGTAATGTATGTTTTTATTTTTTGTAATGTAGTTTTTTTATCTTTATGTAATGTATGTTTTATATATTTTTGTAACATAGTTTTTTATTTAATGTATTTTAGTTTTTTTCATTTTATGTAAAGTAGGTTATTTTATTTTCTGTAAGTCATGTTTTTTATTTTGTGTAATTCTAGTTTTTTTTTGTCTCATATTCCGTAGCGCTATACAGGGGTCAAGAACAAGGCAAATACAATATTAACACATTGCAAAATATCCACTTTACAATCTCATAAATTTAAAATCCAACAGAATTGCATACATTGCTACCAGAGGAAGTGGAGTTACTATTGCTAAGAATTTACTATGTAGAGGGAATGGTTGGATTTAAATATAAAACAGTTCAGGAAAATGAATAGTGGTTCATGGAGTAGCTCTCCACTGACAGTTGTAATGCGTTTAAAAGCTCATATGTTTGTTCGATATAAGTCCCTATTCACTTGCCCGCAGTTACCTTTGTACCGGCCGTAAGTCTGCAAGCTTGAAATTTGCAACAGTTATAGAGCGATTCAATTGGCCGAAAGCCTAAACCGTAAACCATGCACCCGTAATTAGCATTTCAGAGCATGATCATGATCAATTAAGCAAGGCCATAACTATCGATTTAGAAACAGCCAATAGTAAATGAGACGATCATCATGACGTTAGTAAAACATGGAGGTAACATGTCAATCAATTGGCGTTTAGAAATCTGATATGCGATCAAACTCGCAATCCTGCAATGTATAAAAGGCTTAGATGGGTTGGAGTTTTTGAAAAGATTTTGAAAACCCCAGGGATTTTCAGCCTGTAACCCGCAAATCGTTTGCGGGTAGCTAAAAGACGACAACTGAATAGCAAATTAGTTTACGCGCTACATTACGGGCTCCAGTAAATAACAATTGTTCAAATGAATAGTGGCGCCAGACTATTAAAAACAGTATATAGTCAAACACAAATAAAAGTTTTCCCCTCAAGCAGAGCCGATTATCTCCTCCTACCTGAGATCAGCTCTGCCTGCTCTGCCTCTACCTCTGTGTAGGCCATGTTACTCCTGTGTAGGCCATGAGAGTGGAGCTTATTATGTCACAAAGCAGAGCCAGAGGCATCATATCCCAGACTTGTATGAAAACATTTTTTTTGCATGAAAAAATACCAAAATAAACACTAACAAACTCACTCTGATGTTTTCTGAATCTCAGAGTTAACACCCCTGGGTATCCCTGCTAAAATTACCATCAAATTCATAATTCCATTTGGCCAATCACAGGCCTCTAATACATTTGTATGAATCTGTAGAGCCAATTTGTGCACCATGGGAGCATCATAGGGTCTGTAGTCCTGTTTTTATCTGGCACCAGGAAGTAATGAGGAGTCAGACATTGCTGTGTGGATCTTTGCATTGAGCTGCTGCTGGCTTAAATGTTAGTAAAGGGTTAAAATCCATACCCAAATGCAGTGTTTCTATTGGGAGGTTCACTGTGCCTGTGTAAGCCGCTCTGGGGGTGGGGGAAAACAAGTTTTATTTTTAAATAAAATAAATCTTTATGTGTATAAAATGATTCAATGTAAGTTTGTTTCAGATATAAGCCATATGTGTTAGATTAGAACAAGGTACACAGGGAAACTTAGATATGCCTTTAAACGGATAAAAAAGGACCAAATTATACAAAAAGCCACATTGCCAAGTAGTGGAAATCCAATATATTAAGTTTACAGGCAGTTAAGAATAAACTGAATTATATATTAAAAAACGAGAGACTATACCACTTGTTACCTGACTGACTCTTTTCCCAAATTCATAGAAATTTGGAGTCCCTGGCTTTACTCGGCCTCTAGTATACATGTCTCAGGTACTTAGACATTCTGAACTGTGAGACATATACCATGAAGGGGAGGTGAGGGTCTTTGGTGACCCGGCTGGGATCCAGGAGGTGGAGATACGAGGTGGGTTTACTAATTTACAATGGTTAAAACTTCACAGAAAGGCTCAGCAAGTTGAAGTCTGCATCCCCCCTCCCCCCCCCCCCCTTTATGTTAATATTAATGTTATCATTTATCGACAGGAAAGTTTTTAAAAAAGTGCTAGAGTTTGGAGCTGGAGATATCAATCTGAGGTGATTGCTCAATCTCCAACTTATTTGTGTGATTCTTTCTCTTTTGGGCATTAATGTTTTATTTGGAGATTATTACAATATGTCATGAAGAAGTATGTATGAACCATCATTGTAATTTTACCTTTTCTGTAACCATGCTTTGAATCTCTTTGGGCCTCATTCTATTAGCGGCCGCAGCCGTTGCGGGGCCGCAAGGACCGGCCGCAAGCTATTCGGCTATTCTATTCCCTTACGGCCGGAGGCTCCGGCAGGCTTGCGGCCGGTGCCTTGCTATCTCTTGCGGCCGCTCGCGCCGGAGGAAAGCCTTTGATCTAAAACGGCCGCAAGAGATTTGCAATTCAATTGCTCCGGGAAACCTCTCTGCAAGGCTAAAAACGAGCCGCTGCTTACTTGCAGGAAAGAGGTCTCGCTAGCACCAATTAAGCACATAAAATAGCTCAAATAAAGCCATCCTGCACTTTGAGAAGACTATAAAGGGATTTTTGGTGTTAGAAAAAATAGCACATAATTATCCTGTACTCAAATCTGTAAAATATTTTATTTTTAATATCCGTAAAATATCCATGTAAAAAGTCCAGAGTGCTTGGAGCACCTCAGACACACCCACGCCGCAGCCGGAAAATAAACAGTTAATTTGAACTCGGGTTTGGGCAGATGTGCAAGCTTGAGAGTGGGTTCCTTTTAATCCTCATGTCCCCCAATATGATCCCTAGCATTTACAGAGCTGTACAGTGCAGGCTTGAATTTATTTTTCAGTTTTTATATTTCACAGCTTACGGCCGGTTCCAAGATATGCGGCCGGCCGTAAAAGGAGATCCTTGCGGGGCCGTATAATAGAATCGCGAGTTAACTGAACCCCCGCAAGGAATCGCAGCCTTACGGCCGATTTACGGCCAATAATAGAATGAGGCCCTTTGTATTTAATAAAACTCATTGAGGGAAAAAAAGGACCACATTATGGCAGAAATGAAAAATCCCTAACTGGGTATTATAAAAAAAAAAATCTAAAGTAATGTAAGATTTGTTTTCATAACCAGGAAGATGATTCCCAATTAGTATCTAAAAATATCAGAGACTTACAACATTTACAAACCTCTGAAAATGAATGGTTTGCTATGAGCAATACATTAAATACAATGGGAAATCTCATATAGATAATTGAAAGGAGCAAAACGTTATATTGAATAACATTATTGGCAGTAACAGTATGAGTTATTATGGTTCCATTATACAGTTAATCTGAAAATGTAATACTCATTACTAAATAAAATGTGCAATTATAAAATATGAAAAACACATCTTATAAAAAATAAATTCTATACGCAGATAAAGAAGAAAGCCAAAACTACTTCTTGTGAAATCAGATTCAATTCAGTTTTTGAAAAGGTAAGGAAGATATTTATCTGATGCAACCAATCAAAAAAAATCAACAGCCCATCAAGTCCACATACATTTTCCATTTGAACTGAAGTATATTGTTCCAGTACCCTATATTACTGTTCCCTAGAATAAGAAAGAAGATAGAATCCTCCATGCCCACCAAGGATAGGCTATTGCTACCTTAATTTGAACCATACACTTCTTTTTTGATCATTGATTGTGTTATTTTGAGTACAACCATATTAAATGTCTATCAGCCCTATTAAATCCCTGAACTTGTAAAACCGTAGCCCATAACATAGCCAGTAAGACTTGTGGCTATTAAATTGGCCCCATAAAGCAACCCACAAATGACTTGTGGGGTAAGGGCAAAAAAAACCTACAGGACGTGGAAATTTGAACTCTGCTGCCTCAAATCCTTTATTCTGTCAAGCACGTAACTGTTACGCCATTAAATTGCTACAAATCCACTGGCATTCAAACCCATAACCTGCAAATGGAGCCAAAAAGCCAGTGGGTACTAGAGAGGACGCGCAAGGGGGTTAAAGCCCTATCCGTAGTACTGTAAATGCAAATATCAACACACTACTGTACTTCTAATTAAAGGGAAAGTGATGTTAGGTATTAAAATTAATAGCACAACATTCTCAAGCTCGCAAATCTGCAATATAAAATACTTTTTTTATGTTTAATTTCCGTGTTATATCGAATCCCGGCAATCAATGTGTTAACATATAATGGAACTCGCATGGGCTAGAATATCATATTTACTGATTTATTAATATTGCATTATTTCTGGAATGCTGGTCCAATTGAAAATCGTAATTGAAGCCCGTAAGTCTTTGAAATCTAACCTCCATTTTCCAGTGACTTAATGATGACGATCTCTTTTGCCATTTGCTCCATCTAAACCCGTAGACTAATTGATCATGTTCAAGGCCGCACATCCAACGTGCGCAAGAATGATTTACGGGTTTGCATCTCCTTCCTATAGCTCGCGGCCTTGTTCAATGTAATAGCTCTGTAACGCAGTCGAATTTCAAGCCCTCAGCCTTTGTGGACTTGCCGATCCCGCTACAGGCTTTTAATTTAACAGGGCTGTATGCCAGGTGTCTTTATTTTAAGGTCATAAGATCCAGCAGGTCCAGTATTCATTTTATTAAACATTTTTATTTATAGAAAATATTTATTCATTGATTGTTTCCAGTATGTAAGTAGACATCTTTTACATAATGGTTAATTTTGTGTTCAGTAAGTGAAAACATGCATTCAGGCTCCAAAGAAACTATAAAGGAAAAATCAAGATTTTCTCTAAAAATAGTTTTATGTTTATTGCATACATAGCTGCTTGTCTTGTTAACTTGTTACATACTTCAGACATGTGAGGAGTTTCCTGGAATACAGTGGTCCTTTAATGTTACCTAGTATTTGGGAATTTATAACGACGGAAACAGTTTTTGAATAGAAAAACTAATATGGTTTGTGTATAGCCATATGGGGAATATGTCCTAAAACACAGGGCTAGAAAATGTATTTTAATCACATTTATTGCTCAGAACATCTGGCTTTACTGATGATTCTCATTACTTTGTGAATAACAGCACATACATTATTATGGACATTATTGTGCTAAGCTAGCAATGTCTTGATATACGCAAATACTGTATTTCTATTTAAAGTAATTACATTATTTGAATTTATATAGTGCTTCATTTATTTATTAAACACCATATGCTACCATTACTAAAATGGAGAAGAAATAGCAGGGCAGCATAAACAGGTCATGGTCACTGCATACTATGTTCAGGATCACGCAAATTCCACACAGAAATGACAGTATATATAAATAAATGCACTAGACCATGTATTCCAGACATGATACATGAATGGATTTAATTAAAGAAATATGTAAATTGTGATTTTTAATTCATATACATACAAATCTATCAACTACATGTTTTTAAAACATGGATGACCACAGATTAACGTAAAAGCTTTTTACACTTGATTGAAGGCTTCAGTAGATGCACATCTGTGCACAAATGATTCTTATTGGCTAATAAGGACAAGTCCTCAAGCAAATTATACAAAAGAGGAGAAGAGGAAGAATGATTTAGGCAGTGGCAGAGGTAGATAATGGAGGGCTCTGGTGCAGACCCCCCCCCCCCCCCAGAGGGAGTTGTACAGATTTATTTGCACTGCACCCATACCAACTTAGGCCCTCATTCAATTGCGATTTGGCCAATTGAATAGTGCTCCATAGCTTATCTGTGAAGATCACTTGGGACAATTTGTTCTCTGGCCAGGAGACTCTATGGAGCGGCGCGGCCATTTGTCTAATCACTGCTGAGCTGGGGACAGTTCCACGTGTGCCCACTAGTGATATCTTTTGGCCATGGCAGGGTACTGATTTTCCTTTGTGTGGGTTGCAAATTGGTACCCACTCTCTGGAGAACAAGCCAAGCCCCCATAACTATCCACCCCTGATTAACTCTAATCACCCAAGTCTGCTTATACGCCCCCCCCCCCCCCCCAGCGGCCCTCTCTTACTGGATGATCCTGATCGGAGAGGGGATTTTGAATAGGTCCTCCCAGCCACATGAAAAATGTGATATATAGACTGCTGTAAGAAATAAATGTTGTTGTTACTTGGAATGCATTGAGGATGGTGTATTTCATTTAACGGGAAGGTTTTGTCATTTATTATTATTTTCCTGAGCTACAGTACATGTACATGTTCCTGATCAGTTAGCCAGATACCTAGCAGCCCATTACTTCAACGAAGATTGCCTATTTAGAGGGGAATTCCTGTGGCCAAAGGCAGGGATTGTCTGTAGCTAAATAGACCACCTTTTTGGGATCTTCACATACCCCTCTTCACTTACTTCCTGCCTGCTCAAAGCTCCACTGCCTGCAGCACAGCTCCAGTACTGGCTCCACTTTTAGACAACAACCTCTATGGGGGGGGGGGGGGGGTGTAATGATGCTTTGCATCCCTTGCTCTCTTACCTTCTTCCCTGATAGACATCCACAGCGTGCCGAACTGCTGCACACTGCCACCTCTTGGAGCTTCAGTAGAAATTTTCTTTTTTAAGCAGGCTGCACCAGTTTCTGACCAGGGTGGTAGGCGGCCAAGGGGGCACAGGGGGGACCATGGCTGATTGTGCTGACATGGGGGGCCCCCAGACTACAGATTTTTTTTATTTTATTACACAGCACTGTGCCCCAGATTTAGGTCTAGGATGATTGTGTAGTATTTTCATTTACTCACGGTTTCAGAATTTATTCAAGCAAATTGTAATTGAAAAATACAAAGAATTTATATAGTGGCCTTAAACCCATGGGGTGCTGGGTCAAATAGACTCTAAGATAAGTAATTATCCTTTTTGAATGACCTGTTGTTGATTTTGTGTGTGATTTAATTATTTACAAAAAGTCATATTTTACTGATTTTTGTTTAAATGGCTACTGTTGTACTATATTTGAAATTCTAAATATCTAAAAATTCAATTTCTATATCAATATTTTTGAAAGATAATTAATTATACATTAATAGAACAATATAGAGCAAGCCTAAAAAAATTAAGTGTATTATCATGGCCATTTCAGGAAGTATGTGACCACATCTAATTAGTTACACAAACCTTACAACCCTGGTATATGCCAACACAGCACAACACCTATTGTAAGGTAAAAAGCACTAACGTTCTCCAATTGCTAATACAAAATGTTACTACAGTGTTCAAGATTGTAAATATGATATAGAGACTATTTTCAGTCAATGACCTCATAGTTGCACATTGAGTTATTAAGATACAAGTTATTTCATGTCTCTTTGACAGCTCTATACATAAGTCTTTATCAGATGCTATATGGATAAATCACTTGCAATGCCTTGACATGGTAACACAGATTTATTTTAACCCTTTTATTCTCAGAAAGGCATTACGTGTTGTTGTCATTTACCAAGGATAATTGAGTTTTTTTGCGACCCTAGGTCCACTCAGATTTGCACCCCCCAGTGCCACCATTTACTACTAATATTTCCCATTGTTATGCCGCTATGATTAAACATATAAAATACAAAGCTTTAGTATATCAGAGAGTGCCAGGTATACTTATAAACAGAAATATTACTGTATATTGACTTTGAAGTATTCTCCAGATAAGAGAAATTGAAAAATGATTAACTCTTAAATGCTGATATAATAAATTTGCCACAAATGTGGTACGTTAATGTATCCAATTATCTATAATAAAATTAAATGATCAAACATTCCTGCATTCCTCCATCCGATGTGCCTCAATTCTGCTCAGAGTATGGTATATACAAAGGCCCTCATTCAATTGGCCAATTGAATAAGGCTCTAAATAAGCACATAACAAATTTTTTTAAAGAAGTTTTTAGTTGGTAAACATCTATCCAAAAACAAGGTTTTCATTACCTGAAAACTTATTTAATAAAAATATGCTATGTGCTTATTTGGAGCCCTATTCAATTGGCCAAATCACAATTGAATGAGGCCCATAGGCAGGAGCATACACTCATTGCTGCCCACAAAAATAACAATGTGTAAAAAAAAATATTGAAGGTGCCTCAATGGGAAATATGCACGACCAAGTAATTAAAAAAAACAATGGTTGCCCACAGTAAACAATGATCAATTCTTGGTTAATAAACCAATAATTAAAGCTGTGCATTTTAATTTCCAAAAACAAAATTGATAGTTATCAAGTCTAGTTATTTAAAAGGGCATATTGTATATGCAGGATTTGCGTGAGCCCTAGAAGACTTATGTTATAAGAATATGACAAATACAGCAGGTAAGAAAGTATATCATGAAAGCAATATTACAGATGAAGTAAACATTAATAGGTAGATGTCTTTCCGTAGCGCAATACGTTTTCTTAGTGCACATTTTTTACACCTAAATACTTATTTAGATAACTATTGTGCGTCCCCCTATTTCTGAAATTATTGTACATCTTAGGACACAAATGAGAGAAAGTAGCCTCCTTCTCAATAATTCCCTTTAAGAATTGGAACAAGACCTAACAATATTGGAGATTTGATGGTATTCAGTGCTAAACATGGTGACAAATATAGCTCCCTTGAAACTGAAGAACTTGACGATATCTTGTATTGGTACTGAGTGTACTAGGTCCTTGGGATTCTTGATTTTGTACAAATAACCCTTTTAATCAAGTGATTAGTCGATACGTCATTTTTAAATGTTTGTAATGATTATACTCAGTTTGCAAAATACTGGGATTTTTAGTTTTTAATATAAAGTTTGAGTTTGAAATATGAACATTAAGTGCTATGCTCTGTGTATACAATGATATAATGGATTCACTTTTAAATCTTATGCAATTAAAGGGGGCCAGGAGAGGAATTTACCAAACTGAGAAAGAGGTGAATGTCTGTGGGTGTGTTGCGGGCTCCTGTTCGTCTCCAATTGCAATGCTGTTCCATTGCTCAAGCCCACAAGTTACTGTCCCAAAGCCAAAACTGTAAACAATGCACTGGCTCGTAGCAGTTCAGGGCGGGAACATGATCAATTAAGCAAGCCCGTAACCGCCCATTTTGAATCAGCCAAAAGAAAATTGGTAGTAAAACATGGAGCTTACATGTCAATCAATTGGGTTCGGGGGTCCGATATGCGAACAGATTCACAAACTCTCAAAATAAAGAATTATGAAAATGAATGCCAATACTGTTCTAGTCCAAATGGGTGGCCTGATATGTATTAACTCAGTGATAGCCGAGATCGATTTAACTCTGTAATGAAACAGACAAATAAATTACATTTCCTGACGATTTGCGAGCTTGAGACTGTTGTGCAATTAATTCTAATGTCTATCATGGCTTTCCCAATTATTTACAGTTCAGTATTGATTTTTTTATTTGCATTTACAGTGCTACGAATAGATTAAACACCCCCTCTCTAGCACTCTGTAGGATTTTCTCCTTCATTTGCCATTTACGGGTGTAAAAACATTTGCGGGCTTGGGCAATTTGAGCAATTGAATAGCGCTTCTGGAGGCTGTAAGTTACGGGTTTAACCATCACAATAATTTCAAGGCCGTAACTCGTAACCTGTTTGAAGCTCACAAAAAGAAGCCAATTGAATAGCAAATTAACTTTCAACCTCACTTATGGGCTACCAGATCGTCCAAAACCCCAATTGAATATGGCCCTTGGTCTCTAATTAGTAGTACAGGCATATTTGCTATGGTATTCACCTATTTTGCGGCAAAATCTAGCAGACGTTTGATATGTGACTGACATTAGCAGAAGGTTTGTAATTTCTATATTATCCCATGTTTTTGGATTACCACAGCCATGTTTAGTATTACAGGTGTGTTCCACACCTCTTCTGGTACTCTGTTTGCCACAAGCAGGATTTACCTGATAAGAGCAACTTGTGGTTTTGTAAAGTCATGGCACTTGTTGTCCAATAAAACAAAGCCCTGCCAATACATATTGAGCCTAGGATATGTTCTCCAGACACGGCAGTATTTTTTTTATCTCTGTAGTCTATCTGATTGTGTGCAAGTTGGCCTAATTTAGTATGCCGCTTGGTGTGTAGTACCTGCAATATAAAATTTTGCCAATCTACTTCTTGAACTGCCTGTTACTTGAACATATCAACAGGACGACAATCTCTTGTCAATCGTCATGACTCTTTTCTCTGGAAGTACCCATTTCTCAGTCCCTCATCTGTGTAAGTGTGTGGTTTATTGTGCAGACTCTTTCAAAAGGTGTCAGTTGTGAACAGTCTGCTTTCAAAATATATGGTCTCGAGCAGGGGTGAGCAATTAATATCCCAAAGGGGCCACATGAGAAACTCGGAATGTTGTGGAGGGCCGAACCATAGGCTGAACTTAATTCTGCTCAATATTAATTTTATAGCTTTATTTTTTTTATTTTCTCAGTGCCAGGAGCAGTATCTACAGAATGCTATCCATCCCAGTTAGTCACAACACTGCTGATCACAAATTGCCCCCTTTTACAATTGGCAGTGTTTTTTTGTCCAAGACACAAATTTGTATCCCACTGTAGGCCATTGTAGCTGGCCGGACAGGGACAGCCAAAGGGCCGGATGTGGCCCACGGGCCGCACCATGCCCAAGTCTGGTCTAAAGGCATAACTGTGCAGTTGTATGTAGGAAAAGTGGTCTGCTGGGTAACAAAGTATCAGATTATCTGTTTCAAACATATCTCTTAGCCTGGATATTCCTACCATTTCTTTATTTCTATAGTGCCTCAGCACTATAAGTTAATGGTGAGAGTGCTGTGGTTGTAGGTTTATTGACTATACAAAATATACTAAAAGGGCAGTTCAAATAGAGTAAAAGTCTTTGAGATTTAGATACTAATCTATTCTGGGATGACGAGTTTGGAAGCTATATACCATTTTCAGTATATAACAAACCAACATTAGCAGCTGTTTAAATCATGGACATAAGATCATGTTTTGGGAAATCAGAATTTTTAAGACTGTTTATATATATTTCGAAGAATCTATCTTTGCTTGTCACTTCCCCAGAGCGGCCACATGGGTTGTGTTTTTTTTATCAGCTGAGTAAAGAATGGGGGAGGATCGAAGAGGGAGAGATGAGGAGGATTTCTTAGATGAATTTGACGCAATAAATGCAAGCCATCTTCTGCAGAATTGTAAGCACCTTCTCACCAAACTATCATGGATGTTCCCCTGGATCCGCAGATGCATCAAATTGTACAGTAGAACCTCCCGGTTTAATCCGGCACCCAACTAACCGGGACTCTCAAGCAACCGTCATCGGCATCAATTTCCCAAATTCAAAAAAACTCCTGCTAAACCGGCATAACTGGCACTATCCGGCACTATCCGGCAGTTCGAGACTGCAAAAAAAAATGCTAACTTTTAAATAGCCCAGTTTAAGTGCTAATGCCTTTTTAAAGTCTTTTTGAGGATTTTTGGGGGGTTTAAGGGTCGTTTAGACCCTTAAATTCGGGGGCTCACGATTAACCGGCAACTACAGTTATCCGGCAATAGGGAGTCCCTGTGGGTGCCGGATAACGGGGATCTTACTGTATTTTTCAAATTAAAAAATTGACTTAGCCTTTAGTGAGTCTCAAAGATTTGAAACATACCCTGCATGCCTTTTCATGATATAGTAGTTTTTTAATAGTTGTGAATAGTTTGTCTTATGACGTACATATGTATCCTTAGGTATGTGCGTGCCAATATCCTTGCATCAAATTCAGAATTACAGATTCAGTCAATTGCAAATATCCCTATATATAAGTAAAGTTGTCATTTCTGTCACAAGTGAGACTTTTGCTGTGTCCCTTTAATGTGTTTTAGTGTTTTTGCAGCATTGTATGTATCTTTAGTGATGTTGAAATTCTCAGCTATTTTAGGCCTGTAAACAAACGCGTTCATGCACACACATCACGTGTGGATCACGTGTGACAGAACAGAAAAAGCTTTTGTGTTTTCAAATTCTGAAAGAGTCCTTTAATAACTGGCACATTTGCATATTAATATATTCAGTTCTTAGTTTCACAATTTTAGATCTCTGGAACATATTAACACATAAGAAGAAAAACTCACATGTTTTACATCTTTTGTTACATGCACTCGAATCATATATCTTGTTGTGGTTGAGTATGACATTTTAATAAGCTTAAAAATGCTTTTAGAAAATGCAAATTATTAGTTTAATAAAAAAATAATGCATGATTTTCATAGACGTGTTCACAGATGTATAATCCTCCTTACTGTGTTTATATTTGAGTATTTGTTAGTAGTTTACTTTTTTTTTTACTTTGTTCCAATACCTTTTCAGCATGCAATGGGTTCCCCACAGGGGTGGACAAAAAACGGAAACCAAAAAAAGGAAAAAGCAGTTGAACTTTGAAATAACTAAATCACAATTACAAAGGCAGTTGCAACAGTGAGTCATATTAAGTTGGAGCAAGGCCACCCTTACCTTCAGAACAGCTTAATACTTCTTGGAATTCTGTCATGCAAGTCTTGAACTGTGCGTAGTAGGGTATTGCACCATTCTTCAAGAAAAAACACCTGTATACACTGCCAGTGCACAAAGACACATAATACTAACCTGGAGCCCTGAGCAATTGGAAAAAGTAATGTGGTCTCAACCACATATAGCCCACACCTATAGTAGGGGGAAAGAAAATTCATAGGACCTTGAGAGATAGCGAGAAGAATAGGCAGAGAAGGAGGAGGAGAGTACTTATTTTGACTTCATTTAAATAATCCTTATGGGTGGAGGAGGAGAATTGTGGTCCTGACAACGTTATGGCCCTTGGGGAGATTGACATGCTTATTTCTAGGGGGTGAGTACTATTGTCTATTGCTGGTTGTTTTTTTCTTTATTTCTATATTTTCTTCTCATTTTTAATGCTTTATATCACAATATGATTCAACCAAGTTGAAGTTAATGTTGACAATATTACTGATAGCACTTTGGAGAAACAATAAGAAAATTATAGAAGAGAAAACATTCTATTAAAATAGAAGTTTGAATTTTATTGGTTTAATCACAAAAACACAAAGAAGACATGCTCTGCACAATCTGTTACTGTTTTTATTTTATATATTGCTATCAATATGCTTGTAAACCATGAGCCTTATTCAATTAAGCAATTGTTGGTTACTGGAGCCCGTAATGTATCCCGTAAACTAATTTGCTATTCAATTGGCGTCTTTTAACTACCCGCAAACCATTTGTGGCTTACAGGCTGAAAATCCCTGCTGTTGTCAAAATCGTAACTCCGACCCAGCTAAGCCTTTGATCTTTCAAGCCCGTAAATGTTGCAATCGCTATTCAATTGCTACAATTCCTCAAGGCCGCAAATGTTTTCACACCCGTAAATAGCAAATGTAGAAGAAAATCCTATGGGTACCTGATAGGACTCTCAATGGGGTTAAACACCTGATCGTAGCACTGTAAATGCAAATAAATAATCAATACTGCACTATAAAAGACAGGAATAGCGATGTAAGACATTAGAATTAATTGCACAACAGTCTTAAGCTCTCAAATCTGCAATAAAAAAAAATAATTCTTGTCTCATTTTGGTGTCATATCAATCTCGGGAATCAAGGAGTTAATACATATCAGACCACCCACATGGACTAGAACATTTCTTTCATTCATTTGTATTATTTTGTACATTGCTGTATCACATATTGGACTTCTAAGCGCTAATTGGTTGAAGTTTTACCTCCATGTTTTAATGATGTCATGATGACGGTCTCATTTACTACTGGTTGTTTCTAAATCAGTAGTTACGGCCTTGCTTTACTGATCATGATCATAGCCTGAAATGCTACTTACGGGTGCATGGTTTACGGTTTAGGCTTTCGGCCAGGTAGCTGCTGGCTTATAGCCTTAGGCCCTCATTCAATTGCAATTTGGCCAATTGAATAGGCCTCTAAATAAGCACATAACATATTTTTTTTAAAGAAGTTTTTAGTTAGTAAAAACCTATCCAAATGCAAGGTTTTCACTAACTAAAAACTTCTTTAAAAAAAATATGCTATGTGCTTATTTAGGGCCCTATTCAATTGTCCAAATCGCAATTGAATGAGGGCCTTAGTAAATTGCAATTCGGCCAATTGAATAGGGCTCTATATAAGCACATAGCATTTTTTTTTTTACAGAAGTTTTTAGTTAGTGAACTTCTATCCAAAAGCAAGGTCTTCATTAACTAAAAACTTCTGTAAAACAAATATGTGCTTAAATAGAGCCTTATTCAATTGGCCGAATTACAATTTAATAAGGCTGTTGATCAATTGTATCGCTCTGTAAGCAGTTGAATAAGGCCTCGTGACATGTATTTTCTGCTAATAAAACCTGGAAGTAAAAAAAGTAATGTGGTCTAATGAGTAGTCTTTCACTCTATTTCTTGTGTGTGCGTAATTCAGTCATGTCCAACTGGTCTGCGTGACCTCATGGACCAAAATACACCATGCTGATCCACTTGGCATTCCTGGCAGAAATACTGGGGTGGGTTGCCAGTTTCTTCTCCAGTGGGTCCCAGCATATAGCTCCTGGTTTTCCTAGGTGGTCTCCCAGCTGAGTACTGACCAAACCCATCCCTGCATGGCTTCAGGATCGTGTGACTTCTTGATTCCTTGACTGGAATCGAATACAGGTTGCAGGGAACCCGCCCGTCTCTTTCTTACATATTGATAAATGTACATTTGGAGAAAGCCAAAGGATGCCTTCAAGCCACAACCACAACTGTGGTGCTGAATCTGTAATCGTATGGCCATTAGGTCTAATGCTTGTTTTACATAGTCCTAAAACAGCAAAGCAATATGAGGTCATTGTTCCTTCATGATGTCCCCATATTCCAGGATGATAATGACCCTATACATACTTTTCACCACCTTCATCCCTCAGAGAATTGGAGACTTTTCTTCTTGAAGTATGGTGCAATATCACATTACACACAGAACAGGATTTGTGTGCATTCCAAAAAGGATTAATGCTGTACTGAATGCAAATGGTGGTACTAATGCAACATATTATGACAAAACATTGTCTCTTTATTTATAATTGGGATTTATTTAATTTTAATTAAAAGGGACATCTAAGTGAGCTGGATTGTGAGTGCATCTGATAGAGAAGAATTAGTAGTGTATGAAAAAAGAATTTGCATGAAAAAATACCAAAATAAGCATTTAAACACTTACCTTGATGTTGGCAAAATATCTTTTAATGTCTGTCAGTTGAAACTTAGGGTTAACGCCCACCAACCCTAGACTAAACTGGTATACAGTTTGAAAATGTGTTGTGGCCAGTCAGGAGAAAGCAATGACTGAAACATTTGTATCACAATCTGGCAATCTTTTTTTCTCTGCATGCCTCCTTACACACACTGTACCCTGCTGGGTACACTTTATGTAAGCTTCCTAGGGGTATGCACATCCAGATATCAGTATCTAGCATATAAATATATAAGTCCATTCAACTTTTCAATATAATTCATGTTTTCTACTAATCAGTAGCTGTTTATTAGGATTTAAAACCCAGCTCAATTACATATCCCTTTAAATTCATTTTTAGATGATGCTTTGATGACACTAATATGTACTCTTTTATCTAGTCTGATATTACAGAAATAATGTTTTCCAAAGCATAAAGTTTTAATGTGAGAAATGTATAAATCAAGGATACTCTGTATATGTGACCATAGTCAGTCTATGCTTTTTTAATCTCATCTTTCAGATATCAGTGGACTGAAAGACATCATTAAGTATCACAGCACAAAAATAACAAGACCAAATATGCAAAATCTAGAAGAATGGCCTTGCTACAATATTTTGTGGATGTACAGGATAGACTAAAGAAAGGATAGATACCTACTGTATTAGGGAAAGGTATCACATATTATAATTGTCTAACTGCGATTCGTCGTCACGCTTGAGACGAATCGCAGTTTGACAATGATAAACTGCGCATTGCGCCGCAGTAGCCGCGCTTGCGCAGAGCGCGTTGCGAGCCGCGCATGCGCAGAGCCCGGCGCAAGTCGCGCGTGCGCGCAGCACGGCGCGAGCCGCGCATGCGCAGAGCGCGGCGCAAGCCGCGCATGCGCGCATCACGGCGCAAGCCGCGCATGCGCAGAGCGCGGCGCACGCCACGCATGCGCGCAACGTGGCCCGAGCCGTGAGCAGATGGGAGAGTGGGGAAGAGGGGGGGAGAGGCACAGAGGGAGAGTGGGGAAGAGGCACAGAGGGAGAGTGGGGAAGAGGGAGAGTGGGGAAGAGGGGGGGAGAGGCACAGAGGGAGAGTGGGGAAAAGGCACAGAGGGAGAATGGGGAAGAGACACAGAGGGAGGGGGGAGAGACACAGAGGGATAGGTGGGAAAGAGAAACAGGTGAGGTAGAGGAGGGGGAAAAGACACACGGGAGGGAGAACAGGGGGAAGATACACATGGGAGGGAAATGGGGGGGGGAAGAGGGGAACAGACACAGGGGGAAGGGGGAAAGAAACACAGGCCAGGGGGGAACAGGCACAGAGGGAGAGGGGGGAAGAGGCACAGAGGGAGAGGGGGATGAGACACAGGGGGGAGAGATACAGAGGGTGAGGGAGGAAGAGACACAGAGGGAAAGGGGGGAAGAGGTACAGAGAGAGGGGGGAAAGAGGCACAGAGGGGGGGGAACAGAGGAAGGGGTGAAGAGACACAGTGGCGAGACACACAGAGAGAGGCGGGGGAAGAGGCACAGAGGGAGAGGGGTGGAAGACACAGAGTGGGGAGAGACACAGAGGGTGAGGGGGAAGAGACAGGGAGGAAGAGGCACAGAAAGAGTAGGGGGAAGAGACACAGGGGAGAGAGTGCAGGGGGGAAGATACACAAGGGAGGGAAATGGAGACACGAGGAAGGCCGGAATAGACACATGGGGAGGGGGAAAGAGACACAGGCCAGGGGGGAACAGACACAGAGGAGGGTTGGGGGACACACAGGGGGGGGGAAGAGATGCATGGGAGGGAGAAGGGGGAAAGAGACACAGGGGAGGGGTTTAGAGACACGGGAGGGAGAGGGAGGTAAAAACACAGGGGGGCAGGAGATACAAGGGAGGTAGACGAGGCGGAAGGAGACACAAGGGAGGGAGAGGAGGGTGGAAATAAGACACGAGGGAGGAAGTAGACAGAGGGAGAGACTCGCAATGAGCTCCAAAGGGGCTCATTGCAAGGCCTGTGATGAGCGCCAAAGGCGCTCATCACAAGGCCAGTAAAGTAGAGGGGGAGAGGCTTACATTGTGTGGCAAAAGGCATTGCCAGGCTTCAGTTTTTATTGCCGTCATTTTTGACGGGCAAGTCGCTAGTCTTAATTATATATAAGATAATTTGTAATAGGTACCTTAAACAATTAGGCCCTCATTCAATTACGATTTGGCCAATTGAATAGTGCTCTAAATAAGCACATAACATATTTTTTTTAAATACGTTTTTAGTTAGTGAAAACCTTGCTTTTGGATAGATGTTTACTAACTAAAAACTTCTTTAAAAAAATATGTTTTGTGCTTATTTGGAGCCTTATTCAATAGGCCAAATTGCAATTGAATGAGGGCCTTAGTAAGTGTAAATGAAATACTTAGAAAAAGAAGAGTAAAGGCCAGGCACTCAATCTAATTTTCTCCCTAATAATCAATTAACAAGAAAAATTATTGTAAAAATATCTTTATTAAATATTTTAAAAAACAATAGTTAAAAAATAAGTAAAAGTTATAGAAAGCCAACTCCTGAATATAATCACCTAATGCAGAGTGTACAAATTTTCCTGCTGATTATAATTAAATACTAATGACTATTATATTTAAAATCTCAAAACCAAACAACCTGTTTGTGTAGGAGACACTGCATGGATGTCAGTTCCTAGACACACTGGGCATGGTAAAAAATAATTAATCTATATAAATTAGTGACAGTGTTATAATTAGTATAAGGAGTAAAATTTACTCAGAACTAAATTAATTAAATAATTAATGAAGTGAAGATCAATATAGTGATTGCAAATGCTCTATTTTTTGGTAGTGACACGCAGGCAATGGCTCCAACAGCTACAAGAAAATCAGTTTATTAGACTTGAAATGGTATATATGAATAATTCAATGCATTTTAAACTCTTATAATTAATATGGCAAAAACCACTATAATATTGATATAATGGGAAAATCTTACAACGAATACTACCAATTGATTCTTAATTATTGAATAAGTGAAATAATTCTACAACAGTGTTTTGCTCTTAGTGATTAATTCAATACACTTAAGACGCCATAGTTCCATATATATAAAAATACAATCTTGCAATTGCTAAGTATTCTGTGCAATCAAAACACAATATTTATGAGCTAAGATGTCGTTACAAAAGGAAACATAAAGCGAAACTAATAGTTAACACATCAAGTGTATTAATTGTGAATAGTACCCATTATTTACTCTCACTCCAGATTACACTCTATTCAAAAAGTGTTACAACACAATAATATCTCCCAAATATATACTTAAATCACATGTGTTGTAGCCATAAGAACTTATCTCATTAGTGTATTCAGAGTGTCCAATTTATCAGGAGTTTTGTTCAGTAGAGAAAGAGACAGTCTCTAATCTACGCAGATTGGTCTTTTTTTAATTGGTATATAATGCTTGTCTCGCTTTTGTTGCAGATACCTGCCAATTCAATTCGTCTTTAATCTTGGACATCCCATCAGTTTCATTTATTTAGATTCCAGAAATGTTATTACCCGTGATGTTCCAATTTTCTTACAGGTATATTGTTTGAAATTCATCTTCTACAAAGAAAACTAAATATAAGTTGTAATGCATTATAGAAAAAGGAGAAAAAAACTATAATACTATATAATGCTGTTATTATTATTAATTTAATAGGAAAAATCCCTGATGATTACATCACCAATACTTATAGGACATTCAATATTGATAAGCCATGTCAGGCATATAAATCACCTATAAGAGAGATTTATATTTAACATTAAATTCCTAAATATAAGAATAGAAAGTAACAGAGTTATAACAAAAATATGAACATAAGAAAAAAGAAAAGAAAAAAAATGGATATGTGTTACTACAAAAGTGTGTTACAAATTCCATAATGCTATCAACATAATGTGCAAAAATCACATGTATGTTGCACATTCAATAAATCTATGTGAAACCACATCATTTATAAATAACACTTCCAATATATGTATTCATTGAAAAAACATCTTGTTTAATATTGTTAAAAGTGGTAAAAAATATATATCTCCTATAATCCAACCCATAATTTGTTTATGATAAAGAAAATCACAATTGCTATTAGTTAATTATGTGTAATAATTTTAGACAGAGTAACTGTTTAAAAATTTAAAAAAATATAGGTGACCCATATCTCTGCTATACACATCTATAGCTAAATCCTTCAATGAAAAGGATAAATAATATAACTCTCACTTTATGTGTCAACTCATAACCTTTAACGCAAATTTTTTCTCTTAACATATTGATTGTTACTAGTGTCTATCCTACGACATATTATTGATATTTCTGCACCTCCATGTAATGATCAAATTATAATCTTATTATGATCTAAAATAAGTTTCAACAGTTTGCTTTGATTTATGTCTATTAATCATTAAATCAACTTATAAGAAAGGGGGATACCCCACTGATGTCATTGGCCAATGATACTACATCAAGTTTAATAACAAGATTTATCTTGACGGATCTCTAAAATTCATAACTGAAAAAGAGAGGATTCAACAAGTTTGATTTTAAACCATTAGGTTGACATTTTCATTCAGTCCATTCGGTATAAGTGTGTTCAATGAAATAATCCAACGGGTTTCTGCCTTAAGTAGCTCTCTTTCAATATTTCCTTTTCTAATACCCAAATTGATTTTTTGTAATATCCAACATCACAGTTTAGAATTAGTTTAGTTTAGAATTATGTGTTTTCAGAAAATGTCTAGCCACAGTAGTTAGAGATTTATTTCTCTCCTTGTCCTTGGCACTGTTTTTAATGTTGCAGATATGTTCACATAATCTGCGACGTAACTGTCGAGTAGTTATTCCAACATATTTCAGTTTACATGTACTCTCCAGGATGTACAGGATAGCCATATTAAAAAATGAATGTATTACCAAAACAATTATATATTTTCCAGATTCCATAATCAGTTTTAAATCAAATACAGTGGGATATGTTTAAATTCATGTTGCACTAATAAAATCAATTTTTTGTGCTGTCTGGGTATACCAGATTTACAAATATATTTTTAAAACAAACAGTTAACTTCATTAGTATATGGTTATGGACAGATATAGAAAAGAAAGTTCACATAGTGCATTATTATTATTAACCTTTATTTTTAAAGCTCTGGCATTTTCCATAGAGCTATTTACAAAAGTGCAGTAGAGTAGAGTGGATTCAATAGACAAATTACAAAAATATAGGTATGTAAAATATAAATATAATGCAATAAGGCAAAACACAAATTGATGCAAAAGAGTTATTATTTTTATTATTATTATTATTATTATTATTATTATTACTATTATTATTATTATTATTAACTTTTATTTGTAATGTGCCAACATATTCTGTATAGGGGATAAGAACAAGGAAAAATACATATTAACAAACTGCAAAAAATGGAGTGCCTCTAAAGTACACTACAAGATTGGAAACTCACTACATCCAATCTGAATGGAATGTAAGAAGCAGAAACCTGATCAAGAATAACAGATAAGGAATAGCAATAATCAGGAAGAAAGTGAAAGTTTGCTTAAGTAGGAAGGAATGTAAAGTTAGAAAGATTTTTCATTTAGTAGGAGAGGGAAGGGATCTTATAGAAAGTATGTGTGAAGTGAGTGGCTCTAGTATATAATATGTTATCTACCTCTAGTGGTCAGATCATATAACCTGCAGATGGAAATGTCAGGTGATTCAGAAAGAAGTTAGCTGGGCCAAAGTTCTTGTTTTTAAGAGGTGGTTTATTGATTTTAGAATAAGTTATCTAGGCCAGAGTTCTTGTTTCAGGAAGAAGTTAGCCGGGCCAGAGTTCTGGGGACACAGGAAGAAAGTTTACTTTTCTGTGCATAAATTATGGTATGTGTGAGCTGATTCTAATACAGCTGTAAGACGTGCAATAAATATTTCACTCATGCAAAGATACATTTATTTTATATAGTTGCATGACTCTTCTAATTACTATATTTGGATATCCTACTTTGCTGGGCTTTTTACAGTCTTGTCAATAGAGGTGGTTATCTGATAAGGCTTAAAAGACCACTGTAGCTTGGAAAAAACTGACAACATTTACAGTAAATAACCTATAGGCATAAAAGTATTTTTTAATAAAAACATCTAAATGTTCTGATTCTGTTTAGTTGGATAGTATACCTGTATTCTGAAGGTGATGGTTAGCCCATTTGGGCTTGATGTGCTCTACAGTTCTGTTGTCAGAGTGCCAGTCTATCTAATCCTGTTGGAAATAAAATAAAATGTCTGCAGCCATTAAAGCAAAAGTTAATAGAGTAGTTAGAAATTAATAAATGAAGGCTGTACTAATTCATTTTAAACTTCATTCACATATTTAGCAAGATTATTAAGTTATTCATAGGAAATTCATATAAAAATGACACTTCAGTGATTCTTTATAAGCAGTAATAGAGATTTGAAGTTAAAAAAAGACAAATAATGTCAGAAATGTTTTTTTTATAAATGCAAATGAGATATCAAGCTATTAGCTACCTAGAGCATTTAAGAAAATAAAATACTCCTTAGTAACAAGCTGCTTTGAAAAATGATTAATAGATACTCATGATAGAAACATCTTGTCACCTGCTCTTTAAAAATGCATAATTTAGGTTATGATTAAAATGGGAGGAGAGCCAGCCCACACTAACAATAAAGAGGTTTGAAGAGATATATAGAATAAAGCGAGAAGAAGTTACGGTCAGTATGCACCAGTTCAAAGAGAACGCACATAAAAATCAGCTTCTGGTCATTTTCATGTTATACTATCTGACCACTAGGTGAAGATAAGAAACTCCATGGGCCTCATTCTATTATCGGCCGTAAAACGGCCGCAAGGCTGCGATTCCTTGCAGGGGTTCCGTTATCTTGCAATTCAATTATACGGCCCCGCAAGGATATCCCCTTACGGCCGGCCGTATATCTTGCAACCGGCCGTAAGCTCAGAAAACTTAAAACGCTAAAATAAATTCAAGACGGCACTGTACAGCTCTGTAAATGCTAGGGATCATATTGGGGGACATGAGGATTAATAGCAACCCCCTCTCAAGCTTGCACATCAGCCCAAATCCGAGTTTACATTAACTGTTTATTTTCCGGCCGCAGCGTGGGCGGGTCTGAGGTGCTCCAAGCCCTCCGGACTTTTTACATGGATTTTTGACATAAATTAAAACATTTTTTTTTTACGGATTTTAGTGTAGGGGATTTTTGTGCTATTTTTGCTAACACCTACAATCACTTTATAGTCTCCTCAGAGTGCAGGATGGCTTTATTTCGGCTTTATAATGTGCTTAATTGGTGCTAGCGGGACCTCTTTCCTACAAGTAAGCTGCGGCTCGCTTTTAGCCTTGCAGAGAGGCTTCCCGGAGCAATAGAATAGCAACTGGGCTTTTCTTGCGGCCGAAACTCTTGCAGCCGTTTTAGATTAAAGGCTTTCCTCCGACGTGAGTGGCCGCAAGGGATAGCAAGGCGCCGGCCCGCAAGCCTGCCGAAATCCCCGGCCGGAGGGGAATAGAATAGCCGAATAGCTTGCGGCCGGTCCTTGCGGCCCCGCATCTCCTACGGCCGTTAATAGAATGAGGCCGCATGCCTTTACATAAAATGTTTACCCTTATCTATTGGTTATGGTCCTTTAAAGTTGGGCAGTTATATACAGTTGATCACTCATCAATCGATTTGCTATTTAATAAACGATAAAACCATCAATAGATGTTTTAAAGAAAAGATAGATTATGTAGTCGGAATGGAGTACCATTAAAGTAGGCTTGATGGCTATTCTGCTAAGTGTCTAGAAGTTTTGGCAGAGCTAGAGCCCTATTACATTTTCCAAATCGCAGTTCTAGAAGCCCGTAAAGGAGCCCGCAAAAGTTAATGCTATTAAATTGGCCTCTTTTAGCTACCATCAAATGATCTGTGGGTTACAGGCAGAAAAACCCTACTGGCTGTCAATATCTGAACTCCAACCCAGCTACGCCTTTGTTCTTTCAATCCCGTAAATGTTACAATCGCAAATCACTATTAAATTAATTGAAGTCTTCAAGCCTGCAACTTTTTTCACGCCCATAAATGGCAAATGTAGCCAAAAATCCTACGGGTACTAAAGAGGACCCGCAAGGGGGTTACACTCCTGTCCGTATCACTGTAAAAGCAAATATAAACACACTACTGTATTTTAAATTACAGGGAAAGTGAAGTAATGAAAGGTATTAAAATTAATAGCACAACATTCTCAAGCTCGCAAATCTGCAATAAAAAAATTTTTTTTAATGTTTCTTTTGCGTGTTTATTTAGTCACTCTGTAACTCCAGCATATTTCAAGTACCAGTTCAGGCCACTGCAGAATTTAATAGGGGCCCTAGATTGCAATTGGAAATAATTTGTGGCGATGACAACCTTTTAATAATCTATTATCGTATTGTTTATGGAACATTGAACCTATTATATTGTGTAGTAAGAAGGTTTTTGACTTAACAGTTATAACATATTTTGAACAATTTGGTATGCATCTTTTTGTGCATTGTTAATATACATATAGAGCCAAAATGTTAATGTTGTCTCGTCAAACACATAAATGCTTAATGTGCTTGCTGTATTTGTACATACAAATGAGGATCCTTCTCTCTTAAAAGTTTACAATCTAAGACAGAGGTAGGCCACACGGTCCTGTATTTTAGACTGACTCACCGGTGGACAGCGGAAAATGCTGAAATTCAGGACCATCTTTGGGCCTACAGGGCCGATGTGGCCTATCCCTGATCGAAGATTGGGGGGTTGTGGAGACATCAGATGACAGGACTGTTTGGTGTAAAGGTGTCAGAGCATAACAGAAGGAGAGGTGTCAGATAAATTGACACCATTCTTTGAAGTTGTGTTTGATAGAGATAAGGAGTTAAGTGATTTCTTTCTGTGAACAGGTAGATTTTCAAAAAATGTTGGAAAACTAAGGGAATGTCTAAGGAAATGTAGGTAATTTCAAGGAGGTGGAGCAGTGCAGAAAAAACTTTTTCAGGTGAGTACAGCTACGGTTCCTAGATGTTACTGTTAAAATGTTGTACGTGTCCAGAATAGCTTTTTTTCTCTAATATACTTGACCACCATATTGAAAAATTGGAATGTAACCTGTAGCCATCTCAAAACTAATTTTATTTGCTATGATATATAACTTGATTTTTTTTTTAATTAATTAATTTATTTAATTTATTCCCTGGTAACAGTATGTATTCTAAACACTATAAGCCTCCTTCAATTGCAAGGCAGCAACTCATGGTATACAGGCCGTATGACTGCAGTCTTGAAACCTGCCACAATTACGGATCGACTCAATTGAACAAGCCCGCAAGTTACAAGGCAAAAGCCAAAACCGTATATGTAGCATTACAGAGAGTGATCATATTCAGTTATGCAAGTCCTTAACTACCCATTTAGAAACAACCAATAGAAAAGGATACCGTCATCATTACGGCAGTATAAGATGGAGGTTACATGTCAATCAATTAGCGTTTAGAGGTCCCATATGCGATCAGACTCGCAAACCCGCTAAATATAAAATAATAAAAATTAATGCCAATACTGTTCTAGTCCATATGGGTGGCCTGATATGTATTAACTCATTGATACCCGAGATCGATATAACCCTGAAATGAAACATAAAAATAATAAAAATGTTATTGCCGATTTGCGAGCTTGAGGCTGTTGTGCAATTAATTATAATGTCTTTCATCACTTTCCCCGTCATTTACAGTGCAGTAGTGATTTGTTATTTGAATTTACAGTGCTATGGACATGTCTTTAACCGCTTTGCGGGTCCCATTTGGTACACATAGGTTTTCCTTCTACATTTGCTGTTTACGGGTGTGAAAGCAGGTTTACGGAATTGTAGCAATTGAATAGAGATTCGCGATTTTAGCTATCGTAACTCTTGCAGGTGAGAAAAATCAAAGGCTTAGATGGGGTGTAAGTTCCACTTGCAACAACCGCAGAAATTTTCAGCCCGTAATCATGAGTATTACCTGATATTTTGGACCTTAACCTTCCAATCAAGTAATACACTTTCTGTTTCTATATTTGTTATATTTTTTTTATATTACTTGATTTTAAATAATTTGTGATGAAAATTATATAATTTTCAACGTTCACTTCAAAATGAGCTTAAGAAGCAGATAAATAATAGTCAGTTTCTGAAAGGCTTCACAAAAGGACAAGGTGATAAATGATTCTGCATGAATTAATATTACTAGATTTTCCGAAAGTTTAAATGTAGTTTAATATAATTTATGTGATTTTTGTACTCTAACTACGCAAGAGTTGTTTTGTGTCGTGTACAGGCTAACACAGTATGGAATTCAAAACTTCTTTGAATAGACTGTGCAATTTTTTGTGGCACATAATTCAATCAGTCAAGAGATGGAGGAGTAGGGCAATCCAAAACATACTGGCACAAGCTACAACTCAGGCACATTCCAAGTTAAGTCAATTTATTTGACTTCTTAAAGACAAAATGGAGGATAATTAAAGCAGTGTGTCACACTACAACAACCAATACTTGTTACAACATATTAAAAGCCATGTAACAGTTTGTACAATCTGATGGATTGTCCTAAACTAATGTATTTGTTAATAATGCCACAGTGGGATTACCATTATTATCTTGAGTTAGCTACCCAATATACCCACCATTATTATCTTGAGTTAGCTACCCAATATACCCAGTCTTGGGAACAATTCATTTTTTCCATTTCAATTCTCATCAACCACTAGTAAACAAGATTTTAAAAAAATCTTGGTTAGATCAGGGTATTTACTCAGTGGTTAAGTAAATGTGATTATTACACCTATGCTCAAACAGGGCGAAAAATGTGTCTCGCTAGGGCCCCTGAGGACTGAAATTGGGAATAAGAGTATGTTTCATTTGAGACACCTTTCAGAATTGAATTAAAAATGAAATGAACATTCAACACAACTCTTTTTTTCATGCATTCACTGTAACAGAACAAGCATTATACATTATCAAATTGTTTTGCATGGAAAAATATTAAATAAAACTAGCTTAAACTTCAATGAAGATAATAGGAATTGCACAGAGCACATTTAAGGCTATAGATTTCAGACAGGCAAAACCCTTAGATTAAACATTTTAATCTTTTTTTTTTTTTTTGCCTTGGGATCATCATTTGAATAAAGAAACACAATGGTATATTACCAAATACCTTCTTTCACATGAAACAAAGGAAAAATGTATTGTAATTAGTTATTAGTGGCAAACCGCCATAGACTTCAATGGGCAGGCGGATTTTAAAACCCACAGGGACTCTTTCTGGCCACAATAGGGATGGGAAAGTTGTTTCAACGGGACTAACACCTGGACTGTGGCATGCCGGAGGGGGATCCATGGCAAAACTCCCACGGAAAATTACATAGCTGATGCAGAGTCTGGTTTTAATCCATAAAGGGCATAAATAACCTAACATCCCCCTCCATCATCATCCTCCCCTGTATCTCTTTACCCCCTCCCTCATCATCCTCCCCTGTGTCTCTTTCCCCCCTTCCTCATCACCCTCCCCTGTGTCTCATCCCCCCTCCCTCATCATCCTCCCACCTCCCTCATCATTCTCCCCTGTATCTCTTTACCCCCTCCCTCATCATCCTCCCCTGTGTCTCTTCCACCCTCCATCATCATCCTCCCCTGTGTCTCTTTCCCCCCTCCCTCATCATCCTCCCCTGTGTCTCTTTTCCCCCTCCCTCATCATCTTCCCCTGTGTCTCTTCCCCCTCCCTCATCATCCTCCCCTGTGTCTCCTTCCCCCCTTCCTCATCACCCTCCCCTGTATCTCTTTACCCCCTCCCTCATCATCCTCCCCTGTGTCTGTTTCCCCCCTCACTCATCATCCTCCCCTGTGTCTCTTCGAACCTCCCTCATCATCCTCCCCCCTCCCTTGATGATAAGGGGGGGGGAAGAGACACAGGGATAAGTGTGAGGGGTGTTAGGGTAAGGGGTGTTAGGGATAAGGGTGAGGGGGTTAGGTGTTAGAGTGAGGGGTGTTAGCGCTAAGTGTGAGGGGTGTTAGGGTGAGGGGTGTTAGGGATAAGTGTAAGGGGTGTTAGGGTGAGGCATGTTAGGAATAAGTGTGAGGGGTGTTAGGTCATAGGGATAAGTGTGAGAATGTTAGGGTTAGGTGTAAGGTTGATGGGTGTTATGGATAAGAGTGAGGGGTGTTAGGGTTAGGGTAAGGGGTGTTAGGGATAAGTGTGATGGGTGTTAGGGTAAGGGATGTTAGGGTTAGGTGTTAGGGTAAGGGCTGCTAGGGATACGTGTGAGGGGGTATTAGGGTTAGGTGTTAGGGTGAGGGGTGTTAGGAATAAGTGTGAGGGGTGTTAGGGTGAGGGGTGTTAGGGATAAGTGTAAGGGGTGTTAGGGTGAGGCATGTTAGGAATAAGTGTGAGGGGTGTTAGGTCTTAGGGATAAGTGTGAGAATGTTAGGGTTATGTGTTAGGTTGATGGGTGTTATGGATAAGTGTGAGGGGTGTTAGGGTTAGGGTAAGGGGTGTTAGGGATAAGTGTGATGGGTGTTAGGGTAAGGGATGTTAGGGTTAGGTGTTAGGGTAAGGGCTGTTAGGGATACGTGTGAGGGGGTATAAGGGTTAGGTGTTAGGGTGAGGGGTGTTAGGGATAAGTGTAAGTGGTGTTAGGGTGAGGGGTGTTAGGGATAAGTGTAAGGGGTGTTAGGGTGAGGCATGTTAGGAATAAGTGTGAGGGGTGTTAGGTCTTTGGGATAAGTGTGAGAATGTTAGGGTTTGGTGTTAGGTTGATGGGTGTTATGGATAAGTGTGAGGGGTGTTAGGGTTATGGTAAGGGGTGTTAGGGATAAGTGTGATGGGTGTTAGGGTAAGGGATGTTAGGGTTAGGTGTTAGGGTAAGGGCTGTTAGGAATACGTGTAAGGGGTTATTAGGGTTAGGTGTTAGGGTGAGGGGTGTTAGGGATAAGTGTGAGGGGTGTTAGGGTGAGGGGTGTTAGGGATAAGTGTAAGGGGTGTTAGGGTGAGGCATGTTAGGAATAAGTGTGAGGGGTGTTAGGTCTTAGGGATAAGTGTGAGAATGTTAGGGTTAGGTGTTAGGTTGATGGGCGTTATGGATAAGTGTGAGGGGTGTTAGGGTTAGGGTAAGGGGTGTTAGGGATAAGTGTGATGGGTGTTAGGGTAAGGGATTTTAGGGTTAGGTGTTAGGGTAAGGGCTGTTAGGGATACGTGTGAGGGGGTATTAGGGTTAGGTGTTAGGGTGAGGGGTGTTATGGATAAGTGTGAGGGGTGTTAGGGTGAGGGGTGTTAGGGATAAGTGTGAGGGGTGTTAGGGTTAGGTGTTAGGGTGAGGGGTGTTAGGGATAAGTGTGATGGGTGTTAGGGTAAGGGATGTTAGGGTTAGGTGTTAGGGTAAGGGCTGTTAGGTATAAGTGTGAGGGGGTGTTAGGGTTAGGTGTTAGGGTGAGGGGTGTTAAGGGTAAGTGTAAGGGGTGTTAGGGTGAGGCATGTTAGGAATAAGTGTGAGGGGTGTTAGGGTCTTAGGGATAAGTGTGAGGGGTGTTAGGGTTAGGTGTTAGTTTGATGGGTGTTATGGATAACATGCTATGTTCGCTGGGAACAGTCCGCCGGCGAACTATTCGCGACATCTCTAATTGTAATGTCCCCTTAACATTCTTTAGCTATCATAAATCATTACAACACTACTATTCTATTAATTGGCAGGAAAATGTGTACTAACTAACATGATTGAATTTATAACTAGGCGAATAAGGCATGTGCCTATGGGTGCTTTCCTGGGTGGACACGACACTTGTATAACAATACATTTACATTTCAGTTTTTTTATGTCTCACACACAGACCCTACCTCTCTAGCCAGGTGCCATGAGCAAGTTCCTTTGTAAGGGAGGAGATGGGCGAGAAGTGTCAAGATGGCAGTATGCTGCCTGGTAGTAAAACATACAGGACAAGTAAAAAACAGTATCTCTTGCTCTTACCTGATTTATATTGTGGACTAAATAAACAAATTTATTTTTTATATATTATGATGATTTGTCTGTGCCTGTATCTATTGAATATCCTCATTCTCTGTTTTCCAGACCACTGTTTCTTTTTCCATCAAAGGTTACTTTTAGAGAGTTATTGACATACTTAAGTCTTACATTATTTTAGACTACCCTTAAATCAACAAAAATACATTTTGTAGAAATAAATCATTTTAAGGAATTGATGAAGCTCTTAGAAAAGGAAATAATAAAATGTATAGACAAAATACGCTTCTACCAATAACATACTACTTACTCTAGCCACCTCCATGAAGCAATTACATTGAAATGTTAATTTAATAAATAGATATGTGTGATGTATGTGCCAAGGAATAACCTAGTTTTTTACAGTTGTGCTCAAAAGTTTGCATACCCTGGCAGAAATTGTGAAATGTTGGCATTTATTTTGAAAATATGACTGGTCATGCAAACATAGTGATCGTATGAAGACATTTATTATCACATAGTTGTTTGGCTCCTTTTTAAATCATAATGATAACAGAAATCACCTAAATGGTTCGGATCAAAAGTTTGCCTAACCTTAGTTCTTAATACTGTATATTGCCCCCTTTAGTATCAATGACAGCGTGCAGTGTTTTGTAATAGTTGTCTATAAGGCCCTTAATTCTTGCAGGTGGTATAGCTGCCCATTCATCTTGGCAAAATGCCTCCAGGTCATGCAAAGTCTTTGGTCGTCTTGCATGAACCGCACGTTTGAGATATCCCCAGAGTGGCTAGATGATATTAAGGTCAGGAGACTGTGATGGCCACTCCACAACCTTCACCTTTTTCTGCTGTAACCACTGGAGGGTCAACTTGGCCGTGTGCTTAGGGTCATTGTCATGTTGGAAAGTCCAAGAGCGTCCCATGTGCAGCCTTCGTGCAGAAGAACACAAATTGTATGCCAGTATTTTCTGCTTCTAAAATGGAGAAAAAGGTCAGAAACATTCATATGAACCTATATATAATTATCCAGCAAAACATTATTTGCTGATCCAAAGAGTTATTTCAGACAAACTAATTGCTGATTTGCAGGACATATATCCACCCACCCCATATTATATACTGTGGATTTATCCTTAATCCTAGATTTATAGCAACTCAGTGGTCTGAAGATTATTCAATGGTAGGTATAGTCAAATATTAACAAGAAAAAGAAAAGAGCCACTGTATATTAATAACCAAAGCTAGGGTTTTGAGGTGTATGGGCTAATTAAACTAGGATGCACAAAGTCAAAATATAGTGGAGATTCCATTTTTAACACAAGAATCACATATAATCGTTGTGGATATATAGGCCATTGGTCACGCTTTGCGAGCCTCGCTAAGCGAGGTGAGCCATTAACACCTGCAACACCCGGGACAGGCTGCAATGAGCGCCAAAGGCGCTCACTGCTCGCCTCGTGAAGTGAGTCGATCAGTTGAGGCACGTGCGACTTACGACCCGTAGGACTTAGGATCAAATCCCGTACATACACTGTGCACCTCCCAAAAATTACCTTTATTGGATAATACTTATAAAATATAACTACAATTGTAAAAAGCAATGTTACTTATGATATCTGTGTTCTACATACATCTAATTGGTAAGGTACAGAGCTAAGTGTTTCTCCCCCTATTATATTGTAGTCTAGCGTTCTCTGGCTTTCCTGTACACAGCCTATGATGTCATTAAGATGCGCCAGAGGTTACGGACAGTTATGTTGGATAAAAAGGAGGTCTCAAATGCACGTTTCGCATAAATTGTGCTTCTGGAACAAATACAGTATATCATAAGTCTGGATGAGAAATAATACCCTGTATTGGATACTGACGTTTGACCAAACGGAATAAGACTATAATAATACTGATCATAAAAGTGTGAAGGTCTGAATCAACTATTGAGACATGATATACCAGACAGTATTGTTATAGCAGTGATTATTGAGACAGTAGACCCCATATTTAGGGCAAACTGATTTATCACTAGGAATTTCACAAACTCAATTTCAAAAAGGAGACTCCCTGTGTTGCAAAATAAGTGCGTAAAATAAGAATTATAGTCCATATGTAATGCTGTGGCGACTTCTCTCCATAGATGGAGGATATATCTCTGAGACTTTTAAAAACATATTTCTAAGATCATTAAGAATATAGTCACCTTTGGTGATGCTGTATATCCATAACAGATGATTACATACACTATGAGGGTATACTAATCGGCAGCTTTGATTTGGCTATTATGATTTTGTAGCATTGCTTTTTACAATTGTAGTTATATTTTATAAGTATTATCCAATAAAGGTAATTTTTTATTCTTGCGTTAAATATGGACTCCATTATATTTTTGTCTGGGTTGACTTTATGCTAGTTTCATTAGCCTTTACACCTCAGAACCCTAGCTTTGGTTATTAATATACAGTGGCTCTTTTCTTTCTCTTATTAATACTTAACATGCTGCATTCATCTTACAAACAATTTTCATAAGATCCCCCGTGCCTTTAGATCTCACCCCCCCCCCCCCCAAAAAAAAAACACATCAGTGAGCCACCATCATGCTTCACAGTGGGGATGGTATTCTTTTCACCATAGACCTTGTTGACCTCCCTCCAAACATAACGCTTATGGTTGTGACCAGAAAACGCTATTTTGGTGTCTTCACTCCAAATTACAGTAGGCCAGAAGCTGTGAGGTGTGTCAAGGTGTTGTCGGGCATATTGTAACCAGGCTTTTTGTGGCATTGGCGCAGTAAAGGCTTCTTTCTGGCATCTCAACCATGCGCTCATTTTTGCTCAAGTATCGTCTTATTGTGCTCCTTGAAACAACTACACCGTCTTTTTCCAGAGCAGCTTGTATTTCTCCTGAGGTTACCTGTGGGTTTTTCTTTGTATTCTGAGCAATTCTTCTGGCACTTGTGGCTGAAATCTTCCTTTGTCTACCTGACCTTGGCTTGGTATCAAGAGATGCCCGAATTTTCCACTTCTTAATAAGTGATTAATTAAACATTACTGACTGGATATCTTTTTATATCCTTTTCCATCTGTATGAAGTTCCATTACCTTGTTAAGCATGTCTTTTGACAGTTCTTTTCTGCTCCCCATGGCTCAGTATCTAACTTGCTCAGTGCATCCACATGAGAGCTCACAAACTCATTGACTATTTATACACAGACACTAATTGCAATTTAAAAAGCCACAGGGGTGGGAAATTAACCTTTAATTGCCATTTTAACCCGTGTGTGTTACCTTGTGTGTCTGTAACAAGGCCAAACATTCAAGAATATGTCAACTTTTGATCAGGGCCATTTGGGTGATTTCTGTTATCATTATGATTTAAAAAGGAGCCAAACAACTATGTGATAATACAAATGGCTTCATGTGATCACTATCCTTCAATAACATTATTTTTTTGTATGGTCAGTCATATTTTGAAAATAAATGCCAACATTTCAAAATTTCTGCCAGGGTATGCAAACGTTTGAGCACAACTTTATATATATATATGTATATATATATATGTACAGTATGCACTACCTGGTGAAGGACTTTAGACTGGCAAATATCTTCTTCTGATGACAGGTGGCATATCAGCATTCTTAGGGCATAATTCTGCTGACGTTGATTGTATGAGCTCTTTACATATGAGTATGTGGCAAGGCAGATGTCCAGTTGATCAACACATCATGATGGATGAGTGGACATACACATTCTTAAATGATCTTTATTGGCCTTTGGGGTGAAACTGTTCCTTCCCAAAGTTTCTATGTTTGCAAATTGGTACTTTTTTCACTTAGGTCAAATTAACATAAACAAGTATATTTAAGAATGAATTGACATGTTCACACACCTACTTTTCTTGAACAACAAGACCTCCATTCTTGCCACACAAATTTTACTGGCTTGAGCACAGTTTTGCCTTCAGGATATAGATATGAGGTGTAAAAAGGTCATCTGCCTGCAAAAGAGCACGGCCATGAAAGGTAGAACATACTGTTCTTGCTTTTCTGACAATTTTGACAGATACTTGAGAAGATAAAAAAAAGCATTAGGACAGTAATCCATAAAGGAATGAGTGGTAATTTGGTAATTTGGTGTAACAGCCCAAAGTTCCTTCTGATGTGACCTGGTTCTCCACTTCCTTTCTTACAAGTATTGTTTTCCTGTGATTTACATGATTAAGGAAACCAGTGTATATTTTTGTATGTGCCAGATTCTGGAGGAAATCATTGGGAGGGAACAGAGAACATGACCTAAGCATAAGTGACTGGGGTCCGAGAGGACCTAACCAAGTACCCATACCCCCAAATAATGACACATACACCTGTATGGGTAAAACCAGGCCACAGCTTTATTAATAACATGACAACATGGCATGATGACAAGAGGTAGCTGCACACCCCTACACGGAAAGGAGCTCACCACCCAGCCAGAGGGCCAATGGAACCCCGTGCCCAAGGGACCTCTGGCAACGACCACTCACCGGATACCTCACCAGTTACTGAGCTCCCTCCTAGGGTGATGCAGTGGCACAATGGCGGGAAACACCCCCTTAAATAGCCTCCCATTAAGCTCCACCCTTGGAACCTTAGTCTCTACCCTAGCACTTAGCCCGGTCAAAAGCCCCCTCCCTTATTTGCTTTCCCCGGGGGCTCCCATTAGTAGTGGAGTGTCACCAAGAACAGAACTATAAGTAATAGGAGTGGCTTTAATCAGTGGGTGGTTAATATCTCTGTTTTCCTGTATTTTGTGAACTATGGACCGTGATGAAGCAGGAGTTGAGTAAGGAGAGAAGACATGATTCTGGAGACAGCCTCTAGTCTACTGATTCACAATGCTCACCTCAAAGACAGTCAATTCAATTCCTTATTTTCGCTATGTCATCATATTTCTATAATATGTTAATGTCATTTTACCATTAATGTGCACTTTAAGATATTTTCACAAATATTCAGCACTATATAACAATATACATTTAATATATAAAATGAATAGTACATTTGTGATCCCATTTGAATGTCTAAAAATAAGTTGCATTCTGGGAAACTGGGCAGGGACATGCAAATTAGAACACAATGCACTCTTGCACTCTCACTCTTAAATCTAAAACCACTTTTTACGTGACTCCTTTTAGGCATATGCTCACTTTATTACTCAGCTTTAAGCATAGCATAGGATGGATTATGCACAAACCACAACACAGGCAAGCATATGCCTAAAAGAAACCATGTATAAAGTGGTTTTCGATTTAAGAGTGAGAGTGCACAATGTTCTCATTTGCATGTCCCCCCCCCCCCCCCCCCCCAGTTTCCCAGAGTGCAGTGCAGTGACTGTATTTCTGGTAAACATGAGCAGGAAATACGTTTTTACTTTTTTTACTTTTTTTTAGACATTGATAAATAAAAATATATATTATGTATATATATATATATATATATATATATATATATATATATATATATATATAAATATATATATATTGGCTCGCTTATCCAGTGTAATTGAATAATTTTAGCCCGGCAGAAGCATGTCTCTGGACTCATTATTAATGCAAATAACTCATGATGTTACTTGATATCTTGTTGAAAAGATAGTGCCTAAGGCCAGTGTTTAGTCACGTACAAATCAAATCTCTAGTAATCTGAAGAGTAATGCGTTTTCTGAATTATCTGGTGGTTACATAGTTTGTTCATAGAAGTGAAAAATAATGATTTATTTCCAGATGACGTAAAGATCATTAAGGCTTTATTAAATAAAAATAAATCCCCCAAACTTGTATTGCGAATTTTAAAAAGTGATTTTTTTTTTACAATATTAAACTGGATTTTTTTTTGTTGAAAACAAGTGCTATAAATGCTAAAATGTACTTCTGATCTCTATAGAGAGCTTTGAAATATATCATAAACAACAGTCCTATTAAATTCCAAGCCCGTAAGTGCAACGTGAGAACAGCAATGGCTGCGGGCTTGAAATTCAGCTGCGTTACAGAGCTATTAAATTAGGACATGCTGCGAGTTATGGGCTTGAGACGCCAACCTGTAAACCATTTGTTGAATGTTGGATGCGCGGCCGTGAATGGGATCAATTAGTCAAACCCGTAGATGGAGTCAATGGCAACAGATATCGTCATTATGTCACTGAAAAATGTAGGTTGGATTTCAAAGTTTTACGGGTTTCAATTACGAGTTACGATTGGACCCACATTCCAGAAATAATGCAATATTGATAAAGCCGTAAATATGATATTCTAGTCCATGCTAGTTCCATTATATGTATTAACACATTGATTTCCGGGATCGATATGACACAGAAATTGCACATGAAATAAAGTATTTTATATTGCCGATTTGCAAGCTTGAAAATGTTCTGCTGTTAATGTTAATAACTAACATCACTTTCTCTTTAATTACATGTACAGTAGGGTGTGTATATTTGTACTTACAGTGGTACAGATTGGACTTTACTTTACACCCCCCCAGTGGGTCCTATCTAGTACTCGTTGTCTTCTTGGCCCCATTTGCGTGTTACGGGCTTGAACGCCAGTAAATTTGCTGCCATTTAATAGAAATAGGGAACGTAGCAGTTACGGCTTGACAGATTAAAGGATTTGCAGGTGCACAGGTCAAAATCTCACGTCCCGTAGGGTTTTCTCGCTCTTCACCCGTAGATCGTCAGCAGGTTGCTTTACAGGGCCAATTTAATAACCATAAGTCTTGCGGGCTACGTTACAGGCTACGGTTTTCAGCGTTGAGGGAATTTAATAGGGCTGTAAGTGCAGCCAATCACAAGTTGAACCAGTTGGGTTCTTGAGCTTCATTGAGAGATCCTTCACAAACTATGCTCCAAGGAACAAGCAGGATTAAAACATATCATTAAACAAATTGAATAAAATCACAAAGAATGCAAATATATGTTGTACAGAAGACCTACATTGGATAGGTTTAGGCAATGTTGGTCAAACACAGAGCAGGATTTCCCCGCATTTCACAGGTGAGTCAGTCATAATAATTGTGGTTGTTATTAACTGACCTTACCTACCCCTGACAAAGTGCATTAAAATTACGCAGCCATAAACACCCTACAACCCTTTTAAATGTTCCTCAAAGGCCTTGTACTGTGGACACTGTTGTGACTTCCAAGCTGGAGCATGGTGCTCTTCCAAAGCACAAAAAATAATAATTACGGCAATGTATTTGTAAGTGAGCTAATGCTGTTTGGTGTATGGTAATCAAATAAATAATACATTAATAAATGGATATACTTTACCTATTTTGAAGTAATATATGCAGGAAACATTATGCTGAAGAGCTGACAATCTGTTTTGATGTTGCTGCAGCATCTAATGTAGGTTTGCAGTGTTGTGGAGCTGAGGTGTAAGTGTCAGTAATGTGTGTAGTGTGTAGTGTAAATAGGCTGCGTGCGCGAGGGGAAGCCGTTAGGTTAGATGTGTACTTCCGCAAGTGTTGTAAAATGGCGGCGAATGTTTATGTGGTACGCGGCTGTGTATGCTTTTGCGCCCATACTAATGGTGTATCTTGTAGCTCTTACGGGTTTTGTGAAAATGCGTATGTGCTTGGTGGTGTTTTGCGTGTTTAGGGTCCTGTAGCCTCGTTTTCGTTTTTCCGGCGGCCATTTTTTCTCTTGCTTAAGGGATTTTCTTGTCTCTAAACTCTGCAATTTGTACTTAAATGGAGGTGTAACTTCACTTGCAGAGGTCCTGGGTGCCCCTCCTTGGTGTGGGTATGTTTTTTTTTTGTGTGTATTTATTCTGTTTCTAATGTTTTCAGGTTCGCGCAGGTTGGCCGTTAAAGTCGTATCTCCCGCGTCTCGTATTTGTTTGCCGTAAGTCCGTAAATGTTGCGAGGTCCGCAATTGCTGGCTGAGGCCCTCGCTATGCGTGCCCACAGCATTAGCAACAACCCGCTTGCTCACAACTATTTTATGCTATATACAGGTGTAATTTTTAATTCTGTTTCAGTAGTTCATGCGTGCTTTTTGCAGTGGGTTCCACAAATATGTTAAATATGATGTGCAGCTATTTTGAGCATCCATAACCTGCATATGTGTCCCTTCAATTGAAAAATGTGGCCACCACAGCTCTTGAGTACGTCTGTGCTCTTTTAAATGTATGATCGCAAACTTGGAAGACCTCTGTCTCTTTTAACACTGAACTTTCCAGGGAGCTAAAAAAAGGACAGACTAGACTGGTTTATTGATTCATATCTGAATCTATGTTACTATTGTTAGACAACACTAAATATCTTTCTAGTTCACTTAAATCACAGATGTCATAGTTTACGCAATTCTTTTATCTGTATCAGGGCAAAATAGTTGAAAAGTCAAGTTGATCTAAATTTATTTCTGTTATAATATTTTTAATCACCATCTCCAACACTAATACCCTTCTCCAATATCAATAACGAGGAATCAGACAAGTTTGAAAATCCCAATCCATGCATTTATCTTGGACAGTCCCATATTTAAAGGGTCATTGTAAGCGATTTTTATGTTAAATCTATTACCGTATTTAAAAAAAATAAAAATAAAATAAGTTCACCATTAACTAACATTACAAAATACGTGGCAGACAGTGGCAATTCAAAGCTTAAGTCTGAAATTGTCCTGAGCACTACTGAAAAGAAGAACAAACATTGTTCCCTTTAGATTGTAAGTGGAGAGTTTTCAGTCTTCTAGGATGCTTTGGGAAAAAGCATTTTCTGCAAAGATTCTAAGCTCAAAACAAGGTCCTCCTTTTTTGGAAGGTTGTTAATGCTGTATTTTTCATTGTTTTTATCCCCTGTATTGCGCTACGGAATATGTTGGCGCGTTACAAATACAAGTTAACAATAATAATAATAATAATAATAATAATAATAACTGTGATAACATTTATTAGGCAGATTTGATATCCTGGAGCATGCTCAACTTGGAGATGTAGGGGGTTATGGGATTGTAGCTGTGTGATCTCATGGATCATAACACACCATGCTGATCCACTTGGTATTCATGTCAGAGATACTGGACTGGGTTGCCAGTTCCTTCTCTAATGGGTCACAGCATACAGCTCCTGTTATTCCTAGGTGGTATCCCATCCAAGCTCTGACCAGGCCCAACTTTGCATGGCTTCAAAATGGTATGACCTCTTGGTTCCCTGACTGCAATTGAAACTAGGGCCCAGTGGTGAATGCACCAAATCCTAACCACTGGACCACTAGGGAACCTGTTAATAATGAGGTAAACTGTGTCTAAATTGTATTTTCTGGCTAAAACTTTATTTTGCTGCTGTTTGCTATCTATTTTAATGTTAGTTAATGACAAATTGTCCCATTCTTTATCCAATTTCTCTTTCCAGGAGGATGTTGTTCTGGGGTAAATATGTGTTTTTAGAGAAGTGTGCAAATATTAAAAGGGACGTTACATCTAACCATAAGTTGCTCACGATCATTGCTCTGCATACAAATACACTATAAATCACCCCGTGCAGCCTACAATTTGCTCCAGTTTGTTTTGCAACACACAGAATGTTCAATAAGTAGAGGATCAGTGAATCAGTGATCACCCCTAGGCAATTGCCCTGTTTGCCTATTGATAAATCTGGAACCAACTGCAGATCAATTTCAGTAAAACACGGAAGATTAATGTACATTTTTGTCTGTTGAAAACAAAAAATCACTTAAAACATAACTTGACGGGGATGACATTACAATTTTAACACTAAACTTAGATGCTAGTATGACATAGCCCCCAGCTCCATTTTGGCATGATTCCCAGCTGCTGTAGCCTTAGAGCATATTTTCTTGATTTTTTCATACTTTTTTTTTTTAACTCTTGAGACAGATGTTAGTCAATTATGTGTCAACATGGCCGCAGGTTGTTTTATACGAGCACTTATCTGGTGGACTTCTACTTAAAAAAATAAATAAAAAGCCAATGAGGTCATTAAAACAATTCTGCACCGTCACAAAGAGGAGTTAACAAGAAACAGAAAATGAGTAAAAATATTTTCATTTGAAGCTCTGTATAACTATTGAAAATGTTGTTGTGATAGCTTTTATGACAAGCAAACTGTGTATTTAACCTGACCCTATGCAATTGTCTCTGTACCCCAAGATACATTGAGTTTATAGACACATTCTGCAAAGGATCAAAAATTACAAACTCCATCTTGACCCAGTAAGACCCATTGGTGTCTTCCCAAATAAATACAAGGAATATCTATTGGAGGTACAACTGGCCACAGGGTATTTAATAAATACAACATTCAAGTACCTGGGTGAGGAGGAGCCCGGGCCTTGGCAGCAAAAACTTCCATACCCTGAGCCCGCGCTTGGTGTTTTCCCAAATAAATACAAGGAATAACTTTTGAAGGTACAACTGGCCACAACGTATTTATTAAATACAACATTCAAGTACCTGGGTGAGGAGGAGTCTGATCCTTGGCAGCATAACCTCGATACCCTAAGCCCGCACTCAGGGCTCAACCGTTGTGCCGTCAGCACACCCTCCTAGGGATGGTTCATTTTCACCTCTAGCTTGGGCAATTCCCCACCCGCCACTGTACAAAACAATACATTTAACCATAATCCTTTATAATATCAAAATAGACTGCTGATCGATAAAGACCATGACGTCTTCTCTTCTTTTCTTTATTTTTTCTAGCAGAAAAAAAATTAAAAACACCTTTTTTATAATAAAAATTTACAAATAACACGAAAAGAAAAATTATCTATACAACTTTCCCTTGTATAAATTACAACCTTAACTCAGGGAAGGGTGGGTGGGTACCTCTTCTGCTGCCGGCTGCGGAGTACAGAAAATGGTGCCCACGTGACTGGGAGGTGGAGCAAGCAACTCCCCCTTAGCCGTGGCACGCCAAAACCTGCCCTCCATGGCCCCATAGGTTCTCCCGTGTCAAGGGACCCCTCGGCAAAAACTCTGAGGTCCTCCAAAATGCTCATATTTTTTGACTGCAACAATAAATTCCACATTTTTCCCTTTTATAAAAAATACAAAGGAATAAGCTCATTTGTTGATTGCAGCATTGAGGGTTTTATTGCCATTGGTCCTTGCAGAACTTTGACTCATATAGTCTACAGAGAGGCAGGCTGGTAAAGGAATGCATAGATTATATAAAAACCCTTATAAACACAAAATGATCATCAATTTTAAATAAAAATAAACTAAAACTTCTAGTTATTTTCCAGTGATCTATTTGATGACGTAGAGCAGTATTTATGAGTTCTCTGTCCCTTTAACTGCTAAAATAAAGACTGTAGTGCTTGCACTCTCTTATCGTCTATAGTAATCTCTTGCACACCCGACATCTGTCTCAATGATAGATTCATCAAGTAAATGTTGGTAGACAGATGCAAAATTTGTTTTTGTAAATTCCAAACAGAGATTAAATGAGGATGAAAGTGAATGGGAAATAATTGGTTTCCTGGTGTCATAATAGCTGTTTTTTTTTACATGGATTCTTGATATAAGCATGCAATTTAAAGAGCTGAACTGCTCATATAACAGAGTTTCATTGGTTTATTTTATTAAAAATAGCAATAAAATAAATTCAGTGTAGCTTACACTTTAACTTTAGAGGTTAAGTTTTCAGCAGAACCACTACTCTCCGCCCCAGTAGGTTGTCCTTACCTGCCTTTTACCTACAGTGTCCACTGCAGGCTAGCTAAGAGCGGTCAGAAAAAAATAGGGCATCTTCCTAAGCAGATCTTTTCCACATCTTGGACACCTAATAGTCATTATATGAAGCAACTCAATATCCCACCATGCCAAAATATATATATTCCAGTGTTTTTATTATATACAGGCACTCCGGTCCCCTTTCCCACTCTCCTCAAGTCCACTCTGCGACAAGTTAGCATTTAGGGACATTTATGAGCATATTCTATTATCTGTAGTTTGAAAAAAGGAGTAGTATACAGTTTGTAATGATATTTAACCTAGCTCTGAACCCAAACATGGCAGGTCCTAATTAAATGAGCACTGTAATACAATTTAAAGACCTAGAGCCTCATTCAATTTGGGGCTCCCAACTCGATCACTGACAGTTGAATGTCTGCGAGTGAGTTACAGGCTCCCGTTCGTCTCCGATTGCGATGCTATTCAATTGGCCGGGCCCGCAAGTTAGGGGCCGGTAGTGAGATACGGAAACCAAGCTTTAGTATGTAGCATTTGCAAGCTTGAACATGAAGGCCGTAACTCCTGAGTTAGAAGCAGCCTATGGAAACAGATCGTTTTCATGACATCAATATAATCCAACCTCGAAGCCTGTAAATCATAATTGAAGGCCATAGGACTTTGAAAAATGGAGGTTGGATTTCAAAGTCCTACAGGCTTGGAGGTTGGATACTATTATGGGCGATTTGTGAGCTTGAGAATGTTGTGCTATTAATTCTAAGATCTAACATCACTTTCCTTTTTAATAATAGTACAGTATTGATTTTTTTCATTCATTAAGCCCTTTGCGAGTTCTCCTTGGTACCACTAACTTGTGGTTAGATTTTTGCCATTTGCGGGCTTGATGGAGTGGTTAGCAAGGGGGAATTGGAGTAATTGAATAGGGATGGAAAGATCAAAGGCTTGGAGGGCATTAACTTGCCTTTTTAAAAATCACTCTGAATCGAAGCTCGGAGCCTGTAACTCAATTGGAAAAAAATAGATTTTTTAGATAAACACACTTAGGGCCCTAATCAATTTTCCTAATTGCAATTACATGATACAATGATACAATTGGATACATTTAGCAACCCGCATTCCAATTGCGAGTTAAGGGCTCAAAATCGCTGTGGTTGTCAAAAACTTAACTCTGTCCTATCTCCTCTTTTGATGTTTCAAGCCAGTAAATGTTACTAGTGCTAAAGATGCAAAAGTCCGCAATTGCCTTCAAAAAATGTCAAATGTATCAAAAAATTATACGAGTACAAGGGCCGTATTCATTTGCGATTTGGCCAATTGGATAGGGCTATATATAAGCATATAGCATATTTTTTTACAAACGTTTTTAGTTAGATACCTTGCTTTTAGATAGAAGTTTACTAACTAAAAACTTCTGTAAAAAATATGCTTTATGCTTATATACAGCCCTATTCAATTGGCCAAATCACAATGAAACTTAGTCAATCGTCTCAAAGGAAGAAAAAAAAAAATTCCTTCCTGACCCCAGATACTGGCGATCATATTTCTCCCTGGATCAATACTCTCTCTCTAATTATCCAGGATAACCGTGAATTCCCTTTTTAATCTCTCAAGGGATGTCCTCTTGTCAGTTGAAAACCTTGTGGCACAAAAAGCTCCCTTGACAAATCTTTATACTGACCCTGGATGTATTTATATAAGGTAATCATATCTCCTCTTAGATGCCTTTTTTCTTTAGTCTTTTTCATAACTTCCCTAATTCCCATTCCCCTTATTAGTTTTGTTGCCCTAATCTGTACCTTTTCCAGCTCTAAAATGTCCATTTTATGAAGTGGTGCCCAAAATTGTACTCCATATTCCAAATGAGGGCGTACTAGAGTTTTGTATAGTGACAGAATTAAATTTGCTTCCCTTGCTTCTATACCCTTCTTAATATATGCTAATATTTTATTTGCCTTTGTAGCTGCTGCTTGGCTTTGAGCACTGTTAACTTGGTGGTTGTGCACAAGTACTCCCAAATCCCTTTCAATATCTGATACCCCTAGATTTGCTCCATTTAAGATTATAAATTGCATGGCTATTTTTCCTTCCCAGATGCATAACTTTACATTTATTCGTATTAAATCTCATCTGCCATTTAGATGCCCATTCCTCAATTTTATGTAAATCCCTTTGGAGGGAAAGCACATCACTATCTGATTTAATTAGCTTGCACAACTTCGTGTCATCAGCGAAAATGGAGACACCACACTCCAATCCTACCTCTAAGTCATTAATAAATATGTTAAAAAGGAGAGGACCTAATACTGAACCCTGAGGAACCCCACTTACCACATTAGTCCAATCTGAGTATGTTCCATTTACAACAACCCTTTGCTTCCTGTCTTTTAGCCAGCTCTCAATCCATGAGCAGATATTTACTGCAACTCCTGTATCTCTTAGTTTGCACAATAGTCTCCCATGTGGCACTGTATCAAAAGCCTTTGCAAAATCCAAAAAGACTACATCCACTGAGTTGCCTTGATCCAGGTTCCTACTAACTTCCTCATAGAAACCAATTAGATTTGTTTGACGTGACCTATCCCTCATAAATCCATGTTGACTCCTACTTATAATCCTGTTCAAATAGACATATTCTTGTATATTATCCCTTATTAACCCTTCTAAAAGCTTCCCCACTACAGAAGTGAGGCTCACTGGTCTATAATTCCCCAGATTTGCTCTTGCTCCCTTTTTAAATATAGGTATCACATCAGCCTTTCTCCAGTCATCTGGTAGAGACCCTGTGTTGAGTGAATCTTGAAAAATTAAATATAATGGTTGGCTATTACAGAACCCAGTTCCCTTAGTACCCTTGGATGTATTCCATCAGGACCCGGGGCTTTATTAACATTTATTTTTCTAACTTATTTTGGATTACTTCCTGTGTTAACCAATTATTTGGCAAAGGTAGTGTAGCCCCATTATGTTGCCGTGTCCCAACCACTGGTACCTCCCTTGTGTATACCGAAGAAAAGAACCTATTTAGCTCATCTGCCTTTTCTTGGTCACTAATTATCAGACGGCCTGTGTCACATTGTAATGTTCCTATAGCTTCCTTCCTGGCCTTCTTCCCATTAATATACTTAAAAAATATTTTAGGGTTAGTCTTACTTTGCAATAGATTTTTCATTTTCTATTTTAGTCAGTCTAATCGCCCTTTTGCAAGCCTTGTTGATTTCTTTGTATTCCTGTAAAGCAGTCTCTGTCCCCTCTTGTTTGTATAATTGAAATGCCTGTTTTTTACTCTGTATCGTGATCTTTAAATCATTATTAAGCCACATTGGATGGGATTTACTCCTTTTACTTTTATTCCCACACGGTATATGCCGATGTGTATGTATATTTAGTAAGGATTTAAATGTTGTCCACTTGTGGTCAGTGTTTTTACCTGCCAGTTCTCTGTCCCAGTCTATACTTTGTATTGCTGCCCTTAGACCATTAAAATCTGCCCTTTTAAAATTAAATTGTTGGCCCCTTAAAATTTTGTTTTTTTAATTCAATCTCAAACGAGACTGTGTTGTGATTACTGTTTCCCAAAGGTTGCCCTATTCCAACATTAGATACTATGGCCCTCATTCAATTGCGATTTGGCCAATTCAATAGTGCTCTAAATAAGCACATAACATATTTTTTTTAAATACATTTTTAGTTAGTGAAAACCTTGTTTTTGGATAGATGTTTACTAACTAAAAACTTATTTAAAAAAATATGTTATGTGCTTTTTTAGACCCCTATTCAATTGGGGAAATTGCAATTGAAGGAGGGCCTATATCAATATTATTTGTGATGAGTAAATCTAAGATAGCTTCATTTCTAGTAGGCTCTTGTACAACCTGGGCCAGATAATGATCCCTGAGTGCATTAAAGAACCTGCTGGTCTCATTTATCCAGTTTATTTCAGGGTAATTAAAATCTCCCATTATTAGAACTTGACCATGCCTAGCTGCATTTTCAATCTGTAACAATAATTGTATTTCCTCACTTTCAGCTATATTTGGGGGTTTATAGCATACTCCTACTAATATTCTTTTGGAATTTGCTGCTCCGCTATTTAACTCTACCCACAAACATTCAGCTTTATCACTAGATCCACAGTAAATATCTTCTCTGACAATAGGCTTAAATTCAGTCTTAACATACAGACAAATCCCTCCTCCTCGTTTACCATTGCCTCTATCCTTCCTAAATAGGTTATAACCATCCAGATTAACAGTGCAGTCATGAGATTCATCCCACCACGTTTTAGTGATGCCTATTAAATCCAATTTTGTATTAATTGCTAATAATTCTAACTCTCCCATTTTTCCCGGCAAGCTTCTGGCATTAGCAAGCATACACCTTATGTTATGAGTCTGTAGTTCTGAAGTGCCTGCCACTGTACTTGAGTTACTTAGTACTACCTCCCTATTGACTAAACTATCCCTCCCCCAGTTGTTAATTCATCCCTTATACCCTCTACACTTTCTACCCCATTACTTATATCTAGTCCCTCCCCCCACCGACTAGTTTAAAAACTCCAGCCTATCTACCATCCTACCCCCTAGCACAAAAAGCTCCCTCATCAATAAGGTGCAATCCATCCCTGCTGTAAAGACTGTAACAAAGTCAGAAGTCAGGCCAGTGCTCCAAAAACCCAAACCCCTCCTTAGTGTACCACATCTTTAGCCATGCATTAACCTCCCTAAGCTCCCTCTGCCTCCCTGGGCTAGCACTTGGCACTGGTAGTATCTCAGAAAATACCTAGTTCCTTAAAATCATTCTTTAGGACACTCCATCTTCCACTAACTTTGTCATATTGGTACCAATATGTACCAAGACCGCCGGTTCATTTCCAGCCCCTCCCAATAATTTGTCTACCCGATCCACAACATGACGAACCCGAGCACCCGGGAGACAGCAAACTGTTTGATTGCTGAGATCTGGGTGACAAATCACCCTGTCTACCTTCCTAATAATAGAGTCCCCTACAACCGAAACCTGTCTGTTGCTCTGCCTATTCTGCCCTCCCATGCCTCCAGTAGAACTGTTCTCCTGGCTGTTAGAGGGAACAGCTCTATCTGGCATTGCCATTCCTGAATGGACATCCCCAACAGTTTCACTCAATCTGGCAAATCTGTTGGTGTTTGCCAACTCAAAACTGGCCTGCCTCCTCTTGTACACCCTGATTCCCCTTCTAACTGTAACCCAGCTACCTCCCTGGACATGCTTCCATGGTTATTTGTATTTGTTTTTGTATTTTTTTTTTACTTTCTATTAAAATTTTCTGCCCATTATCAAGTACAGTTCCCCACAAGAGTATATTATAAAATATGACTTCAATGGTCCTTAAACATTTCTCTCCAAATGGAGAAGGAATACAAATAGTTTTTTCATGAATTTAAAAGAGTATGAGTCACATTCAATTGAGAATTTTCTCAGTTACTGGAGCCTGTAAAGGAGGCCATAAACTAATTTGTTATTCAATTGGCGTCTTTTTGCGTTCCGCAAACGGTTTATGGGTTACGGGATGCAAATCCCTGCTGTTGTTGCAACCGTAACTTAAACCCCATCTAAGCCTTTGATCTTATACGTCCGCAAGAGTTTTGATCGTTAAAACCGCAAATTGCTATTCAATTGCTACAATTCTGCAAGCCCGCAAATATTTTTACACCCATAAATGGCAATTGTAGAAGGAAATCCTATGGCTACACATACCTGTAGGTCTAATTGGCAGACAAGTATAGTCATATAGCTAAATTATTGCACGTTGGCTGACAGGGACAAGCCCACCAGGGCCTCCAACATCTGAATCTGTTTATGTGCTCTGAGGCTACAATTTAAAAAAAGGAATCACACATTAACTAACTCTTTCTTTCAGATGCAGTAAAGACAAACATATTTTCCATATATCTGTAATACAAATGCAGGCAAAAATATTTTGTGACAGAAGAACTGCAAAAGAAGCAGAATTTCACAGTATGTGACTGCTTTATTAGTGTCATATTCAGTAAAATTCATTAGAAGGTTGTCACTGGGAAATAAAGAGAGCTTGAACTATAAGACACAGGAGGAATCATAATAATAGTCTTCCAGATTTACATTTTTACTCAGTATTTCCTTCAGCCACTGCAGACTATCATGACCCATGCATGATCCATTCAGGCTAGTTGATGGAATAACTGACACGACAACTTGAGTTGGGAGAAACAACGGGCCACAGCTTTATTTAGACACAATATAAACAAACAACCATAACTTGTTTAGATGACTAATTTAGTCCTTCCTTCTGGGGGAGGAGCCCGGCCACGAACAGTGACCTCACGCTTTGAGCCCTGCCCAAAGCCCCAATGCTTATCTTTAAGCACGCCCTGTGAGGTGGGGCCAACGCCCCCTTAGGCCAGTGGGCCGGGCAACTCACCTCCCGCCGCACAGACATAAATTAACAATACACAACATACAATAGCCACTTCTCCGAATTCTTAACCAAAATATATATTAATTTCAACATTTCTTATTTATATTATATATATTATATATACTTTTTTTTTTTTTTTTTTTTTTTTTTTTTTTTTTTTTTTTTAAAAGAATAAACCATAACATCTGTTAACAACAAAATACAGGGTGGGTGGGTGGGATTCCAGTCGGGAGACCGCGCTGCTGTGATCAATGGCGCGAAACGGGCTTCCGACACGCCCCCCGACGCTCCTGATTGGCTAATAGCCTCACAGGCTCCGCTGGGTCACGTGACGCTACAGGCTGACCCAGGGAGCCTGTGCAGCCTCCGCGTCGTTCATGACCCATGCATGATCCATTCAGGCTAGTTGATGGAATAACTGACACGACAACTTGAGTTGGGAGAAACAACGGGCCACAGCTTTATTTAGACACAATATAAACAAACAACCATAACTTGTTTAGATGACTAATTTAGTCCTTCCTTCTGGGGGAGGAGCCCGGCCACGAACAGTGACCTCACGCTTTGAGCCCTGCCCAAAGCCCCAATGCTTATCTTTAAGCACGCCCTGTGAGGTGGGGCCAACGCCCCCTTAGGCCAGTGGGCCGGGCAACTCACCTCCCGCCACGGAGCATGCGAGGGACGCCTCCCGAGGCTGCGATCCCCCCCTGCTGGACATTAAAGCCAAAGCCCGCAAAACACTCTCCCTAAACTCCAACATCATCAACTCGTACCCTATTTCCGTAAGATGAACCTTATCCTTTGCGAAAAAATCATCTGCGCCGACCGGTTCGAAATCTTTGTACCGGATGGCCGAGAAACCTTGTTTTCTCACAAAGCTCGCAATCTGCTGGTTTATCTTCTGTCTAGCCTTATCTAAACATACTGGGTCGCGCGCGTTACGCCATGATCTTCTCTTGATCATCTCAGACCAGATAAGGAACGTGCCAGGGAACTTCTTCACCCATTTCTCGATGTCTCGTCTCATCACCTTTAGCATTCGTCTCATGGAAACTGCCCCCAAATCGTTCCCGCCGGCATGAAAAATGATAAGACTGGGCTGCCCGTAACGCTGCGCGTACGTTTCCAAGATGCCGTCGAGCTGCGCCCAACGCAGACCCCGAATACCACACCACCTTACGCGTAAGTCCGTAACAGGAAAGCCCAGTTGTGCCTTTTCCTCGGTAACTGCGGCTAACCTATGGGCCCAGTACACGTAGGAATGGCCCACAATCCATAGTTGCTTCTGTTCCCCTGAAAGTAGAAAGCAACACCATTAAACCACTGCATTTGGCCGAACATAGGAACGAAAACGGTCTGAGTCCCACCTCCCGATGCGCTTTACTGCCGCGTCGGGCAACCCCAACCTAGCCGCTTCAGTGGCAGCTCCAATTCGAAAGGAGTGTGTCCCAAAGTCGGACTGCTTGAAACCGAGCCGGTGCAGTGCGCTTTTTAAAACTCTTTTAAACTGATACACAGACAGTGCCGTTCCATCGGCGTGGACCAGCAGCGAACACCGTCCCACCGGTCGCTGCTTAAGGTACTCCACTACACATGCATATGGGCAACACTCTGTGCCAACCTGATGCAGAACCACTTCTCTTCCTTTACCCACTTGGTCAGTCTTTGACCTCCGCAACCACAATACCACCGTACCTTCCCTGAGGCAGGTATCCACCAATTGCAGACCCCCCGAACCGTGTCTACTGTTCGCGACTAACTCCCCTATCCTAAACGCTCCGAAGAACGCCAGGGAAAAAGCCGTTCGGAAAAGTAGAGATTCAAAGGGATCCCTGCAAACCACCACCAGTTCCTGAGCCAATCTCAGCAACAGCGCAAATGTTATTGGCCGCCTACTATCTGGCCTTTGCGCACCGCTGAACATTCCGCGCACCACTTTGCGCACTAGAAACTCCTTAGTAAGGTCCCTCTGCCCAGCAAGCTTAAACATAAAAGCAAGCGCCGTGACCTGTCTCCCTACTACGGGTTTTGATTCGCCTTGCTCGGCGCACCGCAGCAGGTACCAAAGCAAGATCCCTACGCTCTTGTCCTCCGTCGTGGCACCACCTGCCAGTGCCACTAGGCTATCCCATTTAGCCCACACGCGTCTATAAGCGTTCCACGTCGCTGGGGCAACAGACTGTCTCACGAGTCTCGTTACCTGACAGCTCCAATCTCCCAGAGCTCCTCGGGGATGAGCTCCCCCAGGGCGTTCGCACGAGGAGCCAGCGCCCTGAAACGATCCTCCTGAAACCGAGAGAGGGCGTAAGCAATTCCGTTATTCACCTTTGTCACGTGTCTTGCTTGAAACCATATGTTCAAGCGAAGGCAACATAGCACAAGATGCCTAAGCAATCTAATCACTGGTACGGATGCCGCCGTGATGTTGTTCACGGCTTCAACCAACCCCTTATTACCCGAGTGGAAAATGACTCGCCTGTCCCTGAAACAAGGACCCCATAAGTGCACTGCTACCACCATAGGAAACAGCTCCAGGAATGTAGGGTTCAGCAGTAAACCCGCCTCTTCCCATTCCCCCGGCCATGCCGCAGCGAACCATCTCCCTTGGAGATACGCCCCACAACCGATCGGTCCAGAACCATCGGTGTGCAGGTCTAGCTCTGCGCTGGTGGTGCCCTCCTTTTGAAGGACCACCCGCCCGTTAAAGTCTGCAAGGAACCTTGCCCATACCTCTGCATCATCACGCATGGCCTTAGAGACTGTTAGGAAATGATGCGGCTTCGCAATCCCTACCGTAGCCAAAGACATTCGTCTACAGAATATCCGCCCCATGGGGATAATTCTGCACGCGAAATTCAACTTCCCCAATATTGATTGCAGCCGCCGGAGGGTCACCCTCCGTGCGCCCCGCAGCGCCGTAATCTCGGCTTGCATGTCCTCCACCTTCTCTAAGGGAAGACTGCACTCCATTTTGCAGGAGTCAATCCGAATCCCCAGAAAAGTCAATTGTTCCGTAGGGCCCTCCGTCTTATCATGGGCCAATGGTACACCGAATTCTGTACAGATTTCGGTGAACACCTCCAGCATAAAACGGCAAGCGTCGTTTCTCGCTGGGCCAACAAAAAGGAAGTCATCCAGGTAATGGGTAACACTCTTGTACCCCGCCTCGATGCTCACAACCCACTGTAAAAATTTGCTGAAAGCCTCGAAGTAAGCACAGGATATCGAGCATCCCATGGGTAAACATAAGTCAATGAAATAACTTCCGTCTACGAAGCACCCTAGCAACCGATGGCTTGTCGGGTGCACGGGGAGCAATCTGAATGCTGCCTCGATGTCCACTTTTGCCATAAGGGCCCCCTGGCCCTTCCTCCTCACCAAATCGACCGCCCGGTCAAATGACTCGTAAGACACAGTAGCCTGGTCTCTTGATATGCCATCGTTTACCGAACGGCCTCTGGGGTATGAGAGATGCTGGATCAGTCTAAATTTACCCTTCTCCTTCTTGGGGACAACCCCAAGAGGAGACACAACTAAACCCTGGATGGGCGGGGCCGCAAATGGCCCGGCCATCCTCCCCAATTTTACTTCATTAAGCACCTTAGCTTTGGCTACCCCTGGGAAATCCCTAGCCGACTTCAGGTTTGGGACAAGAAAACCTTGAACGTCGACCCCACATGGAATCCGGAATCCTTCTCGGAAACCGTCCTCCAATAGGCGCGCCGCTTCGGCGGTGCCTGCCAATTTACCGTAGCGCCTTAGCCACGGCAGCATGGCGGGGAGGCGTATGGGCGTCTTGCCCCTTTGCAGGAGGCTCGCCCCTGCCTCCCTCTTTGGGTCTACTGCATCTAGACAGGGGGTGTTCACCTCCGCAGTTTGAGCATGCATGCTTAAACCTGCAGTTAGGCGCCCATCTGCAGACCCCCTCGTTGTACGAAAAACAGGTCTTAAGACCTGCTCCTGAGGCGTGGGTGGGGCCCTTACCTCCACCGGCCCCGCTCCGAAAGGGCGTCGTGACTCTCATGGGTGTCATGATATTTAGCCAATACGCCACCGCTTTGTCGCTCCATGCCATACTTGGCCTTGAGGCCAAGTATTGCCGGAATTCCTCATCGTACCGCCACCAGGCTGTACCCCCATAAACCTTGTGAGCATTCCGAATTTCGTCTATGTAGACGAACAATCCCGAACTCTGTTCAGGGTGCCGCTCACACAGTACGCAAGCCCAAATAGAAAATGCTTGCAGCCAGGTATCAAATGTCCTGGGTAGCCTAGCAAAGGATTTCCCCTCCCTGGGGCCCCTCTCGGCCAGGTCTGTTTGCCTAGACATAGGAAGAAGGGAAAACAACTCTATAAACTCCCTCCTCCAGATCTTTTCCTTTACTTCCTGTGGAAGGTGTGCACCCAAATTATCCAACGAGCAGAGGACTATGGGCCTCATGGCTGCGTCGGTAACCCCCACAGTGTTATTCCCAACTGCTGCTATTGCGCTGCCTACCGGCTCGGGCGCGCGCAAGCTAGCTAGCGCCTCGCTCGCGCTCGCTGGCGCCACTACCGCTGCTGGCTGGGACCATGCACCCTTTGCTAGCCCCCCTATCCACGCTCCCATGTCGCGCTCGCTAACTGCAATGTTATGCGCAGCTAATAGAGTCCTTAATGACCCAATAAAACCACCCTTGTCTGCTGCGCAGCTCAATTCTGAGCGCTCACCTGCTTCTGGAAGCTTAGGAGTAGATACGGCCAACGGAGTATCCCCGCGTCTCTCCTGACGCTCCGGGGACTCTGACCGTCTGGCCCTCCGCGGGCTTCTCCTCTCAGATCCGGTGCAAGCACAGCTGCACCGACAAGATCTTCTGCTTCTAGACCGGGATCTCCTTCTAGATCTGTGGGTACAAGAAGAACAGTCACTAGCTCTCCGCGACCTGCATGCCCGCGCCCATACCGCCCTTTCCTCGTCTGAGGAAGGGTCCTGGTCAGCTAAGCTTGCGCGGCTGGAGTAGGCTAGCGCTGCCTCCGCCGCCCCCTGTAGGGGGCCCCCTGAGACTTCCTCGGGCGTTGGAATATCCAGCTGTTGGTCAGTCTTGGACCCTTTGCGCTGTGGCCTAACCGTATCGCCCTCAGTCTCTACTCTGCTACGCCTTAGCGGTGTGTGCGTAAATAGCAGCGGACTGTACCTGCTCGTAGCCTTCTTAGCTCGAGTGGGGCGTCCTAGCCTCGCCACTGCCGCTGTCACAGGCATGTCATCAATCATGACCATGCTATCTTGGCTGTTCATTTCTCTGATGACCCCATCTCTTCTCTCTCTCGTCGTCGCCATGCTCCTCTCGCTGCCAGTTGGGCGTCCCTGTAAAGTACCAGAAGCACTGTTAATTAGGGAAACCCCAGGGACCGTCTGCTTGGCACCGTGAGGGCCTGTAGGAGCCTTTTTAGGACTCCCGGCTTTTCTCTTACCCCCTGCACCCCCCTTGCGGGGTGTTAGAGGGGTGTTTCGCGACCTTTGTCGCGGCCTAGGACCTTTAGGCAAGTTGGCAGGTGGTGGCCGGATTGCTAGGCCCTCACCCCCACCGCCCGTGGTCCTGGCGCTCGCTTGCCTGGGGGGTATGGGGTCCCGGCCGCCCTGACCTGTAACCCCCCCATCTCTGGTGTCTCTGCTACCTGATGGACGTGGGTCTGGCAGCCCTACAGTGGTGGGATGGGAAAAAATTTCCCTGGAGGCATCAGGATTGGCTAGGACACCAGCCACCGCAGGCTGTTCCTGTACAATGTGCTGAGCTCCAAGCGCAGAAGGCATGGGAGGTCCCAGCCTGTCCTGCACCCACCTGACCCCTTGGCTTAAGGCACGGGTCCTAACCTCAGCCAGTAAGGCCTCTAAGCCCTCTGGATCCATGGAAAAAGCTAACAGGGGAACAAACAGGGGGCACAACAAGCAGCCAGACAGGCACACACAGACACAGGAACACACACAGGCACAGCACACCACAGGGAGACAGAGACACACACAGACACAAAAACGGAGGAGGAAAAGAACACAAAACAGACAGGGATAGCCTCAACAGTGATATCCCCTTATATGCTGGTAAGCTGGGGTGAAATCTCAGTAATTAAACCTTCCTACTGTAATTTTAATGCTGCAGGACCTCAGACCTCCGTCCATCCAGTCGGGAGACCGCGCTGCTGTGATCAATGGCGCGAAACGGGCTTCCGACACGCCCCCCGACGCTCCTGATTGGCTAATAGCCTCACAGGCTCCGCTGGGTCACGTGACGCTACAGGCTGACCCAGGGAGCCTGTGCAGCCTCCGCGTCGTTCAGGATAAGTAATGTCCTTATTTGTGTGCAAGAAAATTCATTCCACATGTTCATAATTCTCCAGCCTTTCCTTATAAGAAATGGAATGATTAGTGACTCGTCTGTAGTTTTTCACTTACTGATCATCAATTACCCAGGAAACAAATCACTGCACACTTTTCAGTTTCTCAGCTCTGTCAACACATGTTATCTCTTTTAACTTTTACATGTCATCCCAGCTATGCTGGCCTTTACTTATCATTCATCTGTATAAGGCCATGTGCCATAAAATGCTGGTGATGAGAGGAGAACCAGGTCTTTCAGCAATCCATAAAAGGCATCTTAGCACACCCCGCCATACTTTATGGATTAAAGAACGTGTTGTATAAGATAAAAGGTGTTGCTGTGTATGTATATAGATATGTTAACATGTGAGTTGTAATTAGGTGTGTATTTCAATAAAGATACAGTATGGATTTTGCTTTATATTATAAAATTAAATATATGTGTGTATATATATATATATATATATATATATATATATATATATATATATATTTATATATATATATATATATATATACATATATATATATATACATATATATATATATATATGTATATATATATATAGAATTATTATTATTATTATATTATAAAATTGCAATTTAAAAAGCCACTGACTTTTTTTTTTAAATTAATATTAAATATAAATTGTAAAAGTAAAATAAATAAATACCCTTTAAAGGTATATTGTGCATTTCGTAAAGTGAAAATCTTATAAAAATTTGGTAATTCATTTGTTTTTATAATTTCTGTCGTGAACCACTCTGTGCCATTCAGGGTTTTTTGGATTATTCCATGTGGATCTGATCTTTAGATGAAATGGGGTTCACTGTACTGGTGGTACCACATGTGGTTCTGGGTATATTCATTGTTCTATGGAGGTGGTTGCTTTACTGTATTTTAATATTGGGGGCAATGTAATTGTGTTTAATAGCTTGTCACATGGATTGATAGTAGTATGATAGTATATATTTTGTATATGTACTTTAGTTGAAATTATACTATATGACCTACATTATGGAGGTATAAACAAGTTATTGTTTGCAAATGCTAATCTAATTGACCACTTGTGGCGCTTTCACAATGCAGACAAAAAACATCTAGTTATTCTGATTTAGTGATCTTAATCTCAGTTTCAAACTACTGATTGTGTTACTTTGTGATAGAGTATATAATTATTATTATTATTATTATTATTATTATTATCCTATATTTGTAGGGCTTCAACATAACAGCGCTATACACCCGTTAAGTTCAAGGCAAAAACATGTTTAGCACAATGCTAACCAATGGAGGGCCGTATTTTTGAGCTGAGAATATAGCATACAAAGTGCTTTCTCTGACACCTTTCAAGATCAGTGAGGTATAGGAGGGTGATAGATACACTGCGCATATTAAGGATGAAGGTGATTAGCTCCATTAAACAAATTAGTTTTTAGTGAGGTTTTGAAGGTCTGGCCAAATCGAAATTACATGACCTGTATTGGAGCCCGTAAATGTTACTGATATTCAATTGGCTACTTTTAGCTACTCGCATTCCAATTACGAGATACAGGTTCAAAAGTACTGCGGTTGTCAAAAATGTAACTCTGTCCTATCTCCTCCTATGATGTTTCAAGTCCACAAATGTTACTATTGCTGAAGACATAAAATCAATATTCAATTACAACAATTCAATAAGCCCGGAATAAATACCCGTAAATGGCAAATGCATCACAAAATTATACGAGTACTAGATAGGATCCGCGAGCAAACACCTGTTCATAACACTGCAAAAGCAAATCAACACGCAATACTGTACTTAAAAATACTGGTACAGCAATGAAAGACATTGAGCCTCATTTAATTCAGGGCTCGAGCGCAAGCAGGCAAATGCGGGCTTCAACCTGGAGGAAAAAATGGATGTTGGATTTTCAAAGTCCTTCTTTCATTGCTGTCCCAGTAAAAGTACTGGGACAGCAGTGAAAGACATTGAGCCTCATTTAATTCGGGGCTCGTAACTCGAGCGCAAACAGGCAAATGCGAGCTTCAACCTTGGGTAAAAAATGGAGGTTGGATTTTCAAAGTCCTATGGGCTTGGAGGTTGAAGCCCGTAGGACTTCACATTGATTGCCATGATCAATATAACACACAAATTAAACATGAAATAAAGTATTGCAGAATTGTTCTAAGACATAACATCACTTTCACTCTTCATAAAAGTACAGTATTTCTTTTTTATTTGCTTTTAAAATGCTCCGATGTGTCATTAAGCACTTTGCAAGAGTTCCTTGGTACCAGTAACTTGTGGTTAGATATTTGCCATTTGCGGGCTTGATGGAGTGGTTACCGAGGGGGAATTGGAGCAATTTAATAGCGATTTGCGATTCTAGCGTTTGTGATTTTTGCGGACATAAAAGATCAAAGGCTTGGAGGGCATTAACTTGTGATTTGACAAATCGCAATGAATCACAGCTCGGAGCCCGTAACTCGATCGGAGCCCGCAAACGGAAGTCAATTGAATAGCAAAATAACTTGGGACCTCCACTTGCAAGCCCGGATCTCCAAAACAAAGCAATTGAATGAGGGTCATTATAATTAATGCACAACAATCTCAAGCTTGCAAATCTGCAATACATTTTTTTTATATTTTAGGTTTTTTTTCTGTGTTATATCAATTTCGGGAATCAATGGGTTGACACATATCATGGAACTCGCATAGCTAGAACAATTGCTTTATTGATTTTTATTGGTTTCTACTTTTCCGGACTGCGAGTCCAATTGCAAATTGGACTTCTAAACACTAATTAATTGTAGTTTAAACTCCATGTTCTACTGATGTCATGATGACGGTCTGATTTACTATTGGCTCTGTCTAAATTGTAACTTAGAGGTATATGCAAGTGAGCTGGGTTATTAATGCATCTAATAGAGGAGAATTAGTAGTTTATAAAAAAAATATTTGCATGAAAAAATACCAAAATAAACATTTAAACAGTTACCCTAAACTTTGCTGAATTTCTTGCATTTGCAAACGTCTTTCTATCAGTGTTGACACCCCCTGCAAATCCCAGTGAAAATTAGCATACATAATACATTGTATCTTTTTGGTCTGGGGATTGAGCCGCAGCTTTCCTATAGATTTCTGTAATACACAGAAGAAGATCTGGGTCCCTTCATTCACTGATTGTTTACCTACATCCCAGGTGATACTTCCGCCAGCCCCAGTGATTTGTCCATGTAAACCCCCCCCCGCAACCTTAGTGATTTACCCCATCACCTCCCCCAGTCCCAGTGAATTGCCCCTGTGATTTCTCCTAGCTCCAGTGAATTGCCTCACTATCTCCCCCAGCCCCAGTAAATTGCCCCTGAGATCTCTCCCAGCCCCAGTAAATTGCATGCATTCACCCCCACAGAAACACATGCACAGCGACCAGAAAAAGCACATATCTCGATTGGAGGCCGCAGGTCTTTGCCAATTGAATAGCAAAGTAACCTGCGACCTCCATTTGCGATCCCGGATCCCAAAAATGCAGCAATTGAACAAGGCTGTTAGAATGAGACAGATAAGGGCCCCTATTCAATTGAGCAATTGTTGGTTACTAGAGCCCGTAATGTAGCCCGTAAACTAATTTGCTATTCAATTGGCATATTTTAGCAAGCTGCAAATGATCTGTGGGTTACAGGCTGAAAATCTCTGCGATTGTCAAAATCGTATCTTCCAACCCACCTAAGCCTTTGATCTTTCAAGCACGTAAATGTTACAATCGCATATCGCAATTCAATTGCTACAATTCCTCAAACCGGCAAATGATTTCACACCCGTAAATGGCAAACGTAGAAGAAAAATGGGTTAAACACCTGATCGTTGCACTGTAAATGCAAATAAAAAATCAATCCTGCACTTTAAAAGACAGTGAAAGTGATGAACAACAATAGAATTAATTGCACAACAGTCTCAAGCTCGTACATCTGCAATAATTTTTTTTTCATGTTTCATTTCAGTCTTGGGAATCAGGGAGTTAATCCATATCAGGCCATCCACATGGACTAAAACAGTATCGTCATTCATTTTTATTATTTTGTACATTGTCGGATTGCGAGTCTGATCGCATAACGGACTTCTAAACGTTGGTTGATTGACATTTAACCTCCATATTTTACTGACGTAATGATGACGGTCTCATTTACTATTGGCTGTTTCTAAATCGTTAGTTGCAGCCTTGCTTAATTGATGCTACTTACAGATGCTTGGTTTACGGTTTCGGCTTTCGGCAAATAAAATGCGGGCTTGTTCAATTGACTCGGTCTGTAATTGTAGCAAATTGCAAGCTCGCAGATTTACGGCCTGTATGAATAAGGCCCAAGGTTTCCTTAGGTATCAATCTTGGTATATCCTCTTACATTTCCAAGTGTCTTGCATTCTTCTCTTAGACCACCAGATGGCAAATGCTGCAAGACAATTAGCAAACAACAATACAGAGGATACAGTGAATGTGTTCAATAAATCCTTGTTATATTTTATTATTTCATATTGCTTTTCTTCTGACATAGTACTTGTATTTTCTGAAATACTGCAGCAATATAAAGGGACACATTAAAGCCACCCTGTAAGAAAGTCTTATTTCTCAAGAGAGCTCATATTTGTGTGGTTGGAGGAGCTAGAGAATGTATTAAAGCCCCATAATAATACTGAAACTGTCCGGGGATTGTCATTGCCATGAATGAGGGATCTCTTGTCATTTTAACAAGAAGATGCAGATTCTATTGGCTACCAGTTGAAATAAATCCTTAGTTGTCAAGTATTTGCTGTTCTACAGGGCCAGAGTTTTTAAAAAAAAAATACATTAGAAATGTGCCTACGGATGCTTAACTCATTGGGAGCCTGCAAATAAATAGACCTGATGCTGTTTGCACTCTACTCTCATGTGCTCTGTACTTTACACAAGTCATTTCAGTGCAGCAAGTTCATTGATCCCAACTTTCCCAGTGTCCAAAGAGTAATGTGACCAGACCTCCCCTTTAAGAGAGGATGCTTATGATAAATACACTCTACTGGAAACACTCAACTTAATGAGAATATTCAGTTTCAAAGTAATCCTGCAGTATATGTTTTTTTATAAGTGTCCCTTTCCATCCTTGAAGTGGAAGTATGGTTACCATACCAAAGAGGGGCTTACTTTACTGAATACAGATGTGTTGTTTGCTAGTATTACCTCCAAACACTAACAGTAGCAAACATCTGGAGTTCAGCATAATTCCAGAGAGAGAAATTCATTGTAAACATTCCTGCATAACAGCATGTTTGTTATTAAGGCACAAATTTAATTATTCAATATAGCAAAGGTAAAAGCTTAGTATAAAGGCCTCACTATTTTGTTGCTACAGGCTAATAGCCATACTGTACACTTCTTATGGATTGCTACCTTGTTGTGGTGAAGGGGCTTGTGTACTTCACTGAAGCTGTGAGCTATACCATGTAGGGTCACCCAAGATAGGCAGGTCATAGCAGAGACGTCAGACAAATCACAGTCCACTGGAGAAGGAACTGGCAAACCACGCCAGTATCTTTGCCTAGATAACTTTATGGATAACTTTACATACCAATTGTGCCTGGCGTGCTGTGGTCCGTAGGGTCACTGAGAGTCTGACACCATTGAGCGACTAAACAACATTGTAGTATCCAGTAATTTATATAAATACACTATTGCCTTCATATCTTCCTCTCTTGCTATGAATATGTCTCTGAAGAATGGCATTTGCTTTTGAGCTTTGGAGAGGTTGTCCTTGGATCTGCCCTAGGCCCATTTAAATACTTGCTTCACCTCTTTTCATTCTCATTTATAACTTTAGGCATTGAGAAGTAATACATAAAATCAGTGTTTTTTTGGGCATTATAGAAAGTAAAACCGCAGTAATAAAAACACTAATAATAGATATATAATAAATATTTAAAAAAATAATATATATATATATATATATATATATATATATATATATATATATATAATAAAAATCAGAAGCTTGTCAATAAGACCCTTAACTCGCTTAGATTGTAACCACTTACTAGAGCATGGTCCTCAACACCTTATTTATGCACTGTACATAGCACCATGACTAAGTTGCCGGTTTACAAATAAATGATTATAGTAATAATAGTAATAAGCAGGGGCGTATGAACTGGGGGGGGTCAAATTATATGAACAGGGGACACAAACATAGCAAAATCAAACATAATCATGTATTACCAGATTTGGCCACTGGAGGGCTATAGAGCCGTATGACTTTCCCATGAAAACTTTGACTTAAAATGTATATATATATTTATATATATATATATATATATATATATATATATATATATATATAGTTGAATAATCAGAGTATTGCAGTGAATAATGATACCTTTTTTATCTACAACCTGATCTATAGACTTACTGACCTACCAGGACATTATTCACAGTGCCCGTCAGTTTCTCACTTAACTCTGGCCAATCAATTTAGTCTTTCTTGTTTTTCCAATTTTTTTTTTTCCCCGTCTCTTTCTGTTTGCTGTTTTTAGTTCATACTTGTATCTGTATCGCTTTTTGACTTGATAAAGAGAGGCATTATCTTGGCATTATTCAACTGGATTACTGAACATTCACGGCTACCTAACTCTTCATATATATATATATATTATATATATATATATATATATATATATATAGTGGATATAAAAAGTCTACACACTGTTAAAATGTCAGGTTTCTGTGCTGTAAAAAAATGAGACAAAGATAAATCATTTCAGAACTTTTTCCACCTTTAATGTGACCTATAAACTGTACAACTCATTTGAAAAACAAACTGAAATCTTTTAGGTGGAGGGAAGAAAAAAAAAAAAGGAAAATAATGTGGTTGCATAAGTCTGCACACTCTCTTATAACTGGGGATGTAGCTGTGTTCAGAATTAAGCAATCACATTCCAAATCATGTTAAATTGGAGTCAGCATACACCTGCCATCATTTAAAGTGCCTCTGATTAACCCCAAATAAAGTTCAGCTGCTCTAGTTGGTCTTTCCTGAAATGTTCTTAGTCGCATCCCACAGCAAAAGCCATAGTCCACAAAGAGCTTCCAAAGCATCAGAGGGATATCATTGTTAAAAGGTATCAGTCAGGAGAAGGGTACAAAATAATTTCCAAAGCATTAGATATACCATGGAAAACAGTGAAGTCATCATTAAGTGGAGAAAATATGGCACAATAGTGACATTACCAAGTACAGTTTATAGGTCACATTAAAGGTGAAAAAAGTTCTCAAATAATTTATCTTTGTCTCATTTTTTTACAGCACAGAAACCTGACATTTTTACAGGGGTGTGTATACTTTTTATAATCACTGTATATATGTTTTTTTTTTATTATATTGAGAAGTTAAACAAGAAATTAAATAAAATAAATACCTGTCCTGGGAGTAGAGTTTAATTGCACCACTCAGGACCACAGTTTTTTGTCTCATTAAACGTTGTCCCCCTTAGATTTTGTCGGGCTCCTACACCCATGGTAATAAGCTATGATTACATACATAGCTATGATTACATATGTAATGCTTGTATCTGATTTACCAATTACATTTTGTTGTAATAGTCATGACATTTAGTTTATGAAGCAAGAAAAATATCATAATAAATATTCTTAAATTACTTAGAATAATAAAAATCCCTCCTTATGAAAGGATCCCCTCACTCCTTTCTACCATACCTCCTGTTAATCTTCCCAATCCACAAAATTTAAAATTAATATCTAGCGTCATAAATAAATTGAAAATCTAGGAACTACTCTTTGACCCTTAGGTCAAAAGAATTGAAAAATAATGCAGGTTCCTGTATATTCCACAGTACCAGGTCTATGGGGATCTGCTTAAAAGCATCTTCTATATCAGTCTTTGAAACAAACATCAAGGACCTATATGGTCTTTGGCATCATCCACCCTGGTGTACTGTAGTGAAAACTTGTTGAAAGGGATAAGTGAGTTGACTAGAGTTGGTGGAGTTGTTAGAGAAGGAAAGGTTGATGACTAGGGAAGGAAAGGTCGATGACTAGGGAAGGAAAGGTCGATGACTAATATTTTCTTAAGTGTATACTTATGAGTGGCTATTCTGATTGGATTGATCCTAACGATCGGAAAGGGCAGAGTGCAGAATTACCTATAATAGTCACAGTGAGGAAATCCCCCGTATTTATGTGGCAAATCACGATTTAATATATACAATTGTTGAGTTCTTGTCCTCAAGTTGGGAAAACTGAGCACAAAATGTCTCGGAAGATACTAAATGCCAACACAAATTCAGTAACTGATAATTTGCTGTTCAGCCACAGATCTTTGGTCTGGACAGTTACAGATATGTCACCCTGTGAAATTGTCTTGTTCTCTTACCCTTATTGAGAGGGTATTAGTAAGGTGAAGATATGTACAGTATATCTTTACCATCCTGGATGTCCCTTCTTATGTGTATAGAGATAAAATGAGATGGCATTATTGTGGGAGGAATAGCTCCAGGCTCACTTTTTGGCAGATTGCTGGTTCAAGGTGTTCCTAACTAATCTGTACAACTCTGCTTTCCTTGCTGGCCAGGGTACGGGATACACCAATAATTGAGTTCCTGTACGATCCAGGGCACCATCCGCATCTAATAGGATAAACTGCTGCCCGCTACAAAGGTCAAGGTGGAGATAAAGCAGTCTGTGATGGCAAGCTTCTTCATCTGAGAGTGCCCGGCCGGGCATAGTAATTTGTATAAGCCTAGGGAGGAAAAATACATATTAGATTACTTTAGTAGTATGCATGTCTGATCATTTCTATAGGAAGTGATAGGTTTGGAAAGCCTGAGGGGTGTAGACTGATGATGCATGCAGAAATACGCGGATTAGTCATAAGTATGCATGCCTATGAGAGATGACCAATGAGGTGGGATACCGAATAAGGTTAGAGCAATGTAGTGGACTCATGAATAACGCTCATAATGACTGGTTCCATATTACCTGGCTTGACATGAAAAGGCAATATGGGGGGTTCAATTTAGTGGAAGTATCTTTAAGGCATTGGTCTGATATGGAGATTAATTGGTTGGTATACTAAGGAATTAACGACTATCACGAATATGCTTCTTATTCTTACAATAAGTGATAAGATTGAAGATTATTGTGATTCCCAATGTTGCCAAGCTAGGCTGTTATACCATAGGTAGATATAATGGGAACTGAGACAAGCCTATAGTCTGTACAAATTTGTCCTAACTGGCGACCTTTAACTTGCTTCTAAAGGGGTAACAGTGGTTATGGTTATGGAAAACACTTGCTGCCTGTGAAATCTATGACTCAACGTGTTGATGAACAAGTGCATTAATTCCTATATATCTTTTTTAAGAATAAGAGGCCAGACTGGGCGATTCCAAACGTGCATTCCAAACGAAACCGAAGGGGGCGCTCGAGTTGCCTAGCAACAGGATACACAAAAGCGCCATCTAGTGGCAGAAAGAGTGAAACATCACTATGGAAATGGGGGTGACTGGTGGCTCCCATCAGGCTCGGCTCTGGATGCTGCAGCAAGAGCAAGTAGAAGCCAAAAAGGTAGCAGAGGTAGGATGAGGAGGGGGAGGAGGCCAGGCCGTCCATGAGTAGGCAGACGGAGGCAAACAGAGGGGAAGGAGTAAAGGCCAGGGAGCAGGCATGGAGATAGCCCAGGTGCTTGCAGTCGAGCGATAGGAGAGACAGCAGGAGAGGCAGAAAATCTGGCACGGGAAACAACGTAAGGAACATGCGTGTTAGTTGATGAGGTCTAAGAGGGGTCTTTGTAGGGAGAAGTCTCCACCCACAATCCCCAGTTTTACACCTGGTTATTTATCTTAAAACATAGGTGGTAAACCATTCTTTGATAAATCACTGATTATTGGTAATATTAAAGGTATACAGAACTCAAATATTTGTCTGACATACAATTAAAAGTTATGTATTTGCAAACATGTCAGGACATCATATGGACAAATCTAAATGGGGGGACTGCATAAACTCCTTAGCCACTCTCGGTGCGCAAGCATCTCTGTTCCCTAGCCACCATGTTGCTCCAGCTGTAGGTCTAATAAATCAATTGTGCTGCACTAATTTGGATATATATATATATATATATATATAGATATATATATATATTTGTGCTGCACTAATTCTAATATATATATATATATATATATATATTAGAATTAGTGCATATATATATATATAGATATATATATATATATATATATTAGAATTAGTGCAGCACAATTGATTTGTTAGACCTACACCTGTTAATACCCAGTTCGCCCACAAGGGGCGGTAAACACAGACATCCCAGGATCAGCTGAGCATAGAAGCAATACTGACACATGCTCAGTGTCTGCAGTTTACCAAGCTCCATGTAAAAAATGGTGCATCACGTGCTGTCTCTTTGCCTTCCCTCCATGTTATGGAAAATTACTTAGAGAGGTTGCTCTGTGGGTGAGTCTGTTCTCAAATGTATCTGAGTGCCAAATATGTTTTATTTTCAGGGAACAACGGCTGGAAGTTATTACCAAAGGGAATTCTTTCACTATAATGCAATACAGCACAACTGTTCATAACATATAGGTGCCACCAAGAGTATATGTTTTACTTTATAATTGTTAGTTGATTATATTGATATATATAGGAGGGATGCAACCGTGCAGTACTTAACGGCGCAGTACTTAGGATGCAATGAGCGCCGAAATGCAGTTTTTGCAATTACTTGCACAATAATCCACCAATCTGCAAGCATTACTAACTACTAGTTTGGTCTCTGAATAACTACCAATAAGGGAAAATACCCATTAAAACGGTGAGGACACAAAGGTCAGCAGCCAGATGCACTGTTAGTTACATCAGACTCAAGGGTCTATTCTCAGACCCAGATGCCATTGTGAGGCTTTGCAAGTCCATAGCATATTAGTCTACATTGAAACTAGCAACAATCATGTCTGAGATATTTGGAAAAAATCTTTCAGTCCATCAAGTTCAACCTTTTAAGATCTCCTCTGATCTGCAATATGAGGATTAGTTATTAATTAATTAGTTGTTAATTGCTAATTAATCATTAATCAACTATTTATTTATTTATTTTTTTAATTATTAATTAATGAGGAAGGCAAACCGAAAAAAAACCAAGTGAACCCTAGCAGCTCCATGTGTGGTGGTATGGTGAGAGGAGGGGCCGGGCTGCTTGTGCCTTGGCGATGCCTCCAAGGTAGAGGATTGGGGCTGGGGACCAGCCCCAACCTTAGTTGGCAGCTCAGCCTGATAGTTCTCCGCATGGTTGGCAGAGATGCTGGCCTGGATCCCCAGCAGACTGTCCAGGTGCTCACGCATGATGGCCAGCATCTCCACGTGCACAACCTGGCTCGGTGGTGGTGGGGACGGAGATCCTTGTTGCAGGGCCAGGTGAGGAGGTGGCGGGGATGGAGTGGTGAGGGTCCGGGGCCTGGCTAGAGTCAGGGGCGATGATGGTGGCATTGGTGTTTGTGTCCCTGGTGGCGGCCAGGCTAGCGCACTGGTGTGTGGGGAAGGAGGTGTTGGCCGGCTGGCTTGCAGGTTGCGGGGCTCCGGCGATATCCAAAGTTGTTCGAGGAGGGGGATAGTGGGGTCAAATCCGATGGGGCTTGGTGACTGTCCGGGGGGGGACTCCCCCACCACAATGACCTCCCCCTTCTCAGTGCCAGGGCCCTCTGACTTTCCTCCTTTGTCCTCCACCTGTGCTGGTTCCTGCTGGATGGGGGCCGACACCCCCTCCTCTGGCTCGCCAATGGACCCAGACTTCCTCCTGGATGCTGAGAGATAGAAAAGAAAGGTACCTGTCATTAGTATGATGATGAATACATTGTTATGTGTTCATTCCTAACTATCTGACATCTAGCCTTGAACATGGATGATTTTACTAATTGCAACTCCGATGAGCTATCATAATCTATATTTGATCTATTCTTTGGTTTATGGTCTTCATCGTTCTTGGCTCCTAATGCTATCTTGATTACGGCTGCGGTCTGTAACTGCATAGGCTGCAGTGGGCACACCAATACATAGACTCTCTATTGTTTGATTACTGTTGTGGTGCCCAAGAATCCCAGTGATTTGTCAGATTCATGGATTTAATGATGCATCCATCTATTCCTTGTTAATTCCATGGAGCTGACATGTCAGTGTCCTTGTTGATCAGCAAGTACATGTGTAGTGTGTGTGATGCACATGTGGTGTAACGGTGTATATCATGAAATTTGCCATACAATTTAATCACAGCATATGATACCTATATTTCAGGGATAGTGATGTCGCGAACATCAAATTTTCGGTTCGCGAACAGCGGACCCGAACTTCCATCAAATGTTCGCGAACGGGCGAATAGACTTCAATGGGCAGGCGAATTTCAAAACCCACAGGGACTCTTTCTGGCCACAATAGTGATGGGAAAGTTGTTTCAAGGGGACTAACACCTGGACTGTGGAATGCCGGAGGGGGATCCATGGCAAAACTCCCACGGAAAATTACATAGTTGATGCAGAGTCTGGTTTTAAGCCATAAAGGGCATAAATCACCTAATATTCCTAAATCGTTTGGAATAACATGCTTTAAAACATCAGGTATGATGTTGTATCGATCAGGTAGTGTAAGGGTTACACCCGCTTCACAGTAACAGACCAATCTCCCCGTTTAATGCACCGCAAACAACTGCAAACAGTCCCTTTGCACAACCGCAAACTCCCCATTTGCACAAGGTTGGATACCAAGCTAGCCATGTCCCGTTCCTTGTCCTCACTGATGTCATTGAAGGTCTCTTCCTCCACCCAGCCACCAAGGGTCCCCGAAAGGTGACAACAAGCCCCCTGGGACGCCTGCTGTGTTTGGTCTTCCACCTCCTCAAAGCCACCTTCTGGGGGCTTCCACTGCCCAGCATGGAAGATTATACACAGGTCAGAGTCTGGGGGCTTCCACTGCCCAGCATGGAAGATTATACACAGGTCAGAGTCTGGGGGCTTCCACTGCACAGCATGGAAGATTATACACAGGTCAGAGTCTGGGGGCTTCCACTGCACAGCATGGAAGATTATATGCGATGCCTCTGTCTGCGTTATTATAAGGTGTGTACTGTTAAGTAGTACTATTCCTATCGGTTTAATCCCTGTTACGTCCACTATCAGGGGATGTGTATATGGCATGGATTTTTGGAAGCGGGAGATGGAAAAAGATGCTTGGTCTGTCCTCCCACTTCAAATTTGGGGCACTGCGCGTGCAATCTAAGGTGCCACCAGATATGAGTGTCACTGTGCACTGGCAAAAGTTGGCAGAGTAGATGCAATAGGCTTCACACACACGCCTATAGGCAGGCGATTGCTATTCAATCTATTACAGTCAAAAAAGTGTTGTTTTATGTCACTGAGCACAATATAAGCTGTGAGCCTGACTCAGGCAGGCAACTGAGATTAGATTACAGGAAAAAAGTGGTTGTTTTCAATGTATGTTACACCACCAGGTATGAGTAGTGAAAATAAGCACAATATAAGCTGTTAGGTGTTAGCCTGTCAAACAAACACGCTGGCAGGCAGGCATATATTACACAAAAAAAATTATAAAATAAAAGAAATGATGTTCAAAGTTTCCTCAATGATAAAGTATAGGGGGCGAACCGAAAAGCACATGTGTTCGCCGTTCGCGGCGGACGCGAACATGCGAAAATCGCCGCGAATAGTTCTCCGGCGAACTGTTCGGGACATCACTATTCAGGGACCATATAAGTGTCTCAAACACTGAATATCTAAAGTTATGTAGAGATAGAAGAACACTTATAGTCCCTGTATATAAGGACCACTAATAAACAATTAAACTTTGCTTAAATGGTACAACAACAGAGTGATATAATTGTTAAAACTTAAATTAAGAAGTGGTCTGAAAAAAGAGAGCATAGACCACTATCATGCTCCTACAGGGGAATGTATTGATGCAAGGAATATTTATTTAAATATGCTGGTTATGATAATAGTCCCATTGTATTTTAGGCTATTCCACTAATAATGCCTTGTACACAATGAAAGTATATACTGAACTCATATAAGTAGGGATAAATTCCCTTACATTTATATCTATATCTTCATTATAGTGCTTGTTAATAAGCCTCTATTATACTGGGAAACAAAACACACCAGTCTAGATATATCTAGGCTCCAATTTTGCCTTATCTTATTCCTTCATTTACCTGCTGTATATAACTAAGTGAGACTGTGAGAGGATTTAAGCTATGAAAATGCTCTATTTCCCCCACCTCTGGTGAGATCACGAGCAGTAAACCTAATCTAAACACTGGTCTGTATCTTGCCCAGTGAGTATATGCCATAAACAAGGCATTAGTATATCTGATCTATCCTCCTCTCACCCTGTCTCGTTGTTCCCCTGAAGGTCCGGATGACGCGTGACGTCACTAAGGCTTGACGCCCACTAAAATTACCCTAAGAAGGACGTCAATCTGCTCTGGTGTATGGGGGGTCCTGTACTTTGCCACAGCCTCTTGCCCTACCAACTGTGCCTGCGGCTCCTGGCCTCCCTGTCCTCTCCCTTGGGCCACTCCCTCATTCCCACTACTTCTCCCCCTGGGATCACGACCCTGACCCACTGCCCCTCCACCTTGTGTGCCTACATCTGGGGGGACAGCCCTCCACCCCTGCTGATCTCCTCCACCTGACCTCTTTCTCCTTCCCTCCATACCTCTAGCTCTCCTCACTCTCCCCCTCCAGTGTTCCCCTCTCTCTCCTCCTCTCCTCACTTTCCTGCTCCCCTCCTCTACCCTCCTATATCAGAAATAAGGATAAATAAATGATATGTATGTGGATATGTATGTGGTAAAACAAAAAAAGAGTATTATGTGTAGTATAGTAATTGTATGGGGGGAGGGGTTATACTGTAGATGTGCTGTGGCCTACCGCTATGTATAGCTATGTGTGTGAATTATGTGATATCAGTAATTATGTATGTTGTAAATTAAGGGTTAAATTATCTTATCGGTCAAAATATCAAAAGCTTGCAATGCTCCTTCTCTCTCTCTCGCTTCTGTCTCCAATGCTCAAAAACCCACCAACGCCTAGACCTATGCGTTCACTTGCTCAGCTACAGCACAGTCAATGATTTACGGGTTTAGCTCCCTTTTAAAGCCCTTCTTGTGGCTTTGATTGCAGTTTACCGCTTTCTATTGGCTGTTCAGCCTCTTTCTCACTGTTATACCTCAATTGTTAATTGACGGACGAACGTCGCTGGTACATTCCCTTTACAGCTTGCGTGCGCGGCTGAGATTTATGGGTTTGTGTCTCAAGGTGGTAACTCGCAGCCCGCTCCAATTTAATAGCACAGTAACTCGGCCATATATCAAGCCCGCAGCCGTTACTCGCTTCACTTTGCACATACGGGGTTCAAATTTAATAGGGCTGTTAGTGCTTTCCCCAAAGCACCAAAAGATTTAAAACTTGTAACAGTAAGATAAAGCGGTAAAAGATGCGTTCTACATATCAAGGCTGATTTTTTAAACACATTTTTTAGTGAGGTTTTGAGGCAGGAGGATAATCTAGTGGAGCAAGGGAAGGAATTCCAAAGAATAGGGGCAGCATGAGAAAAGTCCTGAAGATAGGAGTGAGAAGAGGTTATAAGGGAGGAGGATAAAAGAAGGTCATTAGCAGAGCGAAGAGGGCAGTTATATATATATCGCAAAGCGAGGTGAGTCGTTGAGGCATTGAAGCCTTCGGAGGCGCTCATTGCCCTGCGAGCCTTTGCAAAGCGAGGCGAGAAGTTGAGGCATTAAAGCACGTGGGACTTAGGCTGAAATAAGCGCTGAATGCGATCCTGTGAGCCTCGCAAAGAGAGGCGAGAAGTTGAGGCATTGAAGCACGCATGTCTTAGGTTTAAATGAGCAATTAAGCAATTAGGCGCTCATTGCCGCCAGTGGCCTTGTCACACATGCAAGCTTGGGGGGGGGGGGGGAATACAACCTCGGAAAAATACGAAGTTAATGGCCGACCCGCGTAAATCGGAAAACAAGAAAAATCATTTTAAAAAAAACACACACACACAGCACAGAGGGAGAGCCAGGAAGCATGGGAGTGAGGTTGCAGGCGATTTTCAGCCTTATTTGACGTGTTTCATCACTTGAAAATCGGCTAAGCAAGAAAAAAAAGTGGATGAAAACGAGGCTGCCACAGCGGGACTTCGAAAATTCACGATGGCAAAGACACTAACACTTACACCAACAACGCTAGGCACGCGGGACTTTGAAAATAAAACAACGCCATTCAGCGCCCCCCACACAGTCAGCAGACACACAAAAGAGAAAAACAAAGGGAAGGCACAGGGGGAGATGCTGGAAAGAAACATTTGGCATTCCCAAGCACAAAACTTGCAGGTTAATGAACCCTGCAACGAGTGCCCTTACAGTAGGCTGGAGAAAAGGTTTGCAACGATTGCCGAAGGTGCTCAGAGAAGCAAAAGCCTCCCATTGTGTGGCAAACAGCATTGCCTGCCTTACAATTTTATGCCCGTCATTTTTTGACGGGCAATTCGATAGTATATATATATATATATATATATATATATATACAGTATATATATACAGGGGCAGATCTACAAGTGGTCAAGGTGGTGAAATGCAGCAGGGCCCTCGTCTTGGGGGGGGGGAGTCCTGTGTAATTTAAAAATAAATTGCATTTAAAAAAAAATCTGGAATGAAGGGACCCCCTGGGGCTTCCCACCCTGGCCCCATCCCCCTGTGCCTCGTTGACCCCCCCCCCAGCCTGAAATTTCTGTGTGCCCTGTGAAAAAGGAGCCTTTTTACTGAAGCTCCAACAGGTGGCAGTGTGGAGTGGTTTTGCACACTGGGGATGTGTATTAGGGAACAAGGTAAGAGAGCAAGGGCTGCAAAGTGGCAGCAAAGTACAGGGGGATGGGTTGTGTGAGGGAGGAAGAAAGTATATCGGGATGGGTGCTATGTGAGGTGGGTGCTGAGATGGGTTGGGTGCTGTGTGGAGATGGCTGCTGACAAAAACTGGGTGCTATGTAGGGATGGCTGCTAAGAGGGGTTGGTGCTGGGTGTATGTGTATATATTTATATATATATATATATATATATATATATATATATATATATATTTATATATATATAATATGTATGGTGGTAATAAAGCTTATTTTCTTTTTTAGGGGCACCTGACAAATATTCTGTAGCACAATTCAAACAGGAGTAATATATCTGACTAGCGTATTGCCCGTCAAAAAATGACGGCAATGAGATGTGTATGTTTTTAAAGTTGTTTAGTTATTAATATACATATGGAATTGTAAGGTAGCTAATGTTGTTTTGTGTGTACTACTGAAATATAGAATTCAAAATAATAAATGAATATACGTATTTCTATGCATTGTGTTGAAGAGCTGGCAATCTGTGTTGATGTTGCTGCAGCATTAGTGGTGTGGAGGTGATGTGTAAGAGTGATGAACGTGTGCAGTGTAATAGTGTGCGTGCGCGATCCGAAACCGTTAACATAGCTGTGTACTTCCGCATTATCCTAAAATGGCGGATAATGTGTGGTATGCGTCTTAGCAGATTATCGGTACGTGTTTTCCGTGGTTATAGTGCTGTAGCCTCGTTTTCGTTTTGTCCGTCCGCCATTTTTTCTGCGGCGCTTATCGCTAAGCCCTCTCAAGTACTACGGTTTAACAGTAAATATGGTAAAACGGTAAAATGACGGTCAATAAAGATTAAATGTTGTGAAATTTGTTTGCCACACAACATGACTCAACTACATTTGTCCCTTTTTTTTTTCTTAAAATAAATACACATTTTTTTTTTTTGAACTTTTTATTTTTGTAACTTTCAACTTATATTTCATCAAATGCGTTGTTTTAGGCGGGAAATCCGATGTTGCGCGAGACAAAGTCGTTAAATCTGTGTTAATGCGTAAATCTGTAATTGCGTTTCGTAAAATGTACTCGCTACTGTCTTTTTACTCATTGCACGGTTAATCCGCATCCTTTATCTCATTATTTTTCAAACACATACGTCTGTGGCTGTGTTTTACGCAGTTCGTAGTAGTATAGCCTCGTTTTCATTTTTTTCGGCGGCCATTTTTTTCTCGCTTAGCCGATTTTCGATCTTTGTAACTCGGCTAAATCAATGTAAATTGGAGTTACAACTCACTCCCAGACGTCCTGCCTGGTTCCCCATGCTGTAAGTGACCTTTTTTTTTTTGTGTGTGTGTGTATTTAGTGTTTTTTTTATTGTTTTGCTTCCGCCGCTTATCTCGTAATTTTTTTCATCTTGTATTTTTTTTCTAAGTGCTACGGTTTAACGGCTCGCCTCACTATGCGAGGCTCGCCTGCAATGAGCGCCTGCAGCGCTCATTGCCAAAGTGCTACGATTTAACGGGTCGCCTCGCTGCGCGAGGCTCGCCTACAATGAGCACCTGCGGCGCTCATTGCCAAAGTGCCACAATTTACGCCTGCGCCGCTCATCGCTAAGTCGGACGCACTACGCAACACAGCGTGTCGACGAATTATAGTTAGACAATTATAATATGTGATACATATGAGACATAATAGAATTATGGAAAAGTTTATGGGAAAAAAATAGTAATGGAGATATATATGTATAGTTTTTTTTGTTTTAATTATTAATTATATCAATAGGGAGGGATCTGTGTGCCAAATTAAGCATCATACTAAATCTAGATAGATATCATACCACTCTGTGGTACATGTGAGCTAATACAGAGTTCAGGAATACATTCTACAGTGTGTGGGGATATTATTTTTATGAGTACTTATAATGCAGCAACATTTTACTCAGTGCTGTGCAGTTGGAGGTAGTAATTACATTAAGTAATCAACCAACATATATGGGAGACTGTATGGCTCACAATATAGAAGGAATGGAGGCAACGTGGGGACAAAAAGCTAAGCTTGGAAGGGTGAAGAACATTGCTGGGATACTAATTGCAATAACATAATAAGGTAAACCTGATCAATTAAGCAAGGCCGTAACTACCGATTTAGAAACAGCCAATAGTAAATGATACCGTTATCATGACATCATTAAAACATGAAGGCTAAACATCAATCCATTAGCGTTTAGAAGTCCGATATGCGATCAGACTCACAATCTGGCAATGTACAAAATAACAAAAATGAATGAATGAAATGCTCTAGTCCATGTGGGTGGCCTAATATGGATTAAGTCCTTGATTCCAAAGATTGATATAACCCGGAAATGAAACTTGAAAAATATTATTTATTATTGCAGATTTGCGAGCTTGAGACTGTTGTGCAATGAATTCTAATGTCTTTCATCGCTTTCCCCGTCTTTAAAGTGCAGTATTGATTTTTTATTTGCATTTACAGTTCTACGATCAGGTGTTTAACCCCTTGCAAGTCCTATCTGGTAGGATTTTCTTCTACATTTACGGGTGTGAAAACATTTGCGGGCTTGAGGAATGGTAGCAATTGAATAGCGATTTGCGATTGTAAAATTTTTAAAGATCAAAGGCTTAGCTGGGTCGGAGTTATGATTTTGACAAATGCAAGGATTATTATTAGCCTGATCATTTTCGGTTAGCTAAAAAACTTTAATTGAATAGGAAATTAGTTCACGGGCTACATTACAGGCTCGAGTAACCAATAATTGCTCAATTGTATAAGGCCCTATGTCTGTGTGTAAAGAGAGAATTCAAGAATGTACTGCCTTTAAAATTTATAAATTTATCTGACTTGGTTTACCTAAACGGACTGCAACAATACATTAACAGACAATACTTATTGGGTGAAACCCTTTAATACATTCATGCAGAAAATGTGATCTAGCCCTTAATTAGTAAAGAACTTACCCTGTATAGAGCTACCCAATATAGGCCATATTCTATTAGCTGCTCGCAAATGCCTTAAACTCACAAATTTGGCTGCAGGTGTTTGTTTTTTTTTATAAATGTTTAGATGTACTCTATTGACTCCAGTTTGCAAATTCCAACCTCAAGGCTAAACTCGTAAACCCTGCCTTTTTAAGTCTAATTTCAGGGCGCATGATCATATGATCTGACAATATTTAAGCAAGCTCGTAATTTACTTCTTAAACACTTGCAATACTTCTTCGACACAGCCAATAATAAATGAGACCATCATCATGACATCAGTAAAACATTCACTCAGAGACTACAAATTTGTTTGAAAAGTAATTTTAGCGATCAAACTGGTAATACAGCAAGGTAGAAATCTTCATTAAAGCAGCTGTTCTAGTCCATGCGGGTTTCATGATAAGTATTAAGTCCCAGGATCCATTTTACACAAAAAACATAAAAACAAAATATTTTTTTATTTGCATATTTGTGGGTTTGAGACTGCTACAATTGATTCTAATGTATTTCAATGCTTTCCCATATTTTTAAAGTACAGTATTGCATGTTAAATAGCTGTTAAGGCAATCAATGCCTTGTGAATCCTCTGGGTATTGAGAATTGGGCAATAGAATAGATCCCTATGTTGGCATACTACAAGTAAAAGAACTAATAATAATAATAATATAGTGCAGCACACTGCAAAATGCCACTTAACAATGACCTCCACCACCACAAAAGAACGTGCTCATGACACCTAGCTAGAGAGGTTTGGTCTACTTGTGAAACATGAACAAACTGAAATGTAAATGTATTAGTAAGCAAATGAGCCACCACTCCCAAGAAGTTGGCCCTAGGTAAATTTACCTACTTATAAATCCAGATATGATTACACCAACTGTGGTGTAACTTTACCGGAGAGGGAATTGAATAGCTCCCTAAGTAAGAGACACTCTTAGGTCCTTATCAAATTCCAAATTGCCAAATTGCAATTGTTACAGATCGATTAAATTGAACAAGCCCGCAATTACATGGCTGAAAGCCAAATCCGTAAACCATGTAATCGTACGTAGCATTTCAGGGCATGATCATGATCAATTAAGCAAGCCCGTAACTACCGATTTAGAAATAGCCAATAGTAAATGAAACCGTCAAGGCGTTTAAAAGTCAAACAATTAGTGTTTAGAGGTCCGATATGTTATAGGGCTTGCAATATGTGCAATTAATTCTAATGTCTTTCATCACTATCCCCGTATTTTAAAGTCCAGTATTGTGTTTTTATTTGCTTTTGTAATGTTATGAACAGGTGTGTAACCTCCTTGTGAGTCCTCTCTAGTACTCGTAGAATGTTTCGGTTCCTTTGCCATTTACCGGTTTGAAGGCAATTGCGGGCTTGTGGAATAGTTGCAAGTAAATCACGATTTGCGATTTCAGCGATTGTAACATTTACGGGCTTGAAAGATCAAAGGCTTAGATGGGTCAAAGTTACGATTTTGACAACCGCAGGAATTTTCAACCTGTAGCTTGCAAATAGATTGCGGGTACCTAGAGGAGGCCAATTCAATATCAGTAACTTTTGCCTAATTTGACAATTTAATAGGGCCCAAATTATTGTATTTTATGAGATTGGTTTGACAGATGGGGGGTCCCCTTAAGGAAGGTAGAGATAAGTAGCTGTATAAATCCTATGCATATGCATTGTTTTGGCTATTATTAAACACTAGAATATTGCCCGTTTGGTGTATGGTAATGAAATAAATAATACATTAACAAATGAATATACTTTACCTATTTTGAAGTACCGTATATACTCGAGTATAAGCCGACCCGAGTATAAGCCGAGGCACCTATTTTACCACAAAATACTGGGTAAAATGAGTGACTCGAGTATAAGCCGAGGGTGGGAAATGTGCTGCCCTCTGTGTCCCCCTCTATCTCCGTGTCTCTTCTCCCCTCTCCCTTCCCTGTGTCTCTTCCCCCTCTCCCTTATCACCCTCCTCAACCCCACTCCTCAACCTCCCTCCTCATCCTCAACCTCCCTCCTCATCCTCAACCACCCTCCTCATCCTCAACCCCCTCCTCAACCTCCCTCCTCATCCTCAACCCTCTCCTCAACCTCCCTCCTCATCCTCCCTCCTCAACTCCCCTCCTCAACCCCCCATCCTCATTCTCTCTCCTCATCCTCAACCTTTTTTTGCGTCTTATCGGTCCTGTAGCCTCGTTTTCCTTTTTTTCCCACAGCTATTTTTTCTCTCGCTTAGGTGATTTTCGGGTGTCTAAACTCTTGTATTTCGACTTAAATTGAGGTGTAACCTAATTTACCGAGGACCTGGGTGCCCCCCGCCCCTTGCTGTGGTAAGCTTTTTATGTATTTCTTGTGTGTATTTATTGTGTTTTTAATGTTTTCATGTGCGCAGGTTTCAGGCAGTAAGGTCGTATTTTTGCGAGGTTTTAATGTCTCGTATTTGTTTGTCGTAAGTCTGTAAATGTTGCAAGGTCCGCAGTTGCTGTCAGCATTAACAGCAACCCGCTTGCTCACAACTATATATGTGATTTTGATGTTTGTTCATGAGGTGAAGAAAATGTAATAGTATATAGTGAGAATTTTCAATCTTAGCTTTTGTTATGTAAAAAAACTAAAAAATAGACCGTTCTTTTTCATGAACATGATTTGTCCTCCTCCGTCTGAAAAAGAGCACAAAATAATTATGAATTGAAGAGCAAGTTTATGATGTCGCCACAGGCTTTGTTTATGTGAAGAAACTGGTCACCTCGGATAATATCAGTATAACTATAAAATGGCTAATTATTGTGGGAAAACATGCCGCAGATGATTTCGAACACATTGAAAAGTTAAATGGAATTCAGATGGCAGATGTCTCAATTAATAACACTTAACATCCCCAATCACTGCAGATGTACTGATACTTTCACAACCTTTAAATAGATATGTCATGAAATGAACAATAAATACAATATATTTAATAAACTATTGGTAGCAAAGATTTTAAAGTACAAGAGCCAACAAACATGGTAGATACTTTAATATGCTGTTTGTTTTATATAATATAAAACAAAATCTTTCTCAGGTACAGACATCTACTGATGAAGTTTAGTAAATGTGTAATATCTGATTTATCTTTAGTTATTATGACTAATTGTAATTGTCAGATTTTCTACATTAGCTGAATTAATTAAATAAACACACACAAGTCCAGATTCATTTCCGCTCTGTACGCCCAGTATATATGATCATATATAATAGTTACATAGTAATTGAGGTTGCAAAAATACTTTTAGTCCTTCAAGTTCAACCTTTTCAGATCTCCGCTGATCTGCAATATGCAGATTATTTGTTAATTGATCCAGGAAGGCAAACATAAAAAACTTAATAGTAAATTATTTATGTATTTACTAGATTAATACATGTTTCCTCTATTTTTTTTTGTATTTATAGTAATCAGTGGCGGAGCTAGTGAATTGAGGGTCCCAGAGCAACAAAAAATACATTGCCCCCCAGTGCCACTCTCAAAATACCCATTCTTAAAGTAGATACAATAGAGCGATACAGCCCCAAAATAGCAGCCAATTATACCTTGAATGGGAGAAACAGCAAACCCTAGACGTACGTTTCGGCCTTAATTGGGACTCGTCAGTAGGGTGTAGCTACACTCTAAGGCACAGCGAGCAAGGGGTCGCTATAAATAATTGATATTATTTATCTATGATTAAGTGTTTAAAAATGAAAGTAAGGAATCAAACAACAGATAATGGCTTGGGAAAGAGATTTAAATACTTTCCACAGTTTGGAAAAAAAACTTTTCATTATCTAATCTATATGTGAAAAACGCTTCCTATACAGAGATATGATTCGAAACATTAAATAGGTGGTATTTTGTTCCTGAGAAAAAAAATTTGATGTCGGCCAAGTTGTAAGATAAATTATGTTGGAGGAAATGTGGAAATTTCGGGTTCACAACTACACATATGGTGGGAGTGTCCGTTTATCCAAGCCTTTTGGACTGATTGCTTATTGTCAGATATTATGGAAAAGGGCAATATCCTTATTCCTCAAATTGCTATTTTCCATATTTTACCTCTGTATTTTAACAGCGCTAACCAGGCCTTTATAACACAGATAGTTATGATAAGTAAATGGCATATAGCCAGTAAGTGGAAACAGAGTCTTGTAACCACTTGGAGTGATATAGAAAACACTTTAAAACTAATTAGAGCTCTTGAAAGAGATTTATGTGAGTCAGAGACAATTAAATCTAACATGGTTAAATGGAAGGTATGGGATAATTATATCCAGAGACTGGAATCATTTCGAGTTATGGAAATTCGTAAGTCTTGAGCCTTTTGTTTATGTTCCTTTCCTTTGCTGTACTTTTTAGCCATGGACTTCTCGGATTGTGAGAGTGCACTGGGTTGGGAGCCAATGTGTGGATGAGAGTCTCCACCCCCACCAACCCCCCCCCCCCCCCCCCACCCTTTTCTTTTTTGGGGGGGAGAATTTTGACTAAATTTTGAATTTCTGTATAGGGCATTGAATCTGGATAGATTTGGTCGGGTCTTGTTTTCCTCTGCTTTTTGTGTTTTATTTGATTGTAATTATTCTTCAATATTCATTGTTTTATATGTGTGTTTGTTTTGTATATGAAAATATAATAAAAGATTATAAATTAAAAAAAAAACATGAAATGCCTTACACCGTCTAAGATGAAGTACTTTAATGTGAAATGCATTAGAAATATGTCTGTTTGTTTAACTGTTGCACAATTAAAACATATTTTTAAACCAAATTTTAAAATCTATTTCAACATTTTTGCTCTACTAGTTTAGGGCATTTGGTCAAGCTATATGATATTCACACCATATGATTGTTAGTTTGTTCTATATTACTGCTCATGTAAGGTAACGCCAACACTTTCATCATATATTTTCTGGACTATAAATATTTATGCAATCTGGTTATGTCACATTTTTCAGCATTTGGTACATGTTCTACAATTGTAGTCAAGGTTATCTGCTTGTTATCTAAGGAGGTAATTCAGCAGAGATTGCTGCCAAAGGTTTAGTATGTACGTTAATGAGATAGAAGGTTAGACAGGTCATATTCATTGTGGTGGTGGAAATGTCATTGATCTGGGTTCATAAGGCAGGAATTTTACGTATCCATAAACATCTTTTATATTAGCGCTACGGAATATGTTGGCACATTACAAATAAACAATAATAATAATAATATGACATTTAAAGATGATATTTAAAGACATTTAAATATTACATATAAAATATTGGATAGGAAATCATGTTGCCTTAGTATTTTCATGGTTTTCATATTTTAAATTATTTTTCAGAGGTCAAGAATATTGTTTTTGTTGATGATCATTAGGTCACTTGTAATTCTTGTCACCTTTAGCAAACCAGTACACAAAATAATACTGAATATATTAAAGTAGCAGCTTTACTTGCAAAGGTTGTCATGGAAATGTAAACATTAAGTGCTCGTTTCTCTGGCCTAGGTGTACAGAATATATAATGTGTGCAAATCTTAAACTACTGTCCTTTTATATTTACATTGTGTTTTTCTATAATAATAAGAACTGGCAGAGAATATTCAGTTATTTTCCAAGACACAAAAAAACATGGGAAAATGGATTTTAAACTAGTAAACAGTGCATATGGCTTTGCATATATTAAAGCAGATTTGGCTAAAAGATATTTTTATCACTCGAAAAATTATAAAAAAGCAAAAATTAGAATTAAAATGTATGCAATATCATGTTTTTTTCGTCAAAAATACATGATATATTAGACATAATGATTACATTTTTTATTGTATTAAAATATTTCAAGGTACATAATAAAAGCAGCAATAATCATAGGTGCAGAAAATATAAAAAATGAATAAATAGGTGTATGTACATAGCAAATCATAATATCTAACCAGAAATAGAAATATTAAACACAAAATGTAAATTAATGCAAATTATGCTGCATAATACTCACTGTTTCAAATATAATTGAACTAAATAAGTATTGCATATGTATATACTGTATACATATTTTAATAAAGGTTGAAACACTGACAATAAAATGTATGTTATTCATCATTTTATATGTGTGTGTCTGTATGTATGTGTACGTATACACTATTATTATATACAATATGAAGATAGCCAGGGTCTGGATAGTGTTGTCATTTTCTGGATAAAGTTGACATTATACAGTTTTTTTAAGAGTGTAAACTAAATAAAGGTTGAAATATTGGCATTACATTTCATGTTACTCATAATTATTTGTGTGTGTACTTGTAGTCAGAGACTAGGTACTATGATGTTAAAAAGCATTAAAAGTATCACTTGTATCGAGTTCCTAGTATCGAGTTCAGAGGCAATTTTTGTAAGTAAACACAAATTGCCTATATATATATATATATATATATATATATATATATATATATATACTGTATATATAAATAGATAGATAGATAGATAGATAGATAGATGCATAAATAGCTAGATAGATAGATAGATAGATAGATAGATAGATAGGTAGATAAATAGATGTGTTATCATCTCCTACTCTTGTAGGTAGTAGCTGAAAAAGCTACATATTCATTCAACCGGCGGTAGATCTGCCCCTGCCTAGAAATACATTAGGTTCTCAGGTGCATTTCCTAAGGGCTACACCTTTATAAGTGGCTGTCTGCTACATACAGTATCTCACAAAAGTAAGTACACCACTCACATTTTTGTAAATATTTTATTCTATCTTTTCATGTGACAACACTAAAGAAATGACACTCTGCTACAATGTAAAGTAGTAAGTGTACAGCCTGTATAACAGTATAAATTTGCTGTCCCCTCAAAATAACTCAGCACACAGCCATTTATGTCTAAACCGTTGGCAACAAACGTGAGTACACCCCTAAGTGGAAATGTCCAAATTGGGCCCAATTAGCCATTTTCCCTCCCCGGTGTCATGTGACTTGTTAGTGTTACAAGGTCTCAGGTGCGAATGGGGAACAGGTGTGTTAAATTTGATCACTCTCACACTCTCTCATACTGGTCACTGGAAGTTCAAAATGGCACCTCATTAGCAAAGAACTCTCTGTGGATCTGAAAAAAAAGAATTGTTGCTCTACATAAAGATGGCCTAGGCTATAAGAAGATTGCCAAGACCCTAAAACTGAGCTGCAGCATGGTCGGCAAGACCATACAGTGGTTTCACAGGACAGGTTCCACTCAGAACAGGCCCTGACATGGTCGACCAAAGAAGTTGAGTGCACATGCTCAGCGTCATATCCAGAGGTTGTCTCTTGAGTGCTGCCAGTATTGCTGCAGAGGTGGAAGAGGTGGGGGGTCAGTCTGTCAGTGATCAGACTATACGCCGCATGTCATGCTCAGGGCCTGACTGGACTGTTTTGGACTATGGCTTGGGCCTGGGCTGGGAATAAGTTGTCCTGTTTATGGTTTGTGCAGATAAGCAGATAGTCTGAGTGGTTAGAACAATTGTTTAAGGTTAATATAATTACCCGCTTGAGATTTGAAGATCTGATTTCATCAGAGGTACAGGGTTTTTCCAGTAAACAAAGGGAAGCCCATTATTTAGGGATGGGGCTACTGATTGGCCAACCTGTGTGCCGGAAACGTGTACACGTGTTACATAAAAAAGGTGTAAGTGTCATTCTGTGCATTAATCCTAATTCTAAGGCATTATATGACGTTCCTGATATCCTGAGGCCATCTTCTGTACCAGAGGTAGTAAGAACTAAACAGTCCTGCTGGGGTAGGCTTGAACTAGGTTCTTGTCAAGCCCCATTGAAGAAGCAGGTCGTGACTTTGGTGGCAGTGGCAGGACCTCTGTATAAAGTACAGAAAGATGGCAACTTATAAAGAGATGTCTGCAACAGAGGAGGAGGAAGCGGTCAGGAGATTCCAGAGACGGAAAGCAGCCATGCCAGAGAATATCACTACAGAGCAGTTGATGCATCTAAAGACACATATCATACAGGAGACACAAGAGGAGTGAAGAGGGGTAAGCAATGGCCCTTTCCCAGCTCCTATGAATTGTGTGGGGACTGAAAAGGACTGTAAAAGAATGGGCCTTCTAAACAACTGGATGGCATTTCTGGGACTGTGGCCAGGTCACAAGCTAATGGAATGGCTGAAGGAACTAGTAGATGAGGAGGTCGCCCTGGAGGAGCAATATGCTTGTTGGGTGGGACCTGTGGGGATACCTCATGGGGGATCCTGTTTTTCATTGAGGATGGAGGAGGCACTTCGGGACATTGTATATGGGGACCTGGATTTTGGCTTGAGGACTGAAAGAAGACAGCTGAGTTTGTTTTCCAAGTGCTGTCACATGTTAGGACTGGAGCCAGGCTCCCAGACAGCCAGCTTACTTTGGCTTTTGTTCCAGCAGGAGTTACAGCTGGAAATGGATCATGCAGACCTGCTAGATGAAGCATCCCCGGGTGGGTTATGGCCACCCAGTTGAAAGGAGTCCTGCCAGTCAGGCATGGAGAAGAGTCACCTTCCAGAGGGATACTGTTTAGACTTTGGGAAAACAGTGGACATGTCCTCAGGACCATAAAAATTGTAAATAGGTCTGGCGAGTGGGTGGCATGGACTGTGGGGAGAATTCTGGCCTTATGGATATTAAAATTAGCAAACCTTCTTTTGATGCCATGGATTTGACCTGTAGGAGGAATAACAAGTCTCTAGCTTTAGGGAGCTGAGCTGAGCCCAGTTAGAGGCATGGGGACAGGGCCTAAACACAGCAGTGCCAGGCCCAGGGGAAGACCTGGAGGATATCTACCCTGCTCCTATAGTCAGTGAAGAACCAAATGAGCACTGGGCCCTACCAATGGACTGTAAGCTTAGTGGGGAGGTTTCTTGGATAACTATTGTCCAGGAACCAGCCACAGACCCTGGAGCAGAAACAACAAGCAGTCCTGCTCTCCAGACTGTGCAGTATGCAGTAACAGCCGGTGCTCAGGGGCTGCCTGTATCTACACACCAGGCAGTTTCAGATGGTGAGAGCCTGGAGGTTCTGCCTGTGGATCAAGAGACCAAAGAGCCAGAGGGGGTGAGAGCTGTACCCAGACAGTAGTTCCAGAAAAAGGAGGCTGGGAGGCAGTGAGCACAATGCAGCCCCAAGTAGTGGAGATCCCAGACAAGTCCATCAGAAGGAGTACAGACTGGCAGATGCAGCAGGTTTTCCCTAACCAAGGGGGAAAGAAAGACCATTGGCCCTGGCATTTGTGGGTGGGAGAGAGATAACCCGTGAAGAGCAGTTACTGGAACTGGCTAGGCCCCTGGGACCACTTGAATTGGGTAAGACAGAAAGCCCATTAAATTCCCCGGAACTCCAACACTGGATAGGGGAAGTAACAGACAAGGGGAGGGAAGAATGGTGACCACTTGTCACCCTAGGCCCAGCGGTTTGTACTGGCTTGGTTGGGGGGATGGGGCCCCAGGATTACCCCAGAGTGTTGTTTGTCACCTAGCCTCCCTACGTTAACTCCCCTGCAGCTGCCCAAAGACACTGTTAGTGTACCTTTAACACTTGAAGGGAGGGGCCACTGGCCAGGCTTTTTGAGAGGGGGTTGGCTACTGAACCCCAACAGCTTATGTCAGAACTGCCCATTACTCTGGCATGGGTGACACCAAAGAAGGACACTAGCCCACTTTACAACTCCTGTATCTCAGTTAATTCAAGAGAAAGTTCAGGCATGATAATGGAAAACTTGTTCTCCTCAATTTTACACCTGGGACTGGGTACTGTTCCAGAATCAGCAGGTCAGGAGGTCTCTCTGGCCTAGAAGGAGATGGTTTTGCTGGGAAAGGATCCTCCCAAGTTTTTGCTGGACCTACTAGCCTAGATGTACTGTTTTCCCTGGTCTGCATTGAAGGGTCCAAAAGGACAATGATATTGATGCTGCCAATCATCTGATGGAGATGATAGGCAGGATGTTGCACTGACAAAGGAAGGAGCAGTTGTCATGCCCACGGCCTGACTGGACTGTTTTGGACTATGGCTTGGGCCTGGGCTGGGAATACGTTATCCTGTTTATGGTTAAAGTTATGTATTTTTTATTGCTTATGGTTAAAATTTGATTACACTGTTATACTGTATGTATCTTGGTTTATGCTCTGTATAACATTAGCTATTCTGCAGGCTATTGCATCAGCCAACATCCAAGACCGTAGTCTAATAGATAATCCTTTTACAGGGTTTCCCAGTAAGCAGGAGTAGCCTATTATATACAGTGTTGTTATTTGGTGAAGACTCCCCTGGCCTCACAGGGGCCTTGAGCAGATAAGCAAAGAAAGAGGGGAGACAGAGGGAGAGAGTGAGAAGGGAGACAGGAGAGAGAGAAAGAAAAAAAGGATAGAGATGGAGGTAAAGAAATGGAGAGAGGGAATAAGGAGAGAGATGGAGGGAAATGGAGACGGAGAGAGAGCGAGAGGAGACGGAGAAAGAGAGGTGACAGAGAGAGGGAGAAAGAAGAGAGAGAGACAAGACAGAGGGAGAGAGAGGGGAGGGAAGAGATGAGAGGGATAGAGGGAGAGATTAGAGTGATAGAGGGAAGATGAGAGAGATAGAGGGAAGATGAGAGAGATAGAGGGAGGGAGAGAGTGAGAGGAAGGAGAGAGAATGTATATATATAAATATATATATTTATATAATGTTGGCACCAGAGGGGGACCTGGGAGGGCCCAGCACAGAAACAAAGTTTTGGATTCCTCATTTATATATATATATATATATATATATATATATATATATATATACTCACACTTTTGGTGCCGAGCTCAGGGACAGCCCCAGGTGGCAAAAGGTCTAGCCACTGGGCCTGGCACTAAATCGGGGTGGAGGCGAGCGAGAATTACCTGGACGGTTGCAAAGATGGCAGTATGTGGTGAAAGAAGGTGGAGGCGAAGAGGACAGGGACCTCATAAGGAGGCATGGAAAGAGCAGGTAAAAGAGGCAGCAACAGGAGCCAACAGAGGAGACGTGAGACCAGGGAAGGGGAAAGGCAGGTGGCAGAGCCAAGAAGGTGAACGAGGAAGAGGGCCGAAACGCCAGAAGCAAGAACATGAATGGCTGCGAAAGAGGCGGAGGGCTTGAAGAAGAGGGCAATACGTACCAGGAGGCAAAAAGAACAAGGAGTATGTTGGGGCTAACAGATGAACAACAACCAGATGCAGCATCTCACAGATAGGTTCATGTAGATGCTCTGATATGAAGACTGTTTTTTTTGGGGGGGGGGGGGGGGCTCCTCGCACAACTTTAGGTCATTTACCTGGCTATATATATACTGTATATATGGTATATTTTTAATTTATATAATTTACTTGTATTTCAAAGATGGATAATAGAAATGAGAAGTGAATAGCAAACAATTGTCAACAATGCAATTGGTTAGATTTCAACAAAGACATTGCAACTTGAAAATTGATACATTGGATAACTGAACTATAATTAACCATACTATATGTGCACTCCCAGTTTCAACAAACTTTAAACATTTTTTTTATTTTATTTTTAATGCAAAATGTTTTTAGTGTTTAAAACAGTGTTTAAATACAGGAAAAACATCCTTAAATGAAACACAGGCATTAACTATTTAAATAGAATAGCTTAAATATTTAATTAAGAATTCTGGTTTATTATTTATCATCAGTGTAGGTTTTAACCAAACAAGTCAGCATTTATACAATATGTAACTAATATTATTTTGATTTTAAAACAGTAGCCGCAATAAAGCGAAGGCCTTTACACAGTATACTCAGTGGATTTGTTATATTTGTTCTGAAATTGCTTCCATATTTGCAGGGATTGAAATTTTAGTTCACAGATTTTTATTGAAAACAAAAATATGAAGTAACACAATGTGCAGTATTCAGTTTAAACTATACCTAAAAAAATTACAGTGCTTGCAAAAGTATTTATCCCCTTGACTTTTTACATATTTTGTTACATTACAGCCTTAAGTTCAATGTTTTGTTAATCTGAATTTTATGTGATGGATCAGAAGACAATAGTCTAAGTTGGTGAAGTGAAATGAGAAAAATATATACATAAAGCTATTTTTTTAGAAATAGAAACCAGAAATTTGGCAAAAAGGCACCACTAACCAAACACTGCCATGAAGACAAAGGAACTCTCCAAACAAGTAAGGGACAATGTTGTTGAGAAGTACAAGTCAGGGTTAGGTTATAAAAAAATATCCAAATCTTCGATGATCCCCAGGAGCACCATCAAATCTATCATAACCAATTGGAAAGAGCATGGCACAACAGTAAACCTGCCAAGAGACAGCTGCCCACCAAAACTCACGGACCAAGCAAGGAGGGCATTAATCAGAGAGGCAGCAAAAAACAAAATGGCCCTTTTTGAGTTTGCTAAAAGGCATGTGGGAGACTCCCAAAATGTATGGAAAAAGGTGCTCTGGTCTGATGAGACTAAAATTAATAATTAATAATAAAATAACTTTTTGGCCATCAAAGAAAACAATATGTCTGGCGCAAACCCAACACATCACATCACCCAGCCGGGGCTGGGAAACTGGTCAGAGTTGAGGGAAGGATGGATGGTGCTAAATACAGGGATATTCTTGAGCAAAACCTGTACCACTCTGTGTGTGATTCGAGGCTAGAACAGAGGTTCACCTTCCAGCAGAACAATACAATGCCAAACACACTGCTAAAGCAACACTTGAGTGGTTTAAGGGGAAATATGTAAATGTGTTGGAATGGCCTAGTCACAGCCCAGACCTCAATCCAATAGAAAATCTGTGGTCAGACTTAAAGAGTACTGTTCACAGGCGGAAACCATCCAACTTGAAGGACCGATCGTAAACTGGATTTGAAGCACGTAGGATTTGGAAATCTACCCTCCCCTTCTCAGTGACGTAACGATTACGATCTCTCTTTCCATTCGCTCCATCTAAACCCACAACTACCAGATTACTTATTTGTTTGCGTGCAAGCACTGTGGTGAAGTGCCACCAGGGGTCAGAAGAGAGCCCTTCAATACTTCTCCCCAGGAGTGAGAGAGTTGATAACATGCTCAAAAGGCAGGGGCGTGGCTGCAATCAGGGCCTGCTGCTATCTCCAGTTGGAGAATTGTTTGCGTGGAGCCTCTGCAGAGACAGAGCAAACCTGGGAAAGCTCTGTGTAGCCAGAGAGAGGTCAGGGAGACCTGGAAAGCCAGTGTGGCTGTTTTAAGTGTAGAGCCAGCACAATTCAGAGACAACGCTGAGAAGAGGTGAAAGAGACACAACTCCTCTGCAAATGGATTGCAAACCCTGAAGGGAGTGGACTCTAAACAGATAAGTGTGCAGGCCTGTGTTTTGGACTGTATTATGAATTACAGAGCAGAGCAGTAAGGGAACTGCAGATAAAAGTATAGGTAGTGCTTCAAAGAGAAGCTAGGATTTATTTTCTGTTTTGATTATTTTCTTTTATGCTGAAAAATAAACCCGCAAGTTTTGTTAAACCATACAAAAGGCTCCAGAGTACTCCATTGTGGTGCTGAAAGACAATGCACGTATCCTGAGCGTGACAGTGAATCTGTCACCACATGCAAGTCCGTCAGCCATGAACTGGTTTACGAAATAGCTTCTCTTGCTCGTAACTCACAGCCTCTTCTAATTTAATAGCAACGTAACTCGGCCAAATTTGAAGAACGCAGCCCTTACGGGCAACACGTTGGATTTACGAGTCTGAAATTTAATATGGCTCTTGATCAGATCACATATTATAATTGTCTAACTACAATTCGTCGTCACACTGCGTTGCGTAGTGCGTACGACTTAGCGATGAGCGCCGCAGGCGCTCATTGCCCGGCGAGCCGTTAAACCGCTCTGTTGCGTAGTGCGTACGATTTAGCGATGAGCGCCGCGCGAGGCGAGCCGTTAAATCGTAGCATGTAGCACTTTGGCAATGAGCAGGCGAGCCTCATTGCAGGCGAGCCTCGTAGCACTTTGGAAATGAGCGCCGCAGGCGCTCATTGCAGGCGAGCCTCGCGTAGCGAGGTGAGCCGTTAAACCGTAGCACTTAGAAAAAAAAATACGAGATGACAAAAATTACGAGATAAGCGGCGGAACCAAAACACTAAAAAAAACACTAAATACACACTAAAAAATAAAATAAAGGTCACTTATAGCATGGAGAACCAGGCAGGACGTCTGGAAGTGAGTTGGAAATCCAATTTACAGCGATTTAGCCGAGTTACAAAGATCGAAAATCGGCTAAGCGAGAAAAAATGAAAACGAGGCTATACTACTACGAACTGCGTAAAACACAGCCACAGACGTATGTGTTTGAAAAACAACGAGATAAAGGATGTGGATTAACCGCGCAATGAGTAAAAAGACAGTAGCGAGTACATTTTACGAAACCCAATTACAGATTTACTCATTAACACAGATTTACAGACTTTGTCTCGTGCAACATCGGATTTCCCGCCTAAACGCATTTGATGAAATATAAGTTGCAAGTTACAAAAATAAAAATGTTATATAAAAAAAATTGTATTTATTTTAAGAAAAAAAAAAGGACAAATGTAGCGTCATGTTGTGTGGCAAACAAATTTACTGTTAAACGTAGTACTTTAGCGGGCTTAGCAACGAGCGCCGCAGGCGATCATCGCCCGGCTCGCCTCGCGCAGCGAGGCGAGCCGTTAAACCGTATTACTTTGGCAATGAGCGCCGCAGAAAAAATGCCGGACGAACAAAACGAAAACGAGGCTACAGCACTATAACCACGGAAAACACGTAGCGATAATCCGCTAAGACGCATACCACACATTTTCCACCATTTTAGGATAATGCGGAAGTACACAGCTACGTTAACGATTTCGGCTCGCGCACGCACACTATTACACTGCACACGTTCATCACGCTTACACAGCACCTCCACACCACTAATGCTGCAGCAACATCAACACAGATTGCCAGCTCTTCAACACAATGCATAAAAATATGTAAATTCATTTATTAATTTGATTTCTATATTTCAGTAGTACACAGAAAACAACATTAGCTACCTTACAATTCCATGTGTATATTAATAACTAAACAACTTTTAAAACATACACATCTGATTGCCGTCATTTTTTTACGGGCAATACGCTTGTAATGATATATTTGATAATGATTTGCATAAATTAGCGAAATGGGCGACTAAATGGCAGATGAGATTTAATAAGAATAAATGTAAAGTTATGCATCTGGGAAGGAAAAATAGCCATGCAATTTATATTCTTATTGTAGCAAATCTAGGGGTATCAAGTATTGAAAGGGATTTGGGAGTACTTGTCGACAACCCCTAGGTAACAGTGCTCAATGCCAAGCAGTAGCTGCAAAGGCAAAAAAATATTAGCATGTATTAGGAAGGGTATAGAAGCAAGGGAAGCAAATATAATTCTGCCACTATGCAAATCTCTAGTACGCCCTCCTTGGAATATGGAGTACAATTTTGGGCAACACTTCATAAAAAGGACATTTTAGAGCTGGAAAAAGTACAGCGAAGGGCAACAAAAGTAATAAGGGGAATGGAGGGGCTAAGTTATGAAGAAAGATTAACCAAATTAAACTTATTTTCTCTTCTTAAAAAAAAGGTCAAAATAAGGCTTTGTCAGTTGAACTTTTTGTGCCAAGAGGTTTTCAACTGACAAGAGGACATCCTTTGAGGTTAGAAGTAAAGAGATTCCACCTTAAAGAAAGAAAAGTTTTTTTCACAGTAAGGGTGGTTAATCTGTGGAATTCTCTACCAAAGGAGGTGGTGTCAGAAGATTTGATAGTTAACTTTAAGAAGGGGTTGGATATATTTTTGTATTAAAAAGGCATTCAGGGTTATCCTGGGTAATCAGAGGAGGAGTACTGATCCAGAGTGGAGTCCAGACAGTATCTGGGGTCAGGAAGGAATTTTATTTTTTTCCCCTTTTGAGACAATTGACAATGTTTCAATCCACATATTGCAGATCAGAGGAAATCTAAAAAGGTTGAACTTTTTACTATGTAACTATGTAATAAGGATGCAGCTTGCAAATATCACTGCAAGGCCTGCACCCCCAGAAAATGTAAATCGTGATACTGTAATGCAACCTTCTAAAAATTGTCATGGACAACCACAGGGTCCAATAGAGACATCAACATTTTAGTTCTTTTTAAATAAAATCCAGCTTTATGACATTTATCCCACCTAATGATGCTCTTAGTCACTCTAAATGTATTCATATATATATATTAACCATACAATGACCCTTTAAATGGAAAACTTTATATCATACAGTAAATGGGCCATCATAATGGGTCACAAGGGGTGGGAGAGACTGCTATTAGGAGTGTGAATGTTGATCATAATATAATAATATTATATAATATAGCCATCTCCCATCTTCTTGTTATTTTACTCCTCTTCCTCCAGATACTATCCCCTACCTCCAAAAAGGCCCCTCCGCATATACATGTTTCAGATCAGTCTTGACTCCACATTATCAACTCTCGGTCCACCCACAGGGCCTTATTCTTTTGCCTTCATTCACTTCCAGTATTGAATAAATAAATACAAAAACCATAGCCAATTGACAATAATAACATTTAATATGCTTAATCCCAAATTCAGCATAACCACTTCATAAGCAACAATAATATCCATGAGCAGATAATTGTTTTCCGTGGCTGGGACTTCCCAATTGGGAGCCAATTTTTTCTTCACTGATTGATATGAACCACTTGAGACCCCCCAATTGCTAATATCTACACAAACCCAAGTCAGCTACATCAAAATGATTGTGGTTTTATGGAAATGCTCCCCAATTTTCTAATAAAGCTAAGTTTTTTATTTGTGTGCCTGGAACGGTCCAGTTGTGCAATATCCCAGGTGAACCTCCAATACAGACTTTTGAACATTTTAGACCATAATATGAATGTGTCAGGCAATAACATACAGATTCTAAAACATTACTTTGCATGATGAACAAAAGCTCTTGCATGGGGACATAACTCAGATAATTACCTCCTGCATGAATATCTAAAATACCAAGGGGCTGAAATATCATACATAAGCAAATACCTGAGCCAGTACCTGATCCCATCACAGACCCCTGGTCCACAGTCACATGACATGAAGCTGGTCTTTTGGGAAACCCAATTGAAGGCCTGGCCCATTGTTCAAGGACAGCGTCTGAGGACAAGACCAATAGATATAGGAGTGACTCAGAAACCACACTGTATGATGGGAACCTGCAATCTGAATTGAAGTTAACAGGTGGTTTGTATGTCCAATAAATGTGACCTAATGCAAAGCCGAAAACTATATGACTCCCAATGGCCAATACTCATTATCATAGACTACTTCAACCCCAAATGACCAACTTTAGTATCATAATGAACTGAAATCTAGACAGTGACGAACCATTACTGTGAACATATTACTTCCCACCCACTGGAAGCACCATGAGCTATCACCTAACTAGTGTAATAGGGCAACAATGGGGAACAAAGAGACATTTTACCATTCCAAAATGACCTGTCTTTGACCACCAGAACATTACGGACCAATAGTTTCCCATATCGAACACATCCTCGAACATCAAGCCACCCACTGTGGTTAATGCTGACAATTTCACCAGTCCTCATAACTGCAAAGAATGCAAAGCCTGTGCAGAAAAGGTGAATCTCATATAAAGAGAAAACAGGATGGCATTTTGCAAAGCAGCAACAGACTTTTGACACCCTTCAAAACTTGTCTAATTAAGAACAGTTTAGCAACATCTGGCCAACCAGACATTTTAAAGTTTAATGCCATAGATGAATTTCTTTTCAATGGCTGAAGGCAATAAGGACGAGCCACCCCCACCTGCTAATTCTGATAATGTTCATTTAGGATTTTACTGTAAGATGACCATGTTGAAAGGGCAAGGGAAAGCCTCATGAGGGACGCTAAATCCTCGCTCCAAGCTCCCAGAAGGAATCTGTTATCGGTGTGCACTGCCAAAACTGGTGTCACTGGAAGCAAGAAATAAAGGCAGCGATGTTATAGACCCAGTGACATATTTTGTCCAACAAATATTGAGCTCCAAGCATCTCAGTATTAGTAAGTGGAAGAGATGATACTGTGTTCCAGTTAAAGTATCGAATAAGTTGCTGGTTCCTAAAGCATTCCCTCCAAACAAAAATGGCTACCACTATGGGGAAGAATTCTATGAAGGTCGGTTCCTTTACTAATCCCTCCACTATCCACAGTAAAGGCCATGAGGCAGGTCATTGTCTACTGTATCTGCTCATTACTTCAGTAATTTGCTGGCATAACCAGAAGGAAGAGTACTAAATTCTGAAGATTGACTTTTAGGATTATGTATCACAGGGGGAGAAATGGATGCTGTAATTCCAGTGGGGACTTGACAGAAGAGTCGGCTTGATGGAGTAAAGGGGGGTTGGAAACAACTTTATAAAAATACTGTGCTAAAATAACATGAATGGAATTAAAAATGTCAAAAGGGGGACCAGAAGATGAAATTGTGGTAGGCTGAGGTGGCCCCGCAGAATTTATTTATTTACACCCTAGACTACTTGAGTTGTACTATTGTGGTGTTTTGAGTGACCTAAACAATGGCCCATATCCCTTGATGTGGTAATATTTTACGCGTTTGCCACGTTAAAAAAACTTATCTGAGTACCCTTTCACGGTATTAGATGGTTTGGTCATATTACTAGCCAAGCTCTGTTGACTCAAGTTGTTGTCAGTAAACTGGATGGATGCTGGAATGAGAACAATCACAGGTGCAGTGTACATTGTAGATAGATCTGTTGCAGTGGTGTCCTGAACATTCAGATCACTCTGATAAAAATAATAGATCTAAAACTAACAGCCTCAATGGAGCAATGGAACCAAGATCTGGATCAATAAGGTGAACATACCCTTTTCACTATACGAAGATATGGATACCTTGCACTTCCATTGATGACTATGATAGTCACATGAAATATGAAGCTGAGAAGAAGAAATAGAGGCCTCCTATCACTGATATGTTGAGAAGACCCATGTGTCGTATATGAATGGCCAATGTGAGAGCAATCCCTATAATAATATGAAGTTCTTCACACTGAATGGTGTCTACTATGGCTCCCTCTGAGGTGGTATCTGCTACCCTCCAAGAAGAACTAGAGGAGGTCTGTGACTGTCCTCTGAGCCATGTGGAAGAAATTTGAGTAGCCAAAAGAGCCCTAACTGGGGGTACATGGTCATTAACCAAGACTATGTTATCATTCACAGTGACAGGTAATGGGACATGTCTTGCCTTAACTGTACCCTTGAGAGCAGCTACCTTCTGCCAATGGGCTATTTGTATTCTTAGTGGATTCGACTGATTAGGAGAGAGAAGGGGGTAGGAACACAGGAGGCCAACCTGTCTGTCCCACCTGCATGGTCTAACTCTTCACTCATTGCATAAGCTCCTCCAGCCCTGATGACACATCCGCCATGACAGCAGGCAAACCAGAAGAGTAAGATAAAGAATAATATGTAAATTGATGATGGATGGCAATAACTGAAGGAAAATGGAGATGGATAGTGGCCTTCTTTTTCTTTTACAACTCCTCTTCATCTAGATATCTAACGCAGTCAAAATAATTTTTTGTAAATTTACTTTCTTGCATATAACATCATACAGTAGAATGTAGTCCATGCAGTAGATAGAGTATCCTGCTCAATCAGGAGGTGGCCACGCTATTTATTGATAAAATGTATATTCTATAAATGACCTATCCATAATTTTGTGTGTAGTAAATACTGTGTGTACTGGTAGGTTACCTGCTCAAAAGCTATAAAGGTACCATGTTTAAAATGGCTGTTGGATTTAAAGAGTGCAACATATTGTAAACTGATTTGCATGTCCCTGCCCATTTTCCCAGAATGCAATGCGAACAGTGTTTTTTTGCCTGATATTTTGAGAAGCAAGTTTATTAAGTTGTTTTAGATGTGCAAATGTACACACCAATATACTATTTGCCTGCTAGAAGAAATACTGCAACAATAACCACTAGATGGCACCAAAGAGGTAGAAAAAAAATGAATAAATGATTATGACTACCAGGAGCTTTAAATCACTTCTCAAAATGGTATAGTCATACTTATATAGTTGCATAGTAATTTATGTTGAAAAAAGCATTAGTCTATCAATTTCAAGTTTAGATCTTGTCTCATGCTTGTATTATGTAATTGCAATAAACCAAAGGAAGGCAACAAAATACCATTAAAACATTGGGATCTATCCCGTGGTAAATTTGCCAACACTGACAGCTGCAGTGCCAGGAAGTAGCCGCTAGATGGCGCTGAGGATATTTTGCAGCGCTGCCGATATTTCCCTAACCCTAACCCTCAGCGTAACCCTGAACGTTTACCTAACCCTTACTCTATGGTATGGGCACTGAAAATCGGCTGCGCCATCTAGCAGTTGGGGGGCGGCACTGCTTCTGGCAGTGAATCTTTGGCGAATTGGAAGAGGGAAAGGACCAAATATTGCCAGTTGTCTCATTACAACATTCCTTCCTGATCCCCAAAATTGGTAATCTTATTGTTAACTGTATTAATATGCTACCTATTATATTTATTTGACATCACTTTTATATGCTCTTTTTATTCAAACATTTATGCAGTCCTTTTTTAAACGTATTTATTCAATCTGAATATATTTTGTATTTATTTTCATCTGTATATAGCACATTTATCCAAGGGACTTTACATAGTTATACAATGGTACATGGTTTTGCGATATAGAGGATTACTTTTTGTTTTAAAAAAAATAAACAAAGGCATAAATTGTTTGCTGAGATGGTACAATGGGCATTATTCTTTTTATGAAAATTGGCTATAGTTTGGTGATTTTTTAAAGTAAATCATTCACTGTTGTTTGTGCTACACTGTTAACACATAAACAAGTACAACCTACCCTTAGTATTATTATGCAGGTAAGTCCCTTACTCTTATTATGCACAGAGCTGACAATTAGTACACTGCTATTAGCATAATAATACAGTACAAACAATACTGAATATCACTGGAATGATTCACTGTATAGAAAATTAACTAGTACAACGTATAGACAGTTTTATTTCTCTTTAATAAGAAACAAACATGTTAGGGTGTCAGTGGCAATTTAAAGTGAAAGCTTTATTCAATAACCTCAAGGAGGCATTAACAGCCTTATTAAATTGCGATTCGGACAATTGATTAGGGCTCTATATAAGCACAGAGCATATTTTTTTTTAAAGGAAGATTTTAGTTAGTGAACTTCTTTCCAAAAGCAAGGTCTTCACTAACTAAAAACGTCTGTAAAAAAAATGCTCTGTGCTTATATAGAGCCCTATTCAATTGGCCAAATTGCTAGACGCGGAGTCTGCAAAGGCTCCCTAGGTCAGCACGTAGTATCACGTGACCCACCGGAGCCTGTAAGGCAACAGCCAATCGGGAGCGTCGTGGGCGGGACTTCCGCCCGTGTTTCGCGCGTCGGGCAGAGCAGTGCGGTCTTCAGCCTGAAATCCCACCCTCCCACTCTGTTATTTGGTTGTGTGTTAAATTTGTTATTGTTATTTCCATAAAAAAAATGTATAAAAAAAATTATTAATGAAAAGTAAAATAAATATATAAAGGAATGTTGGCGGAGAAGTGGCATTATTGTTGTATATTCTGGTATGATTGGTTGGGCGGGAGGTGAGTTGCCCGGCCCACTGGCCTAAGTGGGCGTGGCCCTACCTCACAGGGCGTGCTTAATATAAGCACTGGGGCTTTAGGCAGGGCCCAAGGCGTGAGGTCACTGTCCGTGGCCGGGCTCCTCCCCCTGGCAAGTATTATGTAAATTAAATATATGGGAATTTATGTTATGTTATCTGATTATTTATTAATAAAAGCTGTGGCCCGTGTTTCTCCCACTCAGTCGTCGTATCCATTATTTCCCTTAAAGCCTAAATGGATCATGCCTGGGTCACGCAATGTAATAAGGCTGAATGTCTGAACCACTTCAAATAAAACTGCACAAACACAAACGGCACATGACGATCAGACAAGCTGTAGAGGTGGAAAAAGGAGTCTGACTGGGTGACTGGTGATTTGATTATGAGTGGGAGAAGGGCTTTCATTATTATGGACCAAACTAAAGCTAATAATGACTATGATGATCAAGAAGGATCCCAACAGCCATAGGTTAACATGTATAATCAGTTCTATTTATTTTAACAAATGTGTCATGCATGTGTTTCCCTTGCTTTCAATCTGAGATTTTGTGATATGGGTTTTAATGATGATTACGATGATCAAGAAAGATCACAACAGTCCCAGGTAAATATACATATTCAGTTCTAACTAATTAACACATGTGTCATGTATGTATTTCCTTTGCTTTCAAATTGACCGCTGTCTATTTTGTTTCCTCCTCATGATTGGAAACCATGTAATCTGTAATATGGCGCTTAATAATGATGATCATGATCAAGAAACATCACAACCACCTCAGGTAAATAGATATATATGCTTAATTATAAGTATTTGTATGTGTTTCTCTAGCTTTCTGACTGTTTTGTTTTCTCCAGACTAATATCCATGCAATCTGTGAATCAATGCTTGCATGATATTGGTGAAATGCAAAGGAGGATTGTAATTTACTCACAACAACAAATTACATAAAGAGATATTTACAATGGGTCTCATTCAATAGTGATTTGCCCAATTGAATAGGGCTCTAAATAAGCACATAACATATATTTTTTAAAGAAGTTTTTAGTTAGTGAAAATCTTTCTTTTGGATAGATGTTTACTAACTAAAAACTTCTGTAAAAAAAATGTGCTATGTGCTTATATAGAACTCTATTCAATTGGCCAAATTGCAATTAAATGAGGGCCTAAGCCTTTATGTTACATAGCAATAAGGTATACATTTACAGCCTTATTAAATTGTGATTTGGCCAATTGAATAGGGCTCTATATAAGCACAGAGCATATTTTTTTACAGAAGTTTTTAGTTAGTGAACTTCTATCCAAAAGCAAGGTCTTCACTAACTAAAAACTTCTGTAAAAAAATATGCTCTCTGCTTATATAGAGCCCTATTCAATTGGCCAAATCGCAATTGAATGAGGCACATAGAGCCCTATTGAATTGGCCGAATCGCAATTTAATAAGGCTGTTAATCTGCATTATGTTGTTATATATAACATGAACAGTTGTGCAGCTTTTTGGTTCAGTTATTAGACCTAAGGAAACAAGTTTTACTTTTCAAAAAAATGTTTTATAAGAACAAAATCTCTGTGGTTTCTGGCATACTGGATTTAGCAAATGAATACGCTTGAATGTGTAGCAGACGGCTTTACAAACAACTAGTTTTACTGTAATTCTTTTTTTTTCACTGATTTGACGCCTCAAGTAAGTTTTGTTTGTCTTCTATCCAAGTCTAACAGCAGAACATATATGGTTATTGGTAACTGGAAATATGTGGCTTCCTGCAGCTTCTTCCTGGGGTATGTCCCTAAGTACTAATGGGTTTTCTATTCGTACTAATAAAAGACCTGGCAGTTGTAGATGCTACATGACAATCCCATTGTGCAGATTTTTCTTCTCTATTCAAAGTCTCCTCAAGGAAACGGTTCCTCAGCATATAGGCACCTTTGTTGTTATAGTGAAGCCTGCTTCTGTAAAATTCTAGACAGTGGCAGTATTCACTAAAGTTTAAAGATAGAAACTAACAGCCTTATTAAATTGCGATTCGGCCAATTGAATAGGGCTCTATATAAGCACACAGCATTTTTTTTTTTACAGAAGTTTTTAGTTAGTGAACTTCTATCCAAAAGCATGACCCTGGCATGATCCATTGGGCTTTAGAATAAATAAACACACTGAAACAGCAGTTTCTTGGGAAAAATATGGGCCACAGCTTTATTAAAGCAACCATAAACCAATAACCAATTAACATCCCGTATATACTCGAGTATAAACCGACCTGAGTATAAGCCGAGGCACCTATTTTACCACAAAATACTGGGTAAAATAAATGACTCGAGTATAAGCCGAGGGTGGGAAATGTGCTTCCCCCTGTGTCCCTCTTGTGCCCTCTGTGTCCCCCTCTCCCTCCCCTGTGTCTCTTCTCCCCTCTCCCTTCCCTGTGTCTCTTCTCCCCTCTCCCTTCCGTGTGTCTCTTCTCCCCTCTCCCTTCCCTGTGTCTCTTCCAACCTCTCCCTTCCCTGTTTCTCTTCCAACCTCTCCCTTCCCTGTGTCTCTTCCCCCTCAACCCCCCATCCTCAACCCCCTCCTCAACCTCAACCCCTCCTCCTCATCCTCAACCTCCCTCCTCATCCTCCCTCCTCAACCCCCTCCTCAACCTCCCTCCTCAACCCCCCATCCTCAACCCCCTCCTCAACCTCCCTCCTCAACCCCCCATCCTCAAGCCCCTCCTCAACCCCCCTTCTAAACCCCTCATCCTCAACCCCCTCCTCAACCCCCCATCCTCATCCTCAACCCCCATCCTCAACCTCCCTCCTCAACCTCAACCCCCCTCAACCTCCCTCCTCAGCCTCAACCCCCCTTCTCAACCTCAACCCCCCTCAACCTCCCACCTCAACCCCAACCCCCCTCCTCAACCCCCAATCCTCAACCCCCTCCTCAACCCCCCCATCCTCATCCTCTACCCCCCATCTACCCCCCACCCGGTATATGTTAATGGCGTGGCGCGCATGTGACGTCACGTCATTAGCATATATCGGGTGCCGGCAACCGGTATATGCTAATGACGTGGGGCGCATGTGACGTCACATGTGCGCCGGGTCAAGAAGGAGCCGAGGCCTGAGCAGAAGCAGGTAAGTGAGGGGAGAGGGGGAGGTATTTTGGGGGGGATTAGAATGAGGAGGGGGTTTAGGTTGAGGAGGGGGGTTAAGGAGGGAGAATGAGGAGGGGGGTTTATAATGAGGAGGGGGGTTGAGGATGAGGAGGGGGGAGGGAAAGAGACACGGGGGGGATTAGAGAGACACAGGGGGGTTAGAGAGACACGGGGGGTTAGAGAGACACGGGGGGGGGTTAGAGAGACACGGGGGGGTAGAGTGACTCGAGTATAAGCCGAGGGGGCCCTTTTTAGCCTTAAAAAAGGGCTGAAAAACTTGGCTTATACTCGAGTATATACGGTAATTAACATTGTTAAATCACAGCTCCAATAACATCCCGGAGGAGGATCCCGGCCCGGTCAGTAACCTCACGCTCTGGGCCCGCGGCCAAAGCCTCCCAGTGCTTTCCTAAGCACGCCCATGAGGCAGGGCAATGCCCACTTAAGCCGTGGGCCGGGTGCCTCACCTCCCGCCAACCAAAGACATTCCTACTTGCATCCTAACTTAAAATTCACAGAATCCTAACCCTTCAACGCTTTTCCACCCCCCTTTTTTTTTTTAAACCTAGATTAAGCTTCCTGAACTTTGCTCAACCAGCCTCACCCTCTAGACATACCTTACTTCCTTATCTGCTACTTTCCTATCTAACCACCATTTAAGGGGAGGGAGGGAATCAGTTCAATGGCCGGCGCGGAGTGAGGAGGAAGCCCGTGAAACGGGCTTAAGTCCCTCCTCCTCCTCCCAGACAATCAGCATCGCCCAGGCTCTGGTGGGTCACGCAGCGCTGCCTCCGCGCCGGCCAAGGTCTTCACTAACTAAAAACTTCAGTAAAAAAAATATGCTCTGTGCTTATATAGAGCCCTATTCAATTGGCCGAATCGCAATTTAATAGGGCTGTAAATTCCATTCTGTCTTGTTTAATCATATTTTTTTATTTAATTAAACCAAAGCATTTAAGCAAAATCTTTCTCAGGTTCCCTATCTCATTAGTAATCTCACGAGTTCTCTACTGGTTCCTGCTGTACTTGCTTTCTGATGTCATCAATTTGCGTATTTATAAGTAGTTACAAACAGCCTTATTATATTGCAATTCAGCACATTTAAAAGAGCTCTATATAAGCACAGAGCATATTTTTTTCCGGAAAGTTTTTAGTTAGTGAACTTCTATCCAAAAGCAAGGTCTTCACTAACTAAAAACTTCTGTAAAAAAATATTATATATTATAGAGAGCCCTATTCAATTGTCCAAATCGCAATTTAATAAGGCTGTATATTTATAAATTATATGTTATGAATTATTTTTCTTTCACTTTTAAAATATTATAATACTGTAATTAATTATGGTATTTATCATGATTGCAAAATGTATTTTTTCCATTGTTTGGCATATTGAATGTGAAATAAAAGTTCATGTTCATTAGTGTGCATGGCGCTCTCTCCCACAAAAGAATATGAATGTGACCCTGTTTGTTTTATGTGGGAATTAGCATAAAGACTGATAATAAGGAATGGCTTACAATTAATTACATTTGAAATTCTTACTTAACAGTACTGGCTATTTAGGAAATGGTCTATTTATATAGGCTTAAACTTTCTTATTAAAATTCAAAGAATAGATTCAGGCTAATAAATGAATGCAAGATAACAATGCTTGGCATTAATAATTCAAATGGGAATTCCAAATTAAAAGGAAATAACTGTATGATGTGGAAATTAGCTGCTTGATTCAAATAAGACTTGTGCACTTCAATATGAGCCTTGGAGATGAAACTCTTGTCAGACATTAATATCCAAAGATCTCATTAGAATTGTGCAGTCTTGGTATAAATGAGAGCTTATAGTATTTACTGTAGATTAAATTCTAGTTTGCATAACTATGACTAGTAGGGTTCAATTTGAGTCACAAAAATATAATTTCCAAAAATTAAATAATATTGAGCCAGCATGCATAAATAACACAGAAAATAAATATTGTATGCATATTAAATAGTAATACTATATTGGAGGTTTGGAGGACTAATCAAATGTAAAATGCTTTAACAAATAAGTTCATAGGCCCTCATCGAATTGCAATTTGGCCAATTGAATAGGGCTCTAAATAAGCACATAACATATTGTATATATATATATATATATATATTTTTTTTTTAGAAGTTTTTAGTTAGTAAACATCTATCCAAAAGCAAGATTTTCATGAACTAAAAACTTCTTTAAAAAAAATGTGCTATGGTCCTCATTCAATTGCAATTTTGCCAATTGAAGAGGGCTCTATATAAGCACATAACATATTTTTTGACCGAAGTTTTTAGTTAGTGAAGACCTTGATTTTGTTTAGAAGTTCATTAACTAAAAAGTTCTGTATAAAAAATATGTTATGTGCTTATATAGAGCCCTATTCAATTGGCCAACTCACAATTGAATGAGGCTCTATGTGTTTATTTAGAGCCCTATTCAATTGGCCAAATCACAATTGAATGAGGCCCCTAGTATCTTTCATTGGCAAACACATTACAAAGGGCCTCATTCAATTGCGATTTTGCCAATTGAATAGGGCTTTTTATAAGCACACAGCATATTTTTTTACAGAAGTTTTTAGTTAGTGAAGACCTTGCTTTTGGATAGAAGTTCACTAACTAAAAAATTCTGTAAAAAAATATGCTATGGCCCTCATTTAATTGCAGTTTGGCCAATTGAATAGGGCTCTAAATAAGCACATAACATATATTTTTTAAAGAAGTTTTTAGTTAGTAAGCATCTATACAAAAGCAAGATTTATACTAACTAAAAACTTCTTTAAAAAAAATATGCTATGTGCTTATTTAGAGCCTTATTCAATTGGCCAAATCGCAATTGAATGAGGCCCTATGTGCTTAAATAGAGCACTATTCAATTGGCCAAATCGCAATTGAATAAGGCCCAAAGTCAGGAAGCATGTTTAATTGTACTTAAGAACAATGCCATGATAGGGATATTATATGACTAGATTGAAAGGTGTCTATTTCTCCCTTTGTTTATTTTTACTTAAGAACAATTGCGGGATGACTGCAGAGACGTGTACCAGAAGGGAATAGGTGGATTACAAAATATCACTTCATTACCATTTATATCACTTGACACTCATTTCATATGCAATCAGATATATATTTAATCGAAGTTCACAGACATGTATAGTATAGTAGTGTTAGAGCAAAGTAGTCCAACCTATGGTCTGGGGCCGGGGGTCACACTACTAACTCAAATCATTTTTTATGCTCTCCTGTAGTCAACATGAAGCCAATATTTGGTGAAACTCATTGCCACAACTATTGCTACCACCACATCTCCTTGGAAATGCCAATTCTAACATCATCACATGTCAGTGCCACCTCCCCAAGAGCTGCAGCAACAAACTGTATGGATAAAAGGATTACTGAATGACTGTGGTATTAAAAGGACCTTTTATTTGGATTGGTCTTGAAGCTTTACAGATGATATTAAAAAACTAAAAATATATTTTTTAATATCATCGGAGAAGTTTCAAGGTTAATTCAAATAGAAGGGCCTTTTAATATATGATTTTATATGTTTGAAAACTATGGGGTTGGAAAGGCTGGAGTAACTTGTACCTTACAACTATGTAGCTTAATGTTACCTACCTAATTATAGTATATTTGTTTAGACCAGAGATGTATTTTGCAATTTTACGGGAGTACCAAGTTACTGGTGCAAATGGTGAGGCTCTACTCTCTCTGCTCATTCTTCTCCCTTAGACTCTTGCCCCCATTACCCCCAACCATATTTCAGATAATATTAAAAGCACATAACATGCATTATTATATTATGTACTCAAATAAATATACACAGCTCTTTAAGCTGAAAATTTGGTTTGATGCAAACTTATGTTACGGCTTGTTTCATTTGCAGCTCACAATGTGGTCAACATAGTTCACTAAGTTAGGAGATCAGATATTGTCCTTTACAGATATGTCAATAAATCAGTGTTAAATTTAGAGATGAGTAATAATAAATACGTTTTTTCATTCAAAGTTTGGAAAAAAAGGATTTTGGTTTCAATTCCTGTTCTATATCTCACTGCCATTCATGTGAGGAAAGAGGTGATACATTATGGAAGGTGATATATTTTTCTTAGTGTGGACTATAGCATATTTTTGGACACCCAGCAAGCAAACCAGTACTCACCATACATGTCCCTCTCTCTCTCTCTCTCTCTCTCTCTCTCTCTCTCTATATATATATATATATATATATATATATATATATATATATATATACTGTATATATATATATATATATATATATATATATATATATTTATTTATGGAGAGATTGTGACAAAATGGTACAATGAATCTTCATTAGCCTGAGACTGAGCATAGCTGTATGTCCAATCCAGAACTTAAGTTATTAATTGAGCTCCAGCATAGAGGAACAGAGGCCTTTCTTTAGAGAAAACTGCACTTGTACTTGGAAGAGCTGAGACAATCACAAATAAAACACGCTGCATTTGGAGGAAAAAAAATCTGTTTGGAATACAAACTGAGGTTTGCTAATACTACAAGAGACATTGTATTATTTAAAGAGTCTGTACTATATAACTCCAGAAGTCTGTTTCTTTAGTTTAGAGTGAAGATGCCAAATAGCGTGATAAGGAACCCTGGGGTGGAGCATTTGGAGAGAATGTGGACCAGTGCTCTACCCATTTGCTTGTGAGAAAGCACGATAACATGGTTTCATCATCAAAACCTTGGAGGTAAAGGAAAAACAGTATTGTGCAAGACTGTCTTCTTTTCTCATACCTCTCAAATGTGTGGGAAAGCAGTTTTGCTTTTTATTTACCATATATTATTTATAATTCAAGGTTATATTAATGAAATAAGTTAATAGTAACATATAATTATGAGAATTACCGTAAGCACTTTATAATAATAGTTATTTTGTGCCTGCAGTCAAGAAAATTAAAAATATTCACAGTAAGTAGAAAGAACAGAACACCAAACAGGGTATTTATAAAAATAGTAATTATCTAAATTTCCAAATTGCACAGAATTCATTAACACTTTAGAACTCCTGTTCACATATGTTTAGTATATTGGTTCTTAGAACTTAGTTCTTACTTTTACTAAGACAATTCAGTGTGATCACAATATGACATTTAAGATCATGACCCTAACTTACTAAGCCCTCAACAATAATGCTCCCCCTTACATCTCTGCTCTCATCTCCAAATACTCCCCCACCTACCCTCTTCGTTCTGCTAATGACCTTCTTTCTACAACTCTTGTCACCTTCTTTCACTCCCGCCTCCAGGACTTTTCTTGTTCTGCCCCTAGTCTCTGGAACTCCGTGCCTCACTCCACCAGATTATCCTCTTGCCTCAAAACATTTAAAACCTCACTTAAAACGTATCTCTTTAAAGAAGCGTATCACCTTCCAACCTAACACGCTTATCACCTCTCTCTCCCTCTTTTACCACTCACTATCCCTTAGATTTTAAGTCTGCGAGTTTCTATCCTAAGTACTTTGGGATTTCACCATGGACATTGGATTCCTAGCTCAAAGACAGAGCCCTCCTTGCTTTGCTAAATGTTAATCTGTATTTATCTTTGTCTGAACTTAATTTATGTACAGCGCTACGGAATATGTCGGCTCGTTATAAATAAACTATAATATTTACATATATAAATGTGAGCATGCAGGTTGTTGCTAACGCTGCGGGCTCGCGTAGTGAGCCTGCGGCCCTCGCAAAGCGCTCCTTGCCAGCAATTGCGGACCTTGCAAAATTAACGGACTTACAACACAAAAATACGAGACGCGTTACGACCTATTACAACCTTGCAAAAAACGTCCGAAACCCGCGCACATGAAAACATGAAAAACACAATAAATACACACAACAAATACATAAAGCTTACCTACAGCAAGTGGACCACCCAGGACCTCGAAAACTGGAGTTACACCTCAATTTAACTTAAAAAAAAAGAGTTTAGACACCCGAAAATAACCTAAGCGAGAGAAAAATGGCCGCCAAAAAAACGAAAACGAGGCTACAGGACCCTAAAGAGGCAAAACACCACCAAACACCTATGGATTTTCCCGAAAAAGACGTACGAGATCCGAAAACAAGGACGCAATCTGCGCAACCCGGAAAGCATTACAAACACAATAAATACACCCAACAAACACATAAAAAGCTTACCCACAGCAAGGGGGGGCACCCAGGACCTCTGCAAGTAAAGTTACACCTCAATTTAAGTCCAAATTTCTGAGGTTAGACACCAGAAAATCACCTAAGCGAGAGAAAAAAATGGCAGCCGAACAAAACGAAAACGAGGCTAAAGGACCCTAAACACGCAAAACACCACCAAACAACTACGGATTTTCCAAAAAAGTCGGACGACATCCGAAAACAAGAACCCAAAATAAGCCACAGCCACAAACCACACATTAGGCGCCATTTTAGAACACTAACTTATACAATCCGGAAGTAAACAGCTACCCTAACGGATTTTCCACGCGCACGCACACTATTTACACTACACACTACACACATTCATGACGCTTACACAGCAGCTCCACAGCACTGATGCTGCAGCAACATGAAAACAGATTGCCAGCTCTTCAACACAATGCTTCCAGCATATATTACTTCACAATAGGTAAAGTATATTAATTTCTTATTTTATTCATTATTCATTGCCTTACCAAAAAAAACACCAACGCTGCTCATAGCAAACAACCAAGAGCCTCGCAATGAGCGCCGAAGGATCTTAAAACACCAACAAAATCAATTTTGCACGCAAACAACATTACCTGCCTTACAATCTTATTGCCGTCATTTTTTCCTAGTAATAATAATAATTTTCAATAAAATATATTTATTGTTCTCACTGTGCACTAAAATGTACAAATAAACAACTGTACATGGTTTCACGTCACCTGTGTCATGTCATTTTATGATTACCACAATACAAGTTCACCCCAAGCAGAGAGATTAAATCTTTACGGCTATGGCGGAAAGTCCACTCCATATTGGTATCTAATAACAATTCTAGTTAAGCAGAGTTTTGCATCAGGCAAGGAGAGTCAACATCATATTTTTAATTGGTTGTTTAAATGAGTGTACCCTGACACGATCACACAGATCACATGATTGAAAAGCATATTGGCTCATAATAATATCACTACCTAGAGACAGTTAGATTGCAATAATAATAATGCTGTAAAAACCACAGCGTGAACCAACCAGACAGATTTCTAACTAGAATATAGCATGTGATGAGCCAACAGAGCACAGGGAAGATTACAGGGAAGACATTACACATTGAATTTCTGTGAAAATGAAACGGTTTAAGAAGCAGTGCTTTATAGGTACAATATAAAGTTATTTTCCCCGCCATTGCGCTGTTTCGGTGCTATGGCATTATAATGCCCAGTTTAGAGCTGATTTACAAGTAGGATCTCATGTACAGCACTAAACAGGGTAATCCTGTATAATGAAAAAAATATTTTGTATTATTACTAATTTCTGTTTGTTTTTGTAAAAATTGTATTAAAAGGATTTTCATACAAAATGTATGAACATTCAAGGAGTGTACTATTCCTGGATGCTGCACCTCAAGTCCTCACCCTGGTAACATTATTGATGTGCTGCGTTTCAAAATGGAGTGGTGCACCACCAAGCAAGCAGGGGGCTTATTATGTGTAGTGTCACAAAAAAGGCAATAACAGAGTGGAATTTATTAGCTTATTTGCCCAAGCAAGGACTCTGGCAATGGGTGTTGATTCCTAATTATGTCATGGTATTTATAGTAAAATGATATTTGAAATAGTCAATTTAACTTATTGTCCGATTACAGGGAGTGCAGAATTATTAGGCAAATGAGTATTTTGACCACATCATCCTCTTTATGCATGTTGTCTTACTCCAAACTGTATAGGCTCGAAAGCCTACTACCAATTAAGCATATTAGGTGATGTGCATCTCTGTAATGAGAAGGGGTGTGGTCTAATGACATCAACACCCTATATCAGGTGTGCCTAATTATTAGGCAACTTCCTTTCCTTTGGCAAAATGGGTCAAAAGAAGGACTTGACAGGCTCAGAAAAGTCAAAAATAGTGAGATATCTTGCAGAGGGATGCAGCACTCTTAAAATTGCAAAGCTTCTGAAGCGTGATCATCGAACAATCAAGCGTTTCATTCAAAATAGTCAACAGTGTCGCAAGAAGCGTGTGGAAAAACCAAGGCGCAAAATAACTGCCCATGAACTGAGAAAAGTCAAGCGTGCAGCTGCCACGATGCCACTTGCCACCAGTTTGGCCATATTTCAGAGCGGCAACATCACTGGAGTGCCCAAAAGCACAAGGTGTGCAATACTCAGAGACATGGCCAAGGTAAGAAAGGCTGAAAGACGACCACCACTGAACAAGACACACAAGCTGAAACGTCAAGACTGGGCCAAGAAATATCTCAAGACTGATTTTTCTAAGGTTTTATGGACTGATGAAATGAGAGTGAGTCTTGATGGGCCAGATGGATGGGCCCGTGGCTGGATTGGTAAAGGGCAGAGAGCTCCAGTCCGACTCAGACGCAGCAAGGTGGAGGTGGAGTACTGGTTTGGGCTGGTATCATCAAAGATGAGCTTGTGGGGCCTTTTCGGGTTGAGGATGGAGTCAAGCTCAACTCCCAGTCCTACTGCCAGTTCCTGGAAGACACCTTCTTCAAGCAGTGGTACAGGAAGAAGTCTGCATCCTTCAAGAAAAACATGATTTTCATGCAGGACAATGCTCCATCACACGCGTCCAAGTACTCCACAGCGTGGCTGGCAAGAAAGGGTATAAAAGAAGAAAATCTAATGACATGGCCTCCTTGTTCACCTGATCTGAACCCCATTGAGAACCTGTGGTCCATCATCAAATGTGAGATTTACAAGGAGGGAAAACAGTACACCTCTCTGAACAGTGTCTGGGAGGCTGTGGTTGCTGCTGCACACAATGTTGATGGTGAACAGATCAAAACACTGACAGAATCCATGGATGGCAGGCTTTTGAGTGTCCTTGCAAAGAAAGGTGGCTATATTGGTCACTGATTTGTTTTTGTTTTGTTTTTGAATGTCAGAAATGTATATTTGTGAATGTTGAGATGTTATATTGGTTTCACTGGTAAAAATAAATAATTGAAATGGGTATATATTTGTTTTTTGTTAAGTTGCCTAATAATTATGCACAGTAATAGTCACCTGCACACACAGATATCCCCCTAAAATAGCTAAAACTAAAAACAAACTAAAAATACTTCCAAAAATATTCAGCTTTTATATTAATGAGTTTTTTGGGTTCATTGAGAACATGGTTGTTGTTCAATAATAAAATTAATCCTCAAAAATACAACTTGCCTAATAATTCTGCACTCCCTGTATAACGTCAATTTATAGGAAAGTATAGCTTTTAAACAAAACAGCGTTTATTATCATCAATATCACAATCGAATTCTAGAGTAATAAAAAGTTCTAAACAGTACTATATGATTTTCAGATGTCAATAACCCAATTAAGTCCACTACAATATAATACGATAAAATGTTAATAAAACAAGAAAAACCTTGTAACTTCTTTATCAACAAAATCTTCTAGGGTAATAGAAAATAACAATAAATTACTATAATCAATATTCCTTATTTTAGCTATTTATGATAAACACGAGAATCAATCTTATTAATATAGTAAGTCACAATAATATTGTTGGCAGAATATATAATATACCCCAATAGACCTATATAACTAATAATGGGGTGATGCTATAATAATAACCATATATTGAAATACAAAAATACTATTGGGACAAAGGAAAATATATCACAATTTGAATAATACCTACAGTAGATATATTGGTGGCTTCTGTGATATAATTGATTTAGAGGAATAATTAAGATCAATTTATCTATTATATCACAGAAGTTTGAAATTAAATCTATACATTACCAGATACCAGAATCAACCCGATATCACGTAGAGTCAGCCTGGATAATCCCAAATCGATTATTATATGAAAATGAAATATATTAGGAATCAAAAATATGTCCTCTCTTTCTCAATGTCTTGCATGTGTCTCTCTGTCAGCCTCACTCTCCTTGTGTCTCTTTTCCCTTCCCTTCTCTCTTTCTAGGCCTATTTTAAATACCCATTCTTATCTAGATCTTCACGTTGATCACATCCTGGAATTATTTCTCACTATTGTGCTAAGTGGGGATACATGAATATCAAATGCACAGTCAAACAACTACTGTCAGTACAAGAGCCAAATGGTGGATTTCTTGTCTCCAATTTGAGGTGTGACTATTTCATGACATTTGTGGATCAAAAGAATCTAGTATGAATACTAATGACTAGCCTTTTGGTGGTTTCACTGTTTACATTCTCATTACAATGTAGACATTTGGTAAAGCTCAGAAAAATTGAATATGTGTATAAAATTAAAAACTCAAAATAAAATGATGATGTGCAATATAGGTACAACATAACACATAGATATGAAAAGTTTAAGATATTTCCTACCCGATGATATCAAACACTGTTATGTTTGAGGAGTTTCTATATGTATATTACCGTAATTAAAATATTAAGAGGATATATTTAATTAGAAATATATAATGAAATGGTATATATATATAGGAGTATACTCATTTATATATTTAATAGGTAAAACCCCTGACAATATAAGTGTGGGCACCAGAGCATGAAGCCACCAACGTCAGTAGTGTCACAAAAAAGGCAATAACAGAGTGGAATTTATTAGCTTATTTGCCCAAGCAAGGACTCTGGCAATGGGTGTTGATTCCTAGCGATATTCAGTCTGATTCTGATTAATACATTGATTTTGGTCAGGACAGTTACCATTCTTAACTTCGATAACAGCCCTGACCTTTACATCAAATTTTTAAATTCTTCCTCTACCAGATCTGTGCCCCAGTGCAAGGCATGGTCTGCTACTCCCACGTCCTGATACACATTGGGTGCTCAGTTGCTTTGTGTATTACAAAAACATGGGGTGATACATCTAGTACAGTAATACATCTAAGAGACTGTTTAAATGAGAAAAGATTCATTTTAATGGCTTTTCTCATAACTGGTAAATGGGCTATGAAACATTTTGTGCAATATGGATGCAGGCAATTTCAATTATCTCCCAGTTCTGTAATCCATGCTGAACAAACCTGCTAAACTCTGCCTAATCAGTAGCAGTGATTATGAATGTTATGTGTTTTAATACGGTAAATAGGAAACCTTCTTTGGATGGAAAATAAGAAAATGGCATTTATTGATTTATTTATGTAGATAATCAAGCACCTCCAGGCAGGTTATGGACATCATTTGTCTAGAGAGGCAGAGAAGATATAATGTTCTGTACAGCAAATGTATTTGTAATAATATCCACTATTGTACATAGTTGTATACTAAATGAAATGCATTATATATTTTGTTGACCTTGTAAGAATAGTTCTCTGAAATTTCAAGGGCTAATTGAATATGGCATTTAGTCATTATTTGTGTGTTTATAAATCTTTATAAATATGAAACTGTGTCTTCCTGGCTAAAAAAAAATAAGTTAGTGTTGACTTTCAATAGGATCAGATGTTTATTTGCATATTACCTGAAAGTGGACGTTTCACCTAAACACAAGGTGCTCTTATATAAAATAATTCACTTATAGAAGTACAAGTACATGTATAAAAGTTCATGATTTTAATGCTGCAAGACCTCTTTAGATGTTATAAGCTGCTGAAGAACAGAACATATATGTAACTGTCACTGTAACTACAGGCATAGCGTGATTGCTCTTGAACTGCCTTTAATTTTTTTTTATTTAAATGGCAGAAATTGAACTTTTAATGCCAACTTCCGCTCTCCGCAAATATGAAGGAGTAACTGTCAAACTATGTAAATTCCATAGCTTTTGAAAAGAATTGGTTAATCTCTTCTAAGATTGATCTTCAAATATATCTTAATACAAAAGTAACTTAAGTTCAGTTGGAACATGTACATGAATAGTAATAAACATAATCATCATGGGCAATGAAATTATGTAGTCACTAGAAAATTGCCCGTCATAAATGATGGTATGATTGCTCCTGTCTCCCCTCCCTGTACCCCCTCTGTGCCCCTGTCCCCCACCAGTGCCCCTGCCCCCCTCCCCCGTGCTGTTGTACTGCCTCTGTGCTGTTGTCCCCCCTCTGTGCCACTCCCCCTGTGCTCCTTTTCCCCCTCTGTGCCGTTGTTCCTCTTCCATCCTGCTGCCCCCCTCTGTCCCGATGCCCCCCCCCCCTCTGCCTCTGTACTTCCTTTGTGCCCCTGAGCCACCTCTGTGCCTCCTGGGTATGTGACTGCCTGTGTATGAAAATCTCCTGGTGATAGTGAGAAACTTCCTGTGTATGTGTGACTGCCTGTGTGTATGTGAGAGTCTCCTGATGACTGTGAGAGTCTCTTGGTGAGTGTGAAAACCCCTTGATGATGCCACGGACCCACCCCCATGAGTTAGTCTCAGGCCCGCTCCTCGATGGCTTCATGGCCATGCCACTCAATTACATTATGGCCCCGCCCAGCTTGACAGACACTGCTCTTTATATTATAGATAAAACTAGAAGAGCACATTTTGAACCTTTTCCAATTTCAATAATAGTTGGACCTGCGTAAATAACAGAGAAATTAATCATAATTGAACTATATGTTAGGACCTGCTAAGATTGCTGGTACCCAACAAAAGGACTCTATGTTCACAATTACTAAGTGTTGTGAAAAAGGCAATTTTATACATTTTGTACCAGAAATCTTAGAGGGTCCTAACATATAGTTCAATTAACATTTGGAACCTATAACTATTATTTTTACACACAAAAAGGAGTTTGTTACTGTAACAGACAACATACTACTGCCTACAGAAGGGCAGTGTCTGCCAACGAATTGTGTCTTATACTTGACCAGTTCCTCTCCAACAACTTGGAAATTATTTTTTTGACCTGTTACTCTTTAGGTCATGTGACCCGTTATCCCTCTATCACCTAGGGTCTGGAACATTATACCATAAATATAAAGCTAATAGTGTTGAAGAACAGATCATCATATGCAGAGCTTGAGTATGTTTGACTGATTTATGTTTCTAAGGCTTAACAGGTTTTATTTTTCTCTGGTGGATGACAGAATGATTTGTAATCTTTTCCTTATACATTTACCAAGTGATGTCTTGGGTCATTGCATTTCTCTTCTGAGCCTATTATAGGTATTTGCCACCACTTTATTGTGTTAATTTACTGGATATGCTGGTGAGCTAGGCATTAAATCACTTTGGGATTCAGGGGTGGCTTTGGTTTTTATTTGTGCATCTCGACATCAGCAGCCCCTGTCAGTATTTTAACAGATTCCAAAAGATTTCCATATGCCAGTTTGTGAATGTGTAAAAGGATGAGCAGATGAAAAGAGGGCAGAGAGGAAAACAGATGAATAGATAAATATTTGCTTTTCAATCACAATTTGGTTGGCATCTAAAAGGTTAAACAGAGTAGGCCTCTGCATAGCAATGACGGGTCTGGTTGGCTGCAAGTGTACAGTGTACCCTCATTAATTATACAGTATTTTTCTAATTACAAGAGATTTATGAGGCTTAAAGGGCCACTTAATTCAGTACAATTTGGATCACATCACAGTAAAGATCTCCTAAAAGCATGTTGAAATACTTTTTAAATTTTCAATTTTTCAATAAGAAATCAAATAAGTTAAATCTGTGTTTGCAAGTGTCAATGACTGCCGTCTGCCACGTTACAGCTCTGTGAAGCGAGCAAACGAAAAGCAGAGGTTAACCTTCACCACATCTATTGATCTTTAGATAAATTAAATAGCAAAATAGCAAACACAGTATTTGTAAAAGTAATAATTATTTATTTTGCAAATGCTGTAGGATAAATCAAAAGTTTAGAACATCTGTTCACATCTCATTATTATATCGGGAATAAGCACTAAATGACTTGATGGCAATATCAGTGAGATTAGTGCATTAATTAGTCTTTTGTGTTTCATTTTGTGTGCCTAAGTCCAACTCCAGGCCATAGGCTTCTACTATGACCCTTTGTGTAGGAGCTTATTAATCATCCCTTGCTGCTGGTTTCTTGGTCCTGCTGGACTTTCAGTCTCACCATATCTTTGGGCAAGCTGTTTTTCCTTGAACCTCTTAAGAAAACTGGGCATCTAGAAATTGTTTATTTTACTTTGTTTCATAAGCATGTCTTTTCAGATTTTTAGAAGACATTGACCTTCTCTTCTTTACCAATAATGCACTCAAATGTATTGGTTGAATAAAATTAACATATTTTAGAAAGCTAAGGGAGGCCGAACATCTGTTTGAGTCTTGTACTGCCTTTTGTTGAGCAAACAGGGCAAATGCCCTGGACACCAGATCTAGGGAGCTGCCATGCTACTGCAAAAAAAGGTATTTTGTTTGTGTGTGTGGAAGGAATGTGGATGCTTTCAAGGTAGTCCTGGATGAGCAAGAAATCCAAAGAGAAGAAAGATGGTGGATGCAAAAAAAAAAACTCATGATAGTGAATAGAGGGAGCTAGGAAAGGGCAGTGACAGGACAAGAGGTTCAGATCAACGGAGAAGGTAGGTTTTGTTTGGTTTAATATGTGTACCTTTCATATACTGTGTAAAGGAGTCCTCTATGAAAGTGACCAAATTGAGGAGGAAGGTAATTTATTATGTGTATAAGCTATCACAATACTTGAAGCAATAAGTTAGGGAATACATTTGTTCCTAGAGAGGAACTTTTCAACTTCATCTGGATATATACAAGATGTTAGCAGTTCTGCTCTGGATTTTAGTTATTACTTATTTATGTATCTGGAATTTACTGTAGACATTATATCCTCTGATCACCCCCTTTTATGCGACATTAGACCAATTTTCTTTTTAGACAAACCCTTGATTTCTAGCAAACTTGTGATGTGCTCAACGGCAGTACATACAGTATGTATCAAACAACATTAGTAACTGTCTAATCAATGACAATAATATGGTTTTTAAAGAACATCTTAATTTTGACTGTTTATAGTAAGTTGCATCTTGTCTAGATTCAGCTTTTCCTGGAAGCCAGGAGGTTGAGGTTATGTACTTAGCTACTAAACAGTAGAGGAAACGGTGGAGAGAAGGACGGGTGTAATTGAGACCTTTGGTATTTATTTCATACCCCGTTCACATGTTCAGGTCAGGCTGCCCCTGGAGAAATGAACATAATATAATATACTGTATTTTTGCATTGTATTTGCTGCCTATTTTTTTCTGAGAATATGATTTCATTAGGAGTTATTTTTGTTCCTTTCTCAATATCTGAAGATGCTGGATCACCTATATCATCTATGGGTGTGCTTTATACTTGGATGGAAAAGATCTTGCACTATTCAGCTTCTCGTTATTACATTTAAAAAACAGTTAATGTCACTGAGTGGTAACTTGACAAGCACCAGTGTCCCAGCATTAGACCCAACAAGCTATACTCGACATTCACTAAGCATTGCATGGGCTGAGAGGCAGATCGCGGATGGCTTTGATGTCTATAATGTGCCCGAGTAGCTTTGAACGATATCTAAATCTACTGTGGTCATTTTTTTATATGGTCTTTCAAATAAATAAACTTGATAATGGTGAAACTGATATAAACTTCCTGTGTATTCAAAGTCTCTTCCCACCTCAGGAACTTTTAAAAATATGACCACAGCGGCCTCTTAACAAGCATTGTTAGTGTGGGAGTATAATACTATAATCACATATATTAGTTGTCAAACTGCGATTCATCATAACGCTTTGCGTGCTTGCGAAGCGAACTTGCAGAACTGCGTCCCTCGCAAAGCAAGGGCCGCAGTTCCTGCCGCAAATGGACGTTGGAGGCTTCAACGTCGGCTGCAATGAGCCAAAGGCTCATTGCAGGCCGCAAATGCGGACCCTCGCATAGCGAGGGGGCGCATTTGCGGAGGTGGAGGCTCTACGCCGCCTCACTCCCGGGACAAATAATCCCTAGAAAAGCACGACTTTTCAAATAAAAAACATGCCGCGGGACTTAAAAAAGTAACACTAACGCGTAAAGAGGAAATACGGTCTTACACAAAAGAAAATACGAGCCGTGGGACTTAGAAAAAATAAATAATACAAGGCCACAAAAATACAAACTTAACGGCTGAAACGCGTACAGAAAAAAACACAAAAAACAATGAAAATAAAAAAAAAATATACAATAACATCACACACAGCACGGGGGGACAGCTAGGATCTCTAGGGGGTGAGGTTGCACGCTAATTAAAGTCGATTTTAGGCAGTTTCTCCACTTCAAAAGAGAGAAAAGCAAGAAAAAAGTGGCGGCTGAAAAAAATTAAAATGAGGCTGTACGATCCCAAAAGCCCATAAAACACTGACAAGGACATACGTCTTTTAATTACTACCTGCCAAACTTAGAAAAAAATATCATGAGGTCGCAAAAATACGAGGTTAACGGACGAAATGCATACATTCAAATACAACACAAAACAATACAAAATACAACAATTTTTTTTTTTTTAAAACACACAGAGCATGGGGGGACAGCCATGACATCTGCCACTAAGCTTGCATGCTAATTAAAGTACAATTGAAGGAGTTTAGACAATTTTAAGTCACCTAAGCGAGGAAAAAAATGGCGGACCAAAAAATGAAAACAAGGCTACACGACCCCGAAATGCGCAAAACACCACCAGACACGTACGACTTTTGCCAGGGGCGTACGAGGTACGCAATACACAGTTAGGCAGCATGGAAAATGGACGAGACCCGCGTAGCACATACACAAACGACACCATTTTACAACACTAACATTACGAATCTAAAATGGCGCTTTACACAACTAAACCAACGGTTTGCCCTCGTGCCCCCAGCATATTTCTAATGCACAGTTGGGACATTGATGACACTTTCTCCTCACACCAGCAACAGGCCAAATGTACATTGTATGCTGCAGGAAAATAGACATAGATACTTAGCTCTTCAGGCTATTCATTGCTGCATATGTCAATTACAAATAGGTAAAGTATATTATTTTATTAAGTAAATAATTAATAATTATTATACAATTTTTTTTTACATATATATCAGTCTTTGTCATAAGAGCATAAGGCGCTCATAGGAACAAAAGTAAACGAGAGGAGCGAATTGCTATGAGCGCCGAAGATCCGCAGAGTAGAAAAAGCTTTACATTGTGTGTCAAACAGCATTGCCAGGGCTTACAATTTTATTGCCCCGTAATTTTTGACGGGCAAGTCCCTAGTAATACATAATTCATATGAATATGAAAGCAATATCAATTAGTCTCTATAAGTAGACTCGGTGAGTCGTGCAGTAGGCCTACTCACAGGCAGTAAAGTAGACAAGCAGACCATAATCCTAATTAGCTCATCACTTGTTAGTATTCACTAGCAGATCATTTGCATAAGAATACAAAACAGAAATTATCTCAGAAATGATTCACTAGTACAATCTATAGCTGTTTTATGCTCTTTGTTTTTTTTGTTTTTTTTCTTTAGTGTTGTTCAATCATTGCTGACTTTCTGTGACTTCATGGACATAAACACACCAGGACATCTTTATGTCCATGTTCATGCTGATCCACTTGGTATTCATGGCAGAGATACTAGAGTGTGTTTTGAGTTCCTTCTACAATGGGCCACAGCATACAGCTCCTGGTATTCCTAGATGGTCTGCCATCCAAGTACTGACCAGGCCCAATCCTGCTTGGCTTCAGGGTGGTGTGACCTCTTGGTTCCCTGACTTGGAATTGAACCCAGGTTGCAGCGGTGATAGCACTGAATCATAACCACTGGACTACCAAGGAACCCTCCTTTATGCTCCTTAGGAATAACTTAAAAAAACAACTCAATTTTTAAGATGTATACCTAAGAGCAATATATTTATAAAGTGACCACACAGTCAAAAAATAATTGTTGTATTTCCATAGCAACAAAGAGCTAGTAACCATTTTACACAAGTTATTCTAAAAACGACATTCTATAATTATTTATAGATGATCATTACAGCATATGTGTTTAGTTATTTGTGTGAAATGAACCTTTATAACAAATGAGGCTGTTTACAATTCAACTGAATAGACAGAGCAATCATTTTAATTATTGTGCAATTTAAAACTATTGGTAGAACATTATCAACTAAATATTATTAAAAACGTTCATTTTCCTATACTAAGCTTACATTGAAAATTAAATGTTTTACTTGTTAACCAGCCTTTCTAATCCAACTACAAATTTGTGTTATCTATTTCTACAATGTAATTATTGCTAATTATTGCCGATTATACTGTAAGAGTTTGCTTGCATCATTTTAGGTCAAAAAAACATTTTACAGGTCATATCCGAAGCCCATGTAGGCTCCCTGGAAAAACAGGCTAGAGGACTGTAGATAACATTTACAAACTTAAATATATTTTTACTGTAAGAAAATAATTTGTAATAATATTTAACACTTATCAGTCAACATTCACCCGCAATGTCATTTTAATGAGTTACAATTCATCTACTAAATAAACGCTCACAATGGCAGTCAGAAGCATAAAGTATAGTCATGCACATGGCAACAGGTCATTACATCACTGAGGTATTTATCTGCATAGAACATGATATCTTTACATGGACATTGAACAAGAACGTTTTGTTGAGGTCATTCAGTAAATTCCCACACAGTCATTTGTGGAACAGTTTATGCTTTTTTTAGTGCACAGTTCTATGAAAACAAGCGTAAAGGACAAGTAGTCAGCATTATATTATTATATTATTATTAAGCACCATGAACTACTTACTTTTTCTTTAAATTCACATTGTTGTTGGTTAGTCATTCAGTCGTGTTTGACTCTTTGTGACCCCATGGACCACAGCATGTCAGGCACATCTGTTAGCCACTAACTCTCTGAGCTACCTCAAGGTAATGTTCACTGATCTTCTATCCATTTCCTCCTCTGTAGCCCCCTCTTTTGTGTGCCATCAATCTTTGTCAGCAACAGTGTCTTCTCTAGGGAATCCTGTTTTCTCATGATATGGCAAAAATATTTCAGATTTAGCCTCATGATCATACCTTCCAGTGAGCAGTGTGGAATGATTCCCTGTAGTATTGATTGATTGGATCTTCTTGCAGCCCAGTTTTCTCCGGCACTACATTTCAAAGGCGTCAATTCTAGCCACACAGCCATCTTTATGGTCCATCTGTATTTTACTACTGGGAATACCATAGTTCTAAATATGCAGACTGTGGTGATCTGCTTTCTTCAGCTGGGCTTGATAAGGCTTTTTTGACCATATCTACCCAGCAGATCTTTCAGGTCCTTTTTGGTCCCTTCACCAAAGTATCTCTTATCTTCTCTGAGGATTTTGACACATATATCTCCTAGATATCTTGTTCCATATACATATTCATCCAGTCAGAGACAGTGATATCTCATACCTCACTTTATCAAGTCTGCAGCAAAACTGACAAGAAATGGGACTTTCAGTGTGAATATAAACTGTGATGAGAGTGGAAACAGCATCTAACATCATGAGGTAAACATAACATAGGTTAATTAACATAACCTAAAAACATATTTAACAGCTACTGAGTCCAGTCCCTACATGGGTGGGTCAGACAAGGTACAATTTCCCAATCCCACAACCACAAAAATAAGAGTCCAGATATTGTCAGCTCCCTCAAGTCATTATGTGGCCTGAGTAAGGGTCATCCTGGGTGGACCACATGAGTCCAAAGGGGCTGGTGGTCAAGGGGATGCTGGCAGCCACTCCCCTCTACAAGCACAGGGGATGATCCTGCAGGATGATTCCCACGCTTGGTCATTATTTGTCCTCCCATAGGAAAGACCATAAGCATTTTGGTGATTTTTTCCCTGGCGATGTTGGATGGGGAAATTGTAAGTCTGCAATGCTAATCTTCATGTTAGCAAACATCTGTTGTCCCCAGCTACCATTGTAAGCCAGCATAGTGGGTTGTGTCTATGTCACCACTTTGAACTCTCTCCTATAAAAATAATGTAGGAACTTCTTCAGAGCCCACACCATTGCCAGGCACTCCCTTTCAATGACAGCATATGCCACCTCCCTGGGTAGTAGCTTCCTACTCAGGTAGGCAATGGGGTGTACTAGTCTATTGATGAAAGCGTCTGTATGGACAATAAAGGGCCGCTGGTAGTTCATGGTGGCCAAAATAGGAGATGGCATTAGGTCTTGCTAGAGTGCCCTAAATGCTGTCTCACAACATGGAATCCAGTCCACCTCCTATAGCTTCTTCTTGCACTTTAGGTCGGTGAGGGATTTGGCGATGACACTGTAATTAGGAACAAATTTCCTGTAATATCAGTTCCTAATAAAGCCATCACCTGCTTCTTTGTTTGTGGAATGGGACAGGTAGCTATACTCTCCACTTCTGACATAATCTGCCCTCTGCCCACTCATTGCCCCAGGTACTGGACCACTGCCCTAGCCCACTGGCACTTGTCAGGCCGGATAGTAAGTCCTAATTCCTTGACAGCCCCTAATACTTTCTAGAGGTGTTCCTCTCAGGTGTGGCTGATACAGCTATGTCATCCAAGTATGCCTGTGCATACACTTGGTGTCCCCACAGTAATTGATCTACTAGCCTCTGGAAGGTGGAAGGGGCATTATTCATCCCAAGTGGAATCACTATGAACTGGTAGAGCCCCAAGGGAGTGATGAAAGCTGGCTTTCCTCTGCTTGTTGAGCTGACTGAATTATTGGCAGCTTTAGACTGCATACAGTGACTAGCTGGACATCTTTCATTTCCACAACCGCTGCTCCAGTTCCTCTCTCGCCCCTTGGGTCTAGGGAGAATGATCCATCCACAAAGAGATCCAGGTCAGGGCTCTCCAGGGATCAGTGTCTTCCCTCAAGAGTGTTTCTGTGTGGCTCTTTTCCACGCAGTCATGAGATTCTCCATCTTCTGGAGTGGCTAGAAGAAGAGCTGGGTTCACAATTTTACATCTCTCTATGGTAAGTTCAGGTTGGGTCAGCAGGACTTCATATTCAGATTTTCTCTGAGCTGTAAGAAAATAAGTTCCTCAAGCCATCAGGGCAGCATGAGAAACATATAGAATGGTTGGTTGCCCCAAGGTGATAGTTTTTGCTTTCTCTACACCAAATGTGGATGCTGCCAATGCTCGGTCACGTGGATGAAATCCTCATGCTATTGCATCCAATTGGCAGCTAAAGTAGACTTTGAGTGATGGTCCATTGAGGACTTCTGAGTAAGCACAAAAGTGGCAAATCCATTTTCTCTACTGCAAACAAGTAGAAAGGCTTCTCGTAGTTAGGAATAGCAAGTTCTGGCGCTGAAGACATTTCTCCTTTCAAGGTTGCAAAGTCCATCTCCATCTGCTCAGTCCACTCTATTTTCTTCACAATTCCAGGCTCAAGGATTGTTTGTCTCAGAAGGGCAACATCACATATTCAACTGTCGACAGTATCCAATCATTCCCAAGAATGTCTCAAACTCCTTCTTTGTCACTGGTTTTGGGGTCTTGACTATGGTCTCAATCCTTTCAAGAGTCAGTGACCTCTTTCCTTAAGAGATGACATGTCCAAGATAAATCACAGGAGGCTGACAGTACAGCAATTTGGCTTTGTTGACCTTATATCCTTTTTCTGCAAGCTGTCTGAGAAGTTTGAGGTTGTCCTGCTTACATTTATGATAGTCCTTGCAGTACAAAAGTAAATCATCCACGTATTGGATTAAAGTTCCTTGCAAAACAATGTTTCTCAAATCCATGTCCACAATGCGATTGAAGATAGATGGAGATTCTCAATATCCTTGAGGCAGTTTTGAATACTGCTGGCCTTCATAAATGAATGCGAGAACATATTGTGATTTGCTTGACAGTAAAATGTTAAAGAAGGCATTTGACAAATCTACTACAGTAAAACAGGTAGCTTTCAGGTACATTTGACAAGATGGTAGTCAGATTTGGTACTACAGGAAACTCAGCAGTCATTTATAGGCCTCAGGTCTTGCACCATTCTTCATTTTTCAGTAGTGGCCTTCTTGGTTGGCAATATAGGAGCATTGCATCTGCTTATGGTTGGATAGATAACTTCAGCCTCAAGCAATCCTTTAATGGTGTCTCAGATTCCTTCTGCTACTTCTTTGCTGATAGGATACTGAAGAATACGAGGCAAGATGGCTCCAGACCACGACTTCTCCATCCCGCTTTATGAGTCCCACATCTCCTCCTCCTGTAGTCCACAAGGCATCTGCAGCTCCTCAAGATCCTTTCTCTCAATTACTGTCAAAGGCTTGAGTTTATGCGCCTTGAGGGTTATCACTTGGGGCGTGCCAGGAACTCCTATCAGGATTGGCTGTTCGGTAGAACCTGCTCCACTGTGGGTGTTCCTCCCAGTTTGTTTCCTTGCGGGCCTTTTTCACCATATGCCCAAGATCCTTTGCTTTGTATCCTGGGTGGTACACCAGAGATATGTGAGGATCAGCAGTGACATAATTGCAAAAAGATTGATTTCTCCAATCAATCATGAACTCATCAGACCATTCCAGTCAATATTCCTTATCCCTTCCAGTGGGTTCATAGTAAAAGGTGCAATGCAGGCGTTTCGGTGTCACAGACCTTTGCTTGCTTTTTAGACGTAATGCAGTCTTAAGCCTCTCCCACATCGCAGTCCGCCAACTAGTCTCTGGTAACAATAGCCAAAATACACGAGGCCTAGGCGTGGCAGGCTGTCTCAACATCTGTACCATCTGCCAAGGAATTCCTGGGCACAGGTAATGGTGGCATTTAAAGCACATAAGAAGTCTCTTCCCAGCACAGCAATAGGTGAAGATGGTGAGTACAACACTGAAGTCTTTGTCTTAAATTCAGGTGAGGCAATGGTTTAGGTTTAGGTTTAGTTCAGGGGATACATTGTATTAGAGCAGAGAATGTTTGGTTGGTCACAGAAGTATCAGACAGGGGGTACGGTCCTCTATTCACGCTGGTATATGTCGCTACTGTATCTATAAGAAGTTCACACAACTTATTTTCAATGGTTAATGTAACCCTCAGTTCATCTCCAGATCCTTTTGATTGAACCTTCAAGGCAATTAACCCTGATTCCCCACTTGGTTCTCTTGGGCTGCACCTAGTAACTCCACATGGGACCTTTGCCCTTATACTGGATTGGTCCATGGGCTTGCATGTTCTGGTTCTGACCTTTGTACTGGTTCCTGGGGGTCTCGAGGACAATTGCGAGCAAAATGGCCATAGTAATAAGAATGCCAACACAAAGGGCCTTCCTGTATCCCTGCTTGGTCTCTGCCGGGACCTCCTCTCCCTCTTCCTCGACCACTCCTTTGCTGATAGCACCCATAATGAACTTCTGGCTGAGGTACAGGGGAGGGAGCGTGTGTTACTGTTAGTGCTGCTTCTCCCTCCTGTTTGGACTTCATTAACAGTGCCAACTGCTTCTTTACTAATTTAGCCTGCAGAGTCTCTTTCAGTTTAACCTGCTCTTCCTCTTTCTCTCTATTCAAAGTCACATGGCAATGATAAACAGCGCTCTAACCCTGTCAGTCGCGTCCCAGTCATCGCCAGTCTCCTTCTTCTAATCCTGCTGACACCTATGCATAGTCTACAGGGTCTTCACTGGCTCCCAAAGAAAATGTAGTAATAGACTTAAGGTCCTTAACAGTCGTAAATGCAAATTATAAGTGCTGTCCACAATTTGCTCCCATACACATCAAATGAGGAACCATCATGATTAATAGTATTTACACAACATCCCAACCCTGCATTAGTAAAAATGGAGGCAATTTGGTACGGTATGATCTTATACGGTAGGGCTTTCAAGTCCCCTATAGCTAAATCAACTTCAGCTGTCTGGGCTTCAAAGGCAGTTATCTACTTCTGACCTCCCTTACTTAATGTCGGCAAGCTTTTGATTAACCCTTTAAGATCTCTGTGTCCCCAAGTCTACATTCTCACTGTACGGATGAACACACTGAGCTTGCAATCCTGTGTCTCTCATGATGCCTCGCTCCACACTGTGCTTTGCATTTAAATACTCCTTTAACAATTCTCTATCTTCAAATATTTGCTGTTCTACTTCCCTTGCCATCTCCTGCCAATTCTCGTATGTATGGTCCTGTACTGCTCTGTCTGACTCCTTAACTCTCCTTCTGCTCTCAACTCGCAACTGCTTCCTGCTCTCAACTCGCAACGACTTCCCGCTTCATATTCTTCCCTCTCCAATCTGTTTCTGCCTTCGGTAACTTATCCTCTCTCTCTCTCTCCTGGCTTTCTAGTACTTCTGGTTCTTCCTTTCCCTCTCTCCACTGATTGCTTGCTGAAACTTCTATGTCTAGGCTTCTCATCTTCACTTTCACTTTCCTCTTCTTCACTTGCTTTGCTCCCTTTATCTTTTACTTCTTTCTTTCTGTGGGTTCACTTACTGACAATGCGACTCTCCTCACCTGACTCTACTTCCTTATCCTTGTCACTCTCCTTTCTCAACATAATCATCTCATAACACTGTATCCTGTAGTGGGAGCGCATTGAGATTTACCTTGGAATGCCTTCTGTTTCAACTTCCTCTTAATCACCTACTACTCTTTCTTTTTTCCTTCCCCCTAGCTCATCTAAGTTACACATATAACCTGTTAGGGTACATTCTATTATTTTTACAGGTACAGTTTCCACTGCTTTACTCTTAGATTGCTGTGGCGACTGTCTCTGCGGCATCATATATACATTTGAGGACATGGGCAGATGATGGAGGTAGATCAATATAGGGAAGGGTAGGATATAAGGGGGGCTAGGCGGGCAAGTTCTCTACTCCATACCCTCTTTAGTACTCTCTTCTATCTCACATTTCTGTGGAACCCATTTTTTCCACAACTGAATACATTTCTCCATATTCTGATATTCCCACTTCTTCAATTTCTTCCCTTCCGCTTCCATAAACATTTCAATAATCATTAAACATTAATCATCCCACAATCCCCATCTTGGTCAAGATTTTGGGCACCGCTTTGTGCAGACTACCCACACTCCCGAAGCCCATTTCAACATTTCAGCATGCCATGGATACGCTTTAATCATCAAGCAACAAGACTCAGTGTGCTAGACTCCTTAGGCTTTTTATCAAGCATAATTATTAAACATTTTGCCTCCTTTGAACACACTTGGCTTTACACCCTAAAATAAATATCTACAATATCTTTACAACAAAACTACCAGCATTTTACAATACAATAGCAGATAAAAATATACAAAAAGCTTGGCAACCTCTACCACAAATTTCACACTAACTAAACAACTTATATATCAGTAATCACAGGTACTTGACTGACTCACAAACTCAGCCTGGGAGATGGGGCTAACTGGTTCCAAGAGGTCGGAGAGAGCCCCTTCCTCTGGGTTGCTGCCAGTAGACAGGCAGATTGCACAGATATTCTTTGTCCGCTTCTTAAACCCCATTAGTAGGTTGATGTGGGATACTCGGGTTACTCGACCCTCTGGGTCTAGGGCAACCACATAACCACATTGTGGGGCTGACCTTACTGGTAATCTGGTAAGGCCCTTCCCAGATAGCCTGGAGCTTATCCTGGGGGTGAGAAACCAGCAAGAGTACTTACTGATTATAGAACCTTTTCTGTCGGTCCTGGGCACTTAACACATTCTCCCTGACCAGCAGGATGAGGTTAGCTATCATGTCCCGAAGGACAAGAGCATATGTGAGCACCAGTGCCTGCTTCTTCTCCCCCTCCCATGCCTCCCGTATGAGGTCCAACGGTCCCTTCAGAGGACACCCGTACATGAGCTCAAACGGGAAATACCGTATATACTCGAGTATAAGCCGAGTTTTTCAGCCCTTTTTTTAAGGCTAAAAAGGGCCACCTCGGCTTATACTCGAGTCACTCCCCCTAGTGTCTCTCTAACCCCCCCGTGTCTCTCTACCCCCCTGTGTCTCTCTAACCCCCCTGTGTCTCTCTAACCCCTGTGTCTCTCTAACCCCCTCGTGTCTCTCTAACCCCCCCGTGTCTCTCTAACCCCCCGTGTCTCTTTCCCTCCCCCCTCCTCATCCTCAACCCCCCTCCTCCTCATCATATAACGGGTGCCGGTATATGCTAATGATGCGGCGCGCATGTTACGTCACATGCTCGCTGCGTCATTAGCATATACCGGCACCAGGTATATGATGAAGGAGGGAGGTTGAGGTTGAGAAGGGTTGAGGTTGAGGGGGGGGTGAGGAGGGGGATGAGGATGAGGATGGGGGCTTGAGGATGGGGGTTGAGGATGGTGGATTGAGGAGGAGGAAAGGGGTTGAGGTTGAGGGGGGGTGAAGAGGGGGTTGATGAGGAGGAGGGAGGTTGAGGAGGGGGGTGAGGAGGGGAATGAAGATGGGGGGTTGAGGATGAGGATGGGGGTTGAGGAGGGGGGTTGATGTTGAGGAGGGGAGTTGAGGTTGAGGGGGATTGAGGTTGAGGGGGGTGAGGAGGGGGTTGAGGATGGGGCAGGTTGAGGATGAGGATGGGGGTTGAGGGGGGAGGATGAGGATGGGGGGTTGAGGGGGGAGGATGAGGATGGGGGGGTTGAGGATTGAGGCTGAGGGGGGGTTGAGGAGGGAGGATGAGGAGGGGGTTGAGGATGAGGAGGGAGGTTGAGGATGAGGAGGGAGGTTGAGGAGGGGGTTGAGGATGAGGAGGGAGGTTGAGGATGAGGAGGGAGGTTGAGGTTATGGAGGGGGGTTGAGGTTGAGGAGGGGGTTGAGGATGAGGGGGTTGAGGATGAGGGGGGAGGTTGAGGATGAGGAGGGAGGTTGAGGATGAGGAGTGGGGTTGAGGAGGGTGATAAGGGAGGGGGAAGAGACACAGGGAAGGGGGAGGGGAGAAGAGACACGGGAGAGAGAGGGGGACACAGGGGGCAGCACATTTCCCACCCTCGGCTTATACTCAAGTCACTCATTTTACCCAGTATTTTGTGGTAAAATAGGTGCCTCGGCTTATACTCGGGTCGGCTTATACTCGAGTATATACGGTACCTCGTTTACTATGATCAGATAATTATTTTGACAGAATTCTACTAATCTCTAACCTGCTTCATTTTGTACCATATTGACCTTTGCCCATTTATTTTAAATCATTGCTGACTGAAATTAAGCTAATGTTCACAGATGATTCCTTCCATGCGATGCTATTTTCTTTTGAGATGTATGCATACTCGGTGATCCTGGAGAAAATATTCAACATCTCTGTAGCTTCTGTTAAATGCATTTAGGACAATGTATTATAATTCATATTTTAATATTGCAGTAAATCCAAGAATCTCTAAAGTGTAAAAATTATTTTATAATTTAATTATATATTAATAGTTTTATTCCAAATAAACTGGGAAAGTATGCATTGTGTATTATTATAATGTTAAATGATTATAGAATTGAGTTATATATTAATAGTTTTATTCTACATAGACTAGGAAAGTATGATTTTTTATGGCACAAATTACATAGTATACTAAACTTGGTCCTAATTATAGTTATTCTATTCTTCTATGTGTATATATTAATATTTGTTAATACATATATAAAATATATATTAATAATTATCTAAACTTTATTTTGTATTTATATGGCATATAGAGTTATCATATGGGGTTACAGTGTATGAAAGCATAGTGATTCATGGGCATCTGCAAGACTTGGGTCATCTCTGATCACCAACAAAGCAATGTTCTTCAGTCCAGTTGAGTGCCTTCTCCCAGTGCAACAGAAGTAAGGGTGCCCAGATTAAAACTAGTGGTGTCAATAGTGGTGGGAATGGTGCACAACTACATGACTCAGCTTGAGGAAGACTTTCCAAGCATGTGTTATGTGTTGTGCTTTCTCTGTTGGGTTTTCTAGATTTGACCATGAACAATGAACTTAACCATTCTTTTGACCGCTGGTGGTTTAACCTTATGCTTGTTATTATTATTGTGATTAACTTTTATTTGTATTGTGCCAACATTTTCAGTAGCGATGTACAGGGGATAAGAACAAAGTAAATACAATATTAACAAATTCAGAAAATGAAGGGCCCTGTTTTGAGCTTGGAATCTTTGTAGAAAGTGCTTTTTTCCAAAGCACCCTACAAGACTGGAAACTTGCTACTTCTATTAGAATACGCTGTTGACAACCTACCCCAAACTTTTTGCTGCCTAAACCCAGTTCATATATACTCCACACTATTATTAAAACCAGTCCAAGGGCTGATCTCTACATACTACCTCTGTCAAATGGGTTCAGACAATTCTGTATCCCTAAAGGCAACGTTGCTTTATAACGCCTGCATATGGAAAGGAAGCAACAAGATCATTCCCAGTGGCCAATTAGAACAGCACATTTAACAATATAACAATTGAAAGTTGCCATGTTTGCAAACAATGAGAAGAAAAACTATTGAAAAGGGAGTAGACTGAAGATTGGTTGGTATTTGAAAGAAAGATGGAATATGAGTCAGATGTAGCAGCCACTCACCAAAGTAAAAAAAATGCTTAAATTGAACTATTTAGATTGTTGTCTATAAAAACTAAAAGTACAATTGCATTTTGGGTGGGGCCTGAAGATGTATTTTCCTTGCATCAGTTGATGGAAACAAGCTCCCCACCACTGAATTATAGCTTTGAACTATGAATGATATGACATGGATTTTGGTCAGTAAGTCTGTCATGCCATGCTGTCTGCCATGTTTGCATTAGATTATTTACTCACCTCTGCTTTTAAACTATGTAAATGTTATTTTAATATACACAAACTAAATGTAACTTTTCAAGATCTTGTTCATGCATAAAAGTAAATGAAAACTGAAATTAGTTTAAAGTAAAAAGTTTGAGTGGAAAAAAATGTGATTGAAAGCTGGGTATTTTAAGAATAAATTATTTTGGATAATTTTTCAGTATGCACAATAGCTGTAAATTAAAGTTAAACTACTATAAGCTATAATAGTATGATGAACAAATTATAACAACAATCTTTAAGTCTGACCACAGATTTTCTATTGGATTGAGGTCTGGGCTTTGACTAGGCCATTCCAACACATTTACATGTTTCCCATTAAACAACTCAAGTGTTACTTTGGCAGTGTGTTTGGGGTCATTGTCCTGCTGGAAGGTGGACCTCCATCCTAGCCTCAAATCACGCACAGAGTGGTATAGGTTTTGCTCAAGAATATCCCTGTATTTAGCGCCATCCATCTTTCCCTGAACTCTGACCAGTTTCCCAGTCCCGGCTGCTGAAAAACATCCCCACAGCATGATGCATCCACCATCATGGTGTTCTTTGGGTGATGTGATGTGTTGGGTTTGCACCAGACATAGCGTTTTCTTTGATGGCAGAAAAGTTAAATTTTAGTCTCATCAGACCCACATACCTTTTCGCAAACTCAAACCGTGCCATTTTGTTTTTTGCTGAAAGTAATGGCTTTCTTTCGGCCACTTTGCTATAAAGCCCAACTCTATGGAGCGTACGGCTTATTGTCATCCTATGTACAGATACTCCAGTCTCTGCTGTGGAACTCTGCAGCTCCTCCAGGGTTACCTTAGGTCTCTGTGCTGCCTCTCTGATTAATGCCCTCCTTGCCCAGTCCGAGAGTTTTGGTGGGCGGCTGTCTCTTGGCAGGTTTGCTGTTGTGCCATGTTCTTTCTATTTGGTTATGATAGATTTGATGGTGCTCCTGGGGATCATCAAAGATTTGGATATTTTTTTATAACCTAACAACATTGTCCCTTACTTGTTTGGAGAGTTCCTTGGTCTTCATGGCAGTGTTTGGTTAGTGGTGCCTCTTTCTTAGGTGTTGCAGCCTCTGGGGCCTTTCAAAAAAGGTCTATATATGTAATGACTGATCATGTGACACTTAGATTGCACACAGGTGGACATCATTTCACAAATTATGTGACTTTGGAAGGTAATTGGTTGCACCAGAGCTTTTTATGGGCTTCATTACAAAGGGGGTGAATACATACGCACATGCCAATTTTCTTTTTTCTATTTCTAAAAAATTGTTTCATGTATATATTTTTCTCATTTCACTTCACCAACTTAGACTGTTGTGTTTTGATCCATTACATATAATTCAGATTAACAAAACATTGAACTTTAGGTAAAATTAGGTAAAAAGTCAAGGGGGTGAATAATTTTGCAAGGCACTGTATTTATATATATATATATATATATATATATATATATATAAATATATATATATATATATATATATATATATATATATATATATAAATAGCACTAGATTTTTAAACTGTGGAGGCACCCATGATACTTGTGACAGCTAAAAATGGACTAGGTATCAAATTTGAAAAAGCTCCAATGATAGCAAATCCACTTCTTATTGTGATTTAAGGTATCCATGGCCCTTCAGTCTCAGACAAGATGGATTATTGTATACACAAAAAGAATGTTCAAGATTAACATTTTCTCTAAAATGTTTTTATGCTCATTTCTGCAACTCTTTTGATTTTAGCTATATACTTCACAAAAGATTTTCCTGATCTACAATGTCCCTTTAATGCTGATGTGTAATGCTTCAAAATAGTATGATATTTAGATCTCAGTCGCACTAATGGATTTTGATATAAAATGTTTGCTTTTAGGATCTATAAAATAATCACACATATCACTGCTTTGATAAACCTTCTTAAACATCTGTACTGAATTGTATTTGCAGAGGATATAAGCAAAATGAGTAATGACTGCTAAATTAGAGGAAGACAGAGATTATCCAATGCCAGGAAAATAAACTGTTTAGGACATAATCACCCAGAGGCAGAATATAGAATTAACAACACTAAAAAAGAAGAGAGACCTGGGAGTCATTATTTGAGATGAAGGGCAAGCAACTCAAGGAGGATGTTAGGAGAAATTGGAGATGTGTTAAAAAAGATTACACAATATATGGTGAGTTAATGGTTGAGAGACTATATTATGTATGGATGTTATAAATATAAAATATTGGTATATTCTGAAGCGCATTCTCAATCAATCAACCTATTAATTAGTCAGTTATTTTATGATATCATATATACCATTACTGGGGTAAAATTTTAAATAGATTAGCCGTTCTTGTTAATGGGTTACATTGAAGATTAAGTTGATAGAAGTGTGAAGTTATTACCTAGTACTGATGTGTTAAAACAAAAAGTATAAATGGTTTCAGAAATGGAAAAAGTGGTCAATAGAATACATGGCATTTATGACAAACATGGAATGTGTGGATTTTAGTTGAATTCAAAGCAATATAATATGTGCAAATGACATGACCGTTTTTGGAGGTAATTGACTGAAAATATATATATTTTTTTAAAAAGGAAATGTTAGAAAATAATTATTTCATTGTAAACAATGTATCATTTCTAAAAACCAATAAAATATGTGAGATTTATTACTTTATTATTGATCAGTGCATAATTAAACCATCTAGCACATTGTACTCTGTTCAATCTGAAATTTGTGCACTAGTGTGTTTTCAATTTTATATAAATAAATTAAATTTTGAGTGCTAAACAAACTGCTTTAAAAGTATAATTGCACTTGTTAGCATGTCCCTGTCTACCAATCAACAGTAATACTGTCCCAATTATCAACCAATAACATCACATTGTGCTGCATTTTTGCTGGTTTGAACAAGTTTAAACACTTTAATTATTAGGTTATTTTTCATAAACATTTTAATGTTAAAAAATATATCTCTCTTAAATAAATGACTGAATTCCAGGTTCCTTTAAGATAATACTGCAATTGTCTGGCACAGAAGTGTAACTGCTCCTAGGGGCTTGCCTTCTGCCAGCCAATGAGATCTGCTGACTAAAGTATGCTCTCTGCATTTCCTGTTAGTTTCAATAAAGTTTAAACAGGTTTTATTTAATATTTTTTAATTCAAAAAACAACTTTGGTAGTATTTAAAATTTGTATTTTTAAAATCCTTAAAAAAAAAAACAGCGTTCCATGTCCCTTGAATAGTTTCTAATAATAAAGTTTTATAGGTATCACACTAACATTCATTTGTGAACACTGTTAGCAATAGTAATATTAAATATAGTTAAATCTAATTTGCTGTTTCATTATCATCCAGTAGTACTATGTCCAATTTCAAATACCTGTGCTGGTTGGTTTGTTTTCCTTGAGACAATAAAATATACTCTAAGAGCTCTATTTTATTAGAGGCCCCCCAATGCCTCAAACCCGTAATTTTGTCTGTGTTTCTTTTTCTCTAAATGTTTAGATCTATTCTATTGACTCAAGCTCGCAATTTACTTCCTTAAGCTTAAACTCGTAAACCCTGACTTTTTAAGTAGAATTTCAGAGGCGTGATCATATGAGGATATTTAATGATTTACTTCTTAGACACAGCCAATAGTAAATGAGACCGTTATCATGACATCAGTAAAACATGGAAGTTACACGTAATGTGCAATCGGAGGCTAGGAATTAATTAGTGCCAATAAGTAATATTACTGCCAATAAGCAATCAAGCACTCTATAAAATGTATTAGATCATCTGTTCTATTCCATGTGGGTTTCATTATATGCATTAACCCATTGAGTCCCAGGATCCATATTATTCAGAAATAACATTTTAATATAATATTTTTTTATTGCATATGTGTGGATTTGAGACTGTTGAGCAATGAATTCTAAAGTATTTCCATGCCTTCCTGTGCTTTTAAAGTACAGTATTGTGTGTTTAATTGCTGTTACAGCTCTAATAAGTATTTGAAAAAGCCCTTTGAGTCCTAATTAGTACTAGTAATATTTTTGACAGAAACGTGATACTTTTTTTATTTGCAAATCAGACTTAATTTTTGAGCTAGACCTACGGGTCTAATAGACTATTGATTTTGTGTAACTTTAATTATTTAGAGCTCATAATGTTTGAGCTGTGCTAAAACCAATGGAGTTCTAAGGCCAAATTTGCATCTTTGGCTGACCCGTGGTGATTGTGGGCAGGGAACATGTGATCAGGTTGCGAGTAGCTAATAGAATCTGTGGCAATATTAAGAGTGATTTCAAGTGTATATAAATGTACAAATGGGGCAATAGAATAGGGCCCTAAATTTGCACTGTAAATGTCTAAGGAAGGTATGGGGAAAAACAGCAAGAAATTAAATGACAAACAAAGACGTGTCAGAAAATTGCATGAAAAATAAGTTGTGTTCTTCTTTAAATTGTGTCCATCAGAAGATCAGTAAAATAAAGAAACATTCACAATTACTAAAACCACTGGAGAAAAACACAGTTAATATGATCATCCCACCAAGTGAAGGCAACAGTCTAGCCCATTTGAACATTGTGTAGGCCTTTATAAATGTGAAGCTCTGTTAGAGGCAGAATATAGCAGTGAAGTGAAAGGAGCATGAAAAGGATGATGTCACAGTTGGCCTGCTCTTACATCAACATGTTGCTTCGTTCATTAAGATTAAAAAACATAGCAGTTATGGCACTTAAGAAACCAAAACGCCCGTCTTTTGTGACCATTCTATCTACCTAATAAGCTTGGCTAATTTAATGCTCAGAATGTGTTTATGCTCACCTCATGTGTACTTCAAATCCAAAAGTGGACTGTTGTCCGTCATCTGTTCATTGTTCCCAATTCAACTCTTGTCCCAAACCCCAGAATATAGCAATTGGGTCTGATAGTGACTTGTGGATTAACTTGAGGTTGTGGCGTCCCTGATCGGACAATGATTTGTTGGTTCTGTGGAAAGAGGTAGCATCTACCACGAGAGCTTGATTCACTAAGGTCACAGAAATTTTAGATGAATAAATAGGAGGCACATAGGCACATATCTGGAGAACAATGCAATCAGTATTTAGAAATATGTGTCTAACATAATGTGATAAACCCAACAGTATTTATCCCAAATAGACATTCTATAATGTTAAAAAAAAAGCCTTTCTCCACTTTTTCTTTGCAATCTTCCAAATAGTCCAACATAAGAAAACCCACTGAATCTTGGTTTTGGGCTAATACTGCTTGTATTGAAAGAGGACAGTTCAAACTACAATAGAGTAACATGTCTATTTTCCCTATTATTGGTGACCGGATTCAGGACCTGCTGGCACGATGATTTGCTTCTACCGGTCTTTTTAGTCTATTAATATGTAGGTAAGCAATTGGCTTTATAATAAACATGTTCTTCTGGATCTGCTACACTATGAGAATGTTGTGCTCTTGTTTCTTTTGTTTTTCTATCACTTAGGTCCTACGATGAATATGGGTATTCCAAGAATGAATCTTAACCGCCTTAGCGGTAATCCCGAGCGTGGCTCTGGGTTAATTTTCAGTACCAAAAGCGGTAACCGCGAGCCAAACTCGGGATTACACTGTCAGGGCAGATCTACAACAGGGTCCTTGCTCTGTGAGCAGCATCATTCACCCCCTCAAACTCCCCAGGGCCCTTGTTACACTATTCACATCTCTCCCCCTCCTCTTACTTGTGCCTTGCAGTCCCTGTGCCGGATCACATGTATCCTTCCTCTGCCGGAGCTTCATACTGCAGGGGAGGGGAATTCCTAGTGGCGTCACGTGACCCTGCAGTATGGGGAAGGATACCCAACCTCCGAGCAATGGGATCCGGGACAGGGATTGCAAGGCACAAGTGCAGGGGGGTGAATGGTGACACAAGGGGTCCCTGGGGGTTTTGAGGTGTTGATTGATGCTCCTGAGGGGGGTTTGTTTTGTTTTTTGTTGTGAGCGTGAATGGTGCAACAAGAGGGCCCTGTTTTTGTTCATCATTTTTGACATAATCAGGCAGCCAGGGAGCTTAAAGGACTACTTTGGACCAAGAAAAAAAGCACTTGTTTGTCAAGTATGTACTAAAATAACAATATTATCATTTGTGTAAACTGTGAATATAAAACATTTTTGGGGAAAATCTGAATTTTAAAACTCTGATTATGATTATAGAAATCCATTTCATGTTTGCCACATCACTTTTTAATAGCTGCATAATGAAGGGGGTGTGTTGGAGATGGTTATGGGGAAGGAGGGAACAGAAAGCCTTTGTTAAGATAATTGTATAATATTGAAATTAACACCACACCTCCTCATTGGCCCAGAAGCGGACTCCTTGCTTTGGGAACTGCAACCATATCTTTCCAGAAATGTAACCACTCTCATAAACACAACTTCCACCTTGGTTACATGGATTCCCACAAGACCCACAAGATGTATCAATTTTTATTTTTCCTAATTAAAAACTAGCTCAAATGCAATGTTTAAAACACGCATGATAAAACATGTTTGGGTTCCATGCCCATTTAGAAAGTGTAATGCGGAGCTACCAACTCCATATCAAAGTGATACAAAGTCAAAATGGTGCTATCTGCATTTTATTGTACCAAATGTTTTTGTCTTTTTCTCTCTAAATGACTTTAAGAATATAAGTGATTCTGTTGACAACTCGATATAGCATTTGCCTAAGGCTAAGTAAGATTTATGCTCACATCCTGTTTTCTTCAACCACTTCCTTCACCTTTCTGTTGCTCTAAGCTGTCAAGTCTTCAGGAAAACAAATCTTTGAGGGGGTTAAAACTTAAAAATGTTGTAGAAGGAACATTGTTATGTCTGTATATTATCTTAAATCATATGGGCAACGGTAAATTATGGGTAGCACAAGTTAAGAATTTATATTTTTTTTAAATTTCCTCAAGTCTAAAATGCACAGAAAATGTTTTATAAACTTCTGTTTTTGACATGGCAACATGTTATGTCAGTTAATAAATTGAATTCTTTCTTTTATGTTACATCAGGGCAAGTTGAATTAAATATACCAGGAATAAATGTGAATTGGTCAGATTTTGATGTTCTATTATAATTTAAATAACCACTGTATGATGAAAAAAAAATATATTTTTTTTTGAAGCAGGCAACTCTGTGAAATGCCATGAAAACCATGTGAATCTGCATGACCATGGACATAAAGATGTGCTTGGCATTTTAGGGTCCATGAGGTCACGGAGAGTCAGAAAAGACTGAATGATGCAAAAAAAAAAAAAAAAGATAAGAAAAGAAAACGATAGAAGAAAAAATAAGTACAAGTGAAAAAGGTGAAACTGGTAAAAGGAAGTGAAAATTGTAAGAGGGAAAAGAAGATACAATAAGGAGTATAAGAGAAACAGAAAGCGAAGAAGATGAGAGAGGAGCAAATAGAAAGAGATAGGAAACAGATATATACTGTATTTGAATATATATTAAAGTATATATAATAAAGTGCCTTTTTGGTGTTTAGAGAATTCAGTCCATGGATGTTCTTATTACCATATTTAGTTTTATATTCAAGAGTCTAAGTAAAACAGCGACATCTGACAGGTCTATTTGTTTAAGTATGATTGCCAACATTTATACTTAATGGCCCTTGACTTGAATGTTCATTAATAAATGATAAAAGCCACAGCACCTACTGAGGACATAATTCAAACTTACACTGTCTAGAATTCCAAATCAGCTCAACAAAAGAAGTGTGAATGGGTTCTGATGCCAATTGCATTACTTAAGACAATATTTAGTAGTGCTGCCTAAATTAACTGGAGAAGAAAATTGGTTTGCTACCAAGCAGAGCAGCTGTTAATAAGGAAATCATGATAAGAGAGGCAAATCACTTGGAAAAATACAGTACATTCTAGTTGTGACACCTAAGGGAAACATCTCAGAAAAATATTTTCTTCCAATTGAAAATGTCATGTTTTTATTAAAAAAAAAAAAAAAGATTTTCAACTCTTCAATCTCTCTGCTGCTAGTGGAAATATAAATGTTTTTTTATTAAATATGAAAGAAGGTGAACAAACAATCTGAATAACCTGGATTTTATATGCAGTTCTAGATATTCAGTCGACCCACAGAGAAATGCTTGTACTTTATACATATTGAGAGACCAATATATGGGGAATGCAAAAGAGTAAGATTAACAAATAAATAAATATAAAAAATGAATATATGTGGATTTTATTATTTTATTATTATTATCCATTACTTTGTAACTTACCAACATATTCTGTAGAACTATACAGGGGATACGTTCAAAGAAAAATACAATATTAACACATGGAAAAAGAATGGAGGGCCTTGTCTTTGAGTTTAAAATCTTATATTCATGTGCTTTTTTCCTAAAGCACCCTACAAGATAGAAAGTCAGGTGGGCAGATATATTCTTCAAGGGTATATAGAGGAGTTACAGATGTAAAAATCAGAAGCATGGGTCAACAGATAGACTTATATACATATAGACAGAGAGGAAATAGAAAAGAAAGTTAGAAAAAACTACACAGAAAGATAGCCAGCTATACAGACAGGGCCGGATCTACCTTTTTGGAGCCCCTAGGCAGTGAAGAGGAGGAGCCCCTGCTAGTGAGTATGCAAGGCATGCACGGACCCATTTTTGCCTTTTCTGTGCATGTAAGTTCATTTTCCTGTTGTTCTAGGTAGTTACCCCCTAGTAGCCAGTCTGTGAACTGCTGCATTTATTTATTTTTTTAGGCCAGGAACCATTTTTTTTTTAAAGTGGCACCCCTCAAAGGGAAGTGCCCCCAGGCAGCTGCCTAGTTGGCCTAATGGGTATTCCGGCCCTGTATACAGATATACAAACAGGATAGGGAGACATAGAGACAGAAAGGCAGGGATATACTGTATATATAAATAGATATTTGTAGACAGGTACAGAGGCAGTCCAATAGGTAAACAAAAAAAGCATACACATATATAGAGAGGCAGAAGGAATAACAAAAAGACAGCTAAATAGACAGAAAGAGAGGCGGCTAGACAGATGAACGGAGAGACATAGAAATATAAGTAGAGAAAGAGATAAAAAAAGAGAAGGAAGGGTTGAAAAATGATCCAAGTAGATGGATGGAGATAGGTATACAGAGACAGATATCTAGACAGAAATAGACAGGGAAATAGATATAGGATTATAGAGATACAGGTAGATAGACAGGCAGAGAGACAGGTAGATAGAAAGAAATGCATTTAAATATAAAGGAAAACAGAAAGACATACAGATGGATAGACAGACAGAAAGAGAGGTGGGTGGATAAATAAACAGAAACCTTGAGATATATGGGTATAGGGATGGAGACAGTGAGAGAATAGAAGAAAATAGAAGAAAGGGACACAGATGGGGACAAGGGACAGGGAGATAGAGAAAGGTGGAAATGGCAAAGAGAAGTAAACATTGTAAGTGAAGAGCAGATACGAGGAGGAGTAACAGAAAGCAAGGAAGGTGAGAGAGAGGAGTAAGGGGATGAATGAAAAGTAACTGGGGTAAAAAGAAAAAAAGAAGAGAGGAACAAAGAGAGAGAAACAGGAAGCGGATATATAATTGAAGATATAATAAAGTGGACAGAATAGTTTGAGTGAATAGAAGAAAATTAGAAGACAGGGAAGCAGATGTGTAGGCAAATGGAACATAGAGATAGACACACCGATAGATGGACAACAGGAAGCAGGGAGGCTGGATGACAGACAGGTGTATAGAGAAAGATAAGTAGAATTATGCGAGATAGATGAGAAAAATGACCACCAGAATGGAAATTAGACAGCAAGATAAAGCGGTAGAAAGACGAACAGAGTGGCTGGTGTGCAAATATATAGATAGACATAAAGAGCAGACATTCAGGAGAAGTGGATAGAGACATAGATGGACATGTAATAGATAGACTAATAGATAAACAGATAGACAGAGATGCTGATATACAAATAATAGTATAGATAGACAGTCAGAGTCTGGAATATAAACAATTAAGTAAATAGACAGAAACAATATGTAATAGCTCTGTATTATTCCAAAGCAAATACAAATGGGTGAATGTTATGGATGAACAATTCCCCTTATGGATTTTCGGCTTTCCAACAGCAAGCCTCATTACTAAGCTCTTACTAAATACAAGTAATTCTCTGCAGAATATGAATGATTGTGATGTTCAGGTCTGGTGCTTCATTTATTAAGTGATCAGTTATAACACAGATATTGTTCTAATGAAGATATATAGAGGACTTCAATGTCCTGACACCAAATCTTCAGAGAACGTTATTATTAAATTATTGATTCTCTCCTGAATGACCCAAAGCAATTGTTGAAGGATACTGCAGTCATCTCATCCAGCTTTGACAAGAGATGATTATTGGTGATCTCTCTACTTGATTGATGGATGATACAGTACAAAAGTGAGATTCCTTATCTGCATTTCTTTTGTACTTTTATGCTATTAAGAAACTATTATTACTAATGAGAAAAGAAACTTGTGAGATTTTATTGTTCTTATTGTAAACTAGCGAATTGCCCGTCAAAAAATGACGGCAATGAAATTGTAAGGTAGCTAAATTAGTAAATGAATATAGTGTACCTATTTTGAAGCATTGTCATGAAGAGCTGGCAATCTGTGTTGATGTTGCTGCAGCATTAGTGGTGTGGAGCTGCTGTGTAAGCGTGCTGAATGTGTGCACTGTGTGGTATGAATATCCGTAGGTGGTTTGTGGCGTTTTGCGAGTTTCTTGTGGTGTTTTGCGAGTTTGTTGTGGTGTTTTGCGAGTTTAGAGTGCTGTAGCCTCGTTTTCGTTTTGTTCGGCAGCCATTTTTTCTGTCGCTTAGATTTTTTTTTAGTCTCAAAAGTCTTTTATTTCGAGTAAAATCGAGGTGTAAGTTGCATTTTTGAGGTCCTGGGTGCTCCCTCTTGGTGTAGGTAATGTATGTGCTGTGTGTATGTATTGTGTTTTAAATGTTTGTATGTCGGCGTGTTGCGTCCGATGTTTGCGAGGTCGTAATGTGTGGTAACGTGTTTCGTAGGTTGTTTGCGTTCCTCGTAAAATTTAGCGAGTGTCGTAATTTGTGTGTCGTGTTTTTTGAGTAGCGACGTGAAGTTTGCGAGGGTTTGAGGCCCTTGCCCAGTGACCTCGCCAGCAACTGAGTCCCTCGCTTCGCGAGGGGCCTCAGTTGCTGGCATGGAGCGCCTTCGGCGCTCCATGCCAGCAACTGAGGCCCTTGCCCAGTGACCTCGCCAGCAACTGAGGCCCTCGCTTCGCGAGGGGCCTCAGTTGCTGACATGGAGCGCCTTCGGCGCTCCATGCCAGCAACTGAGGCCCGTGCCCAGTGACCTCGCCAGCAACTGAGGCCCTCGCTTCACGAGGGGCCTCAGTTGCTGGCATGGAGCGCCTTTGGCGCTCCATGCCAGCAACTGAGGCCCTTGCCCAGTGACCTCGCTACGCGAGGGCCGCGGCTCGCTGCGCGAGCCCGCAAGCTTGAGCAACGACCCCTACGCTCACAACTATATATGTGATACTACTATGATTTATTTGTTATTTTTCCTAAGTATTATTCATTATACCACACAAGTTATACCTTCCTCATTAGTTACAAGTCAAGGTTGGGGGAATTTAATTAAAGCACACCCTAAGAAAACTGGTAGCTTTGTAAAGCAGTATAACTTCCTCACCAGGTTCTGGTATTGGAGTGAGAATGGGCTGAATATTTTAAGTTATGTGTTGGTTATATTGACTGGTGGGCATCATTTTATTATGCGCACCTGAACACCTGACAACAAGGGGGGAGATGGCCTACTCAAGACAGCCCAGGAACTTACTCCCAAGAAAGCACACTCTCTACCCTTGTCCCGATGAGAAGAAGTGCAGAGTCCAGTGCAGGGTTCACTGATGGTGTGTCAGCCAGGGATTAATGGGTTTATAGGATGATCATATGAAGGAGAAGGCAGTCACTTTTGGTCCTGAAGGAGGCCAACTGACCAAGAGACAAATAAAAACGTTCCTTCTAATTGGTAGACTGAGCCCCACAGTTTGTTCCCTGAGGGTAACACTTTGTATACAGTATATGTTGATGGAAAGATCCATGTTTTCACAATGGTAATTCTCAATGGTAATTTATTTGATCTTACATTACTGTCTAAAATACTGGTTTAAGAGTTCTCTGTTTGTTTTATAATTTCCTATCCATATATTTTAGGTTTTTTTGTTTATGTTTTTACATGTACTCAGAATCCTACAATAAATAAGTAGTAACAGTTATCTGAAATGGTTATAGTGTTCTTGGCATGCTACACAACAATTTTGAGTGCCCCACATTCAATAAATCAAAATAAATCTCTAAAATAACTAATTATTGTTAATATTAGTATTTAATAGAACTCATATACAAATAATATTAAATATTACACAATGTATTTTTTTGTCCTATTAATTTTCTGAAATTAATTAAACAATAGTGATAATAAAATAGAATACTGTTTATGCAGAAGTAACAGTGTAGAGTACTGTTTTAAAAGTTCAACATTTTTTGCTTTAATTTAAACCATGTAGCATTAATACTTTTTTTTTATAAATCAAGACAAAAAACCCTACCAACCAATTTAATGCCACTTAACCACCACTGATGTGTCAAATTTGTAGTATGGTCTTACGAAGAACCACGATACAGCTCAGTTGAAAGAGTGGATAGTCAACTGAAATAAAAAATGCAGTAAAATTACGGTTATCCGGTACCCAACTAACCGGGACTCTCAAGCAACCGACATCGGCATCAATTCCCCATTTAAACAAAACTCCAGCTAAACCGGCACCAAGTTGGGATAAAACAGACCACAGCTTGAATATTTATTAAACATATAAACACAACATATATAACCTAAAGAGGAGGACCCTGGCCAGACGTGGTGACCTCAGGCGCTCCCACACCCGCCGCTGTGACAACAACAAAGATAAATAATGAAATAGTTTAAATGGACTTTTTTTTTTTTTTAACCTTTGTGGAGGGTTTTTTGGGAGAACTACAGGACCTATCCTGTTATATGTATGCATGGGAAGTGATGGGAAGCGCGCCGCCAACGTCCCGATCTAGCTGGGTCCAAGTGGTTAGGGGTTTTCAGGGTTAGGGGGTTAGGGGGTAAGGTTTAGGCCTGGTAAGTGGTGTAGGGGGTTAGGGTTAGGGGCTTAGGGCTAGGGGCTTATGGTTAGGGTTAGGAAGTTAGGTTTAGGGGGTTAGGGGCTTAGGGTTATGGTTAGGAAGTGAGGTTTCGGGAGTTAGGGTTAAGGTAAGTGGGTTAGGGGCTTAGGGTTATGGGTTAGGGTTAGAGGGTTGTGGTGTACTAGTACATTGGGATGAAAGCGCGCCTGGCACCAGGAGGCTTCCCGTGCACCCGGCAACAGGAGGCTTCTTGTGCGTACATATAACAGGATAGATCAGAACAACATATGCACAAACAACAATACTACAGAACATTATAACAAAAGGGGTGGAAGGGAGGGATGTGATGCTGGCTAGCCGCGCAATGAGGTAAAATGGGACCCGCGATCCGCACTCGCTCTAGCTCCGCCCCCTCAGCTGCCCACGTGACCCCAGCAACCAATCAGCCATTCCCAGGCTCCCTTGGGTCAGGAGGCACTGCGTGCGAGCCCCAGGGAGCCTGGGGCCGCCTCCATACCTACATGACCCAGGGAGAACCTAGTGGAGCCTAATCCTAACTGACAGACAGTTCTAACTAGCACTTCTGAATTAACAATAACGACAGACACCAAGTTGGGGTAAAACAGGCCACAGCTTGTATATTTATTAAACATATAAACACAACATATATAACCTTAAGAGGAGGAGCATGGCCAGATGTGCTGACCTCATGCCCCTGAGCTTGTGCTCAGGGGCTTGTTCCTTTCATTGACCACACCCTTGAGGAAAGGGGGGAGGAAAGGACCCCCTACTTCACAACCTGGCCCATGCTCCTTCCCCACCCTCCACAGAGCAGACAAGGGATGCCTTATGCGGCTGCGATCCCCCCTCTTAGAGTACCCTCCCGAAAAGCCAACATCATTACCTCTAAACCTATATCGTTTAGGTGTACCCATCTGACAGAAAAAAGAGGTCTGCATCCACATCCTCAAATTCCGTATGGCGAAGAGCCAGGAACCCCTGCTTTCTAACAAAGTTGAAGATCAATCTCACACCTTTGAACTTGTCAATCCAACTCAACAAATCCCTCTTCATCAGCTGCTTCATCGGTACTGAGTCCAAGTCATTGCCGCCGGTGTGTATCAATAGGAAGGTTGGCTGACCCCACCGATAGGTGTGTAAGTCCAATTGCCTATCCACCTGCAACAACAGCAAGGCTCGAAACCCGATCCACCGCACCTGCATGATCTCAAAGAGCACACCCAGCTGTTGATCCTTTGTTTTAGCTGCGGCAAACCGGTAAGCCCAATGTACATACGAGTGCCCCACAATCCACAGCTGTTCCTTAGTACCTGTCAAACAACAATGACAGCATTAACAACTGTCCATTGCATCTCAGTCAGTAGCTGCTGGTCGCACATACATCAGTTATCGTCTAGATTCCCATCTCCCAATTCTCTCGCCTCCTCTGGTAATCCTAGGCGCAATGACTCCATAGCCGCCGAATTCGGAATGAATAAGTACCATAATGCGATTGATTAAGACCCAAACGCTGTACACCAAATTTCAGCACTCGCGAGAATTGAAAACGAGAGAGTGCCATGCGGTCCTCGTGCACCAGCCCGGTACATCCTGTCGTAACTGGAGGTAACGCCGCACACACTCAAAGGTCTGTCCCCACTCTCCACAAACTGACTTCCTTTCCATGGCCGGCTTGATCCGTCTTCGACCTCCGTAACCACATTTGCGCTCTGTCACCTTGAAGACAGACATCAGCCATTTGTATACCACCTGAACCACACTTTCATGCTGCCACCAGCTCCACAATCCTGAATGCTCAAAAAAAGGCGAGTGAAAAGGCAGTCTTGAAAAGCACTTATTCCTAGGCAGTGGCACAAACTTCCTGCTGCATGGAGCATAACCGTAGTAATACCAAGAAAGTAATGGGTCGCCTCTTGCCGTGACTGTGTTCACCACTGAACATCCCTCGCACGACACAATCTGCCTGTCCGCCAGGTCACTTCCTCAGATGTGCAGTGCTACAACGATCAGAAATAATTTCAGGAAGGCTAGATTCTTGGTCAAGCCCGCCTTCGACCACAACTCCGGCCACTAGCTGGCACACCATCTTCCTCCCATACCAATTCCGCCCGCTGCATCCGTGAACAACTTCAATTCCTCGCTGTCCAATCTTTTCGGGTGTATCAAGGTCTTTCCATTGAACGTCCTGAGAAAACTATGCCAAACTTGAACGTCCTCCTTCATCGCTGTTGTAATGCTGACGAAGTGATGTGGTCGACATATGCTGACTGCTGCCAGTGCAAAGTTCAACTTCCCCAGGACCGTCTGAAGGCGCCTCAGCATAATTCTTCTTTTTCCACATATTGTTTCCAGCTCCTCCGGTAGGTTGAATAATTTGTATGCCCAATAAGGATAGTTGCGTCACAGGGACCTTCTGTCTTGTCTTGGGCCAAAGGAACCCCAAATTCCCCGGCCACACGCGTGAAGGTATTCACGATATGGGCGCAGATTGGTGATCCTGCTGGGCCCACGAATAGGAAGTCATCTAAGTAGTGCATGAGACTGGTGCAGACCGCTTGTTTCTTCTTGACCTATTCCAGGAATGAACTGAAAGCTTTGAATTAAGCACATGATATGGAACACCCCATCAGCACAGAGGTTCACAAAGTAGTTCCCTTCGAAGCTGCATGAAACAAGTGATGGCTGTCAGGGTGCACCAGTAACAGGCGAAAGGCAGACTCAATATCCACTTTGGCCAACAGTGCACGCTGGCACAATACTCGCATGATCCCCGTAGCCAAGTGAAACGAGGCTGAGCATAGACTCTTGACAATGCCGTAGTTGACAGACCCTCCCGCCGGGTATGATAATTGGTGTATCAACCATGAATTTGTCTACTTCCTTTCTGGGGACCACCCCAGCAGGGATATCCTGAGGTGCTCAGTGGGATATGCAGAGAAGGGGCCCGCCATCCTGCCGAGCAGAACCTCCTTGACCAGCTTCTCACGCACCACCTCTGGAAATTCCATAGCCGACTTCAGATTCTGAGACCCTTCTACCCGCAGGTGCGATGATGCCAGAGCTCGGCACCTGCCGACTGCGTTCCGAAAGGGCATTATCCTCCACATCGGTGTCATGGCATTGAGCCAATATGCCACACCTTGTCGCTCCATGCCATTGACGGCCTTGACACCATGCATTGGCGGAAGTCCTTATCATACCGCACTCCTGATATCCTCAAGGTAAATGAAAAGGGACAAGCACTGCTCAGGGAATTTTTCCCCGATGACACATGCCAAGATAGCGAATGCCTGAAGCCAGTTGTCAAAGGATCTGGGTATCCTATTCCAGCTGCCCCGCCTGTCGACTGCTATAACCGCGCTCCAGCATGTCCGCCACCCGGGCAAACGGGAGAAGGGAAAAGAGCTCAATGAACTCTCTGCGCCTTATGCGCTGCTTAATTTCCAAGTGAAGGTTTTAAAAATGTATTGAAGACCCTTTTAGAGTCAAATTTACAATGAGAAGTTAACTAATGAGTCCCAATCCAGAACACTTTTTACTTCGCTCATGTGGGCATGGGGGTGGCCCAATCTCACTGGGGTTCGCACAGAGTGCCTCCTGACCCAGGGGACCCTGGGAGTGGCTAATTAGTGCTGGGGTCACGTGGGCGGCCAAGGGGGCGGAGCAAGAGTGGATGCGGCACGTGGACACCATTTTAGCTCACTCCACGGCTGGCCAGTGTGACATGAGAGGGGAACAGAGGAGCTGCAGCAGGAACGTTGTTGAGGAGCTGAACACCTTGAGTATCTGTGTGTAGTGGTGTGTGCTAGTGTAATGTGTGTGCAGGGTCCTTGTGATTGTGTTTGACATAATTTGCCTGTGCAGTGCTGGCACTGATATCTGGGTTATGCAATGGGCTCTCAGGAGGAAGCAAACTTAGAGCATTTGTTACAGATTGTGAGAATGAAGGTGCTATCTCAGGGTATCAGATGGCTAGAGGACAGCTTGGGTAACCCACAGCTAACAGGGGGCAGTGATGCTTCTCAGGGGATATCCCTGGCCCAGCCAGAGGTGGCTGCCAGCCAGAGTGACCCTGAGGCACCATGTGCCATTAGAAGGGCCACCACACAGCACCCAGGTGCTGAGAGCCAACTTAGGGAGAAAAGGCAGAAGATAGGAGACAGTGGATTGGGACAGACACAATCAGCACTTTAGGCAGAGGCTGTGACTGAACTTAAAGGTGCTGTGGGTGGAGGTGTGGATGTCCGGCCCTCACCTGCTTTTACACCTCTGAGCCAGCAAATTATTGCAGATACACCTCCTAGGCGCACCCCACACCCTCGCCCTAAGAGTAAATTAGGGAGTCCTGACCAGGCTCCTACAGCCATTGTTGCGGTACGAATATTCCCTGCAGTGGCATTGGGTAGTGACCTATCGTCAGACAAGGGTAGGCATAGGACCCCCAAGGAAGGAGGAGGCAGGTGAGTGATATGTCCTCTTGCCTTTCCAGGAGACCTAGGGAAAGATTTAGATCTCGCAGACGCAGATCTTGTAGGTGCAGCTGCGCATGCTCTAGGTTGTAGCGAGGAGCCACGGCAAGGAGCAGAAGAGACCATGGGTCAGAGATCGATGGATGACTAACCACGACCACTACCTGGGGGTGAAGCCCAACTTTTTAATGACATAAAGGGGTTGTTACAGAGCCATAATTTTCTCATTCCTGAGTTGGAATTAGGGGATTTGGTGTCTAGGCTAAGGCTTGGTTGTCTGACTCTCCCCTGGTCTCTTCGATGTCGGTTCCGCGCAGTTTGATTCCAGTCATGGGCATGGGAGCTCCACAGCACCCGCCGTCTTCCCCTCCCAGGGCTGAGACATCCACCCCTGTTGGGATGGGAGTCTCTGGGGAATCCCTGTGGCCGACTGCGATGTGTCCAATGGACAACCTGGGGGCCCACATATTTTTTATAGTTACTCAATTTAAATCATATTATAAGATATCATTGTAGTCTGTGAATAAAATACTTATCATTTTTTTTTTAAATAAGCTGGTCAATATCTGTTAAAATAACAAAAATGTTGCAAAACAATAAATAAAACAAACATGGGAAAAGGAACTGACTATAGCAACACAGAGATAATTGCTTGAAACATTTTAGCCACAGTACAAGCAAAGTAATTTTAAGGTATTGCTTAGCACGTATCTATTTCTGCATAGACTACACATTATATACTCTAACACCCAGGACAATGCTTTTTGGGGCTGTGGGGGAGTGGGCACACATTATCACACATGGTGGTCATGTCCCGTGACCCAGAGAATCTGGAAAAACTCAAGTAAAACTTATCTGTGAAATGTATGACAGACACCCTTGACCCTCAATTGTGTTTATTGGGCATTTATCAAAAACACCTAAGAGCTGCTGTGAAAAAGCGTCGATCTACCCTATTTGGCTTCACAAAACTACATATAGTTCACCAAATACTTAATAAGATTGAACATACATGCTAGAGAATCACTCGGACCATTATCTTAAACAGTGGGCACATTGGTCTGAGAAGTTGTGTAATATGGTCCTGTTGAAGTCTCACCAAGACAGGAAACAACCCTCTCAATTACCCTTTAACCCATCCCTTCCTCTCTCTTATTTCCCCCTCTTCACAACCTCCCACCTTTATTTTGGACTTTATCTTTTCTTTAAAATAGGAAAATATTCATGAAAGTATTATATATTACAATGTATATGACTATGTAAAATCCACATGATTGTATGGCCATGTATAACTGCCTATGCAGCAGAATCACTCTTCCATAATAATAAAGAGAAATCTAAAGAAAAACTAAACGCAATAAAAAATAAAAAAAAGTACTTTATCAGCTTAATAGTATCTAAAAATGCATTTTCTTATAGTCAGCTTGCTTGGTAATACATGCCGCCTGCCATCCATGCCCGTGGATACATATGCCAGCTAAATGTATTGAACTTGTGTAACAATTTACCACACTGGCCAAGGAAATGTCTTTAAAAGAGCTTTACATGCTACATAAAATATAATATATTCATTATACAAATTTTGAGTCATTTTAATGTTGTTATTTACAATCTGTTCATTGTGTTCTAGAGACACAGCAGATGCATATAAAAATCAGTTGAGTGCAATATTTTTATTTTCCGGCATTTAATGAAACGTAGAAACATAAACAAAGATTTGACTGCAGATAAAAGCCAAAAGAACTAATCTAATCTGCCCATTCAATCTACAATTTTTTTTTAAACTAAATTAAGGCATTCCCTAACTGTTTTTGGCCTGACTGCCAATGGAAGGTGGACGCCTTAACTGCTACTCTTTCGGTAAAGTAGTACTTTCTCACATTACCCCTAAATAATCTACCTCACAACTCCAATTTAATACCTCTTGCTCTTAAATTCCTCTTTTTTTCTGAAAGTTACTCACTTGCTGAACTTGACTTTGAAGGTATCTATGATATCACCTCCTCCCTTCTGTCCTCTAAGCTATACTTATTAAGTCATACAGTCTTTCCTTATAAGTTTTGTGTTTTTGGAAAGCAATCTTGTAGCTGCCCCTCTGAATTATTTCTAATGTGTTAATATCCTTTTGGAGATATGCAGCCCCATTAAATTTGAAGCCCGTAGAGGCATAGGCTGCGGGCTTGAAAATCCGCTGTGTTACAGAGTTATTAAATTCCACCATGCCTTGAATTCATGCCGGAGACGCAAACCCGTAAACCATTTTTCACACGTTGGATTGCGGCCGTGAACATGATCAAACAATAGTTACAGGTTTAGACGGAGCCAATGGCAAATTAGATCGTCGTCATTAAGTCACTGAAAAATGGAGGTGAGATTTCAAAGCCTTACGGGCTTCAATTACGAGTTTCGATCGGACCCACAGTCCAGAAATAATGCAATATTATTAAATCAGTAGATATGATATTCTATTCCATGCGAGTTCCATTATATGCATTAACACATTGATTGCCGGGATCGATATAACACGGAAACTAAACTGAAAATAAAGTATTTTATATTGCAGATTTGCGAGCCTGAGAATGTTTTTGTATTCATTTTAATACCTAACATCACTTTCCCTTTAATTATAAGGACAGTAGTGTGTGTATATTTGCATTTACAGTGCTACAAATAAAACATAACCCCCTTGCGGGTCCTCTCTGGTACCCGTTGGCTTTTTGGCTCCATTTGCGGGTTACGGGCTTGATCGCCAGTGAATTTGATGTAATTTAATAGCGTGACTGGAACGTAACAGTTACAGGCTTGACAGAGCAAAGGATTTGCTGCTGCAGAGTAAAATTTTCGGTATCCTGTAGGGTTTATTCGCCCCTTACTCCGCAAGTCGTTGGCGGGTTGCTTTACGGGGCCAATTTAATAGCCGCAAGTCTTGCGGGCTACGTTCCGGGCTATGGTTTTACGCGTTCACAGAATTTAATAGGGCTGATGGTCTAGTGCAGTGGTTCTCAAACCCCTCCTCATGACCCACCAGACAGGCCATGATTTAGGTCCAACACTGTGTGGATACACAGCTTAAGCAATTTGAGGCTCCACATCCTATTGAATACAAGTTGCCTCATCTTTGTTCATCGTGTTCAGTTCAGTTCAGTGTTGGGCCTAAATCATGGCCTGTCTGGAGGGTCTTGGGGAGTTGTTTGGGAACCATTGGTCTAGTGCATTATTTCCACTCTTTTTTTATCCTAATAGGTTACATTTTATTTATCAAAATTATCAAGCTGCAAAATTAGGACAAAAAATGTGTATGCTTTATCCAAGATAAAACAAAAAGCACATAACAGATTCAACCTATTATAATCCACTTATTCTTATAAATACTAAACAGAAATATCCTCTATATCAGTAGTATGAATTTGTCCCATAACAGCACCCTTCCTCAAGTCCCGTTTCCATAGCAACACAGCTCCAGGATGCGCGTGTTCCACTATATACTCTATCTCTATATAGCAGCAAGTCCCTCTCAACATCCACCCCGCACTGCACCGACTCTTCTTGGCATCCATCCCTGCATAGCACCCAGTCCTTCTCGGCAGCCATTCCCACTCAGCATCCATCCTTCACCACACAGCACCCAACACCTCTCAATACCAACCGCACATAGCACCCATTCCTGAATCATTTGCTACACCTCACTGAACCCATCCCCTGTACTGTTCTGTGCGGTACACCCCCAGGATGCTGAACTGCTCTACAATGCTACCTCATTTTGGTAGAATTGCTCTTTTTTAAACAGGCACAGACCAATTTCTGTCCAGTACCCCTCTACTAGAGGAGGGCCCTGGTGTATTGCACCACTGGTGGCTGATACTACATATATTACTATATACATACATATATTTATGCTTTTATCAGCCCTATTAAATTGGAAGCCCGTAGTAGCATCGGCAAGGCCGCAAGGGTTGCGGGCTTGAAATTCGGCTGCGTTACATATCTATTAAATTAGAACATGCAACAAGTTACGGGCTTGAGACGCAGAGCTGTAAACCATTTTTCGAACCTTGGATGCGTGGCCATAGACACAATCAATTAGTCTAGATGGAAACAATGGAAACAGTGAATGTCATAATTACGTCACAGAAAAATGGAGGTTGGATTTCAAAGTCTTACGGGGTCCAATTACAAGTTACGATCGGACCCGTATTCCAGATATGATGCCATATTGATAAAGCCGTAAATATGATACTCTAGTCCATGCGAGTTCCATTATATGTATTAATACATTGATTGCTGTGATCGATATAACACAGAATTTAAACATTAAAATAATGATTGTATATTGCAGATTTGCGAGCTTCAGAATGTTGTACTATTTATTTCAATACCTAACATCACTTTCCCTTTTAATAAAAGTACAGGAGTGTGTGTATACATGCATTTACAGTGCTACGGATTGGACTTTACCCCCTTTGCGTTTCCTCTCTCGTTGGCTTCTTGGTTTCTTTTGCGTATTACAGGCTTGAACGCCAGTGAATTTGTTGCGTCTTAATAGCATGACTGCAAACGTAGCAGTTACGGGCTTGACAGATCAAAGGTTTTGCAAGGGCGCAGTTAAAATTTCCACGTCCTGTAGCCTTTTCTCGCCCCTACCCTGCAAGTTGTTGACGGGTTGCTTTTCGGGTCTAATTTAATAGCTGTAAGTCTTACGGGCTACGTTACAGGCTACAGTTTTACATTGAGGTCATTTAATAGAGCTGTATATAGGTGTGAGCGTGAACTTTTAAGATGTGGACATCTTAAATTAATAATTATATAATTAATAGTAACGTGTGGCGTGTGGGGGGAATCCCAAATATTACTTGTCCCCACATCCCATGAGGCTAAATTGTAAAAATAATTATAAAAGATTTTCCTTATTTTGGAGGGCAAAAGCATTACATAGTTCATTTAACAGCCATTGCAACATTTTATCCTTTCTTTATAGGCTTGGGAATAATTACATTTCACAGAGAACGCTATGAGGCTGAGATCTATTATGATTATGGATATTTTTAAATTCAAATATATTAGTTTAAATCCTAGTATATGACTTGTGAAATGAGTATATACGTATATCATGTTTTAAAATGTGTAGATACCATTTAACATTTACTAAAGGGAATTCTTTAAGAATTTACTCTTAAGATGCATCAAGTTGGTGTCTGTAAGGTCCATCCCTTAACTGTAGTAGCCAAGACTAGAGCTAGGTTAGGTCACAGATGTGACACAACTTTATACTTAGCATTGCCCATATATAGAAACAAGCAATCACCTTCTTGAAAAATACATTTTTAAATGTTCAAGTTTTTTTTTAAAGTAAAATAGTAAAAAATTGTTTAAAATATTAATATATCCACTACTTTCTTAGAAAATACAAAAAAAAAACACTTTTATTCATTATGAAAATTGTAGTATGGCCATGATAAAATCAAAATAATATATTTTTAGCTATAAGTAACAAACAGGAATTCCATTGTACCTTCTTCCTGTGTCTGAATAAATGATAATGTTTACCAGATGGTATCCACAGGAAACATACAGCAATTAGTTAGAATAACATAAAAACTGCATTGGTGAACCTAATATTTTGTGGACTATGGGGAAGGAGCTTTGCATTTTTTCAATATATTGGATTTGCAAGAGATGAAAAATATAGAACAAAAAATAAAATAAAATATAATGAAAAATATATGTAGATGGTCAGATTGCTATAAAAAATAAGTATTTGCTCCTCTCCTCTAATGCATTAAGAGATCTCTTTACTCCAGGTAGCAGAGGCCCTTACCCTGTTGCTGGCCCTGGTGCTTTGCACCTGCTGCGCCTCCGTTTCAGTGAATCAGGATGTATTTTATAATTACTTTCCTTAAAGCCCAGTATTACACAAATGCTCTGTTTTCACTACATTCATAATGAGAGGAGATACAGATTAGTCATTTTGTCAGGAAACCAGTTATTTAAAGCTCTCTAAAAATACTAAACTAAAGACAGAGGTGTTTTGCAAACTGATATACCGTCATATATATAACAACAAGCTTAAAATAAATTAGGCAAATTACAATTTGAGTGCATCATTTGAGCCGATCTGTTGTACCGTACAATAGTCAACTTATCTCTCTGATGTAGATTGCCATGTTTCACTTCGCCCTAAGAAGCAACTATTCTGTTCCATTTCTGTCACTGTGGTTGGTTGAAAAGGTCAAGAGACAATTCAAGAACCAATCAAGGTGCAGTTATTGTTATAAACTATGGCAGTTAAAAGACGTGCTAAAGCTCATTTACCAATAGGGTATCTCAAACTTATAATCGTCTCCATTTACATACATGGAAAAGGGATAGGATGTTGTTTACTTAACCCGAGTCACATGAGACAGAAGGTGGTTTATTACCTCAATACATACATTTTCTATGTTCTATGTTCGTAAGCTGATCTCACCATCTAATGCATTTTAAGCCTGACAATGCTGTTTGCCACACAATGTGAGAACCTTCGGTGCTCATTGCGAGTCTCGCCCCCTGTCTACTTCCTCCCTTATGTCTCATTTCCCCCCTCCTCTCCCTCCCTTGTGTCTTCATTCTCCCCTCCTCTCCATCCCTTGTGTCCCATTTCCCCAGTCATCTCCCTCCCTTGTGTCTCCTTTCCCCTCCCCTGTGTCTCTTCACCCCCTCTCCCCCTGTGTCTCTTCCCACCTCCCTCCTCTGTGTCTCTTCCCCCTCCCCTGTGTCTTTCCCCCTCTCCCTCCCCTGTGTCTCTTCCACCCTCCCCTGTGTCTCTTCCCACCCCCTCTCCCCCTGTGTCTCTTCCCACCTCCCTCCTCTGTGTCTCTTCCCCCTCCCCTGTGTCTTTCCCCCTCTCCCTCCCCTGTGTCTCTTCCACCCTCCCCTGTGTCTCTTTCCCCCTGTGTTTCTTTCCCCCCTCTCCCTCCCCTGAGTCTCTTCCCTTCTGACCTGCTCTCTTCCCCCTCTCCCCTGTGTCTGTTCCCCCTCCCTCCCCTTTGTCGCTTTTTATCCCACTCCCTCCCCTGTGTCTCTTTTCACCCCTGTCTCTCCCATATCCTCCCATGTGTCTTTTCTCCCCCTCTCCCTTCTCTTGTTACACTCCCCCTCTCCCTCGTCTGTGTCTCCTTCTCCCCTCCCTTTCCTGTGTCTCTTTTCAGCCCTCTCCCTCCCATATCTCTCCTTACCCCCTCTCCCTCCCCTGTGTCTCTTTGCCCCCTCTCCCTCCCTAGTGTCTCTTCCCCCCCTCTCCCTCCCCTGTGTCTCTTCCCCCCTCTCCCTACCCTGTGTCTCTTCCCCCTCCCTCCCCAGTGTCTATTTCCCCCCTCTTCCCCCCATCTTTCCCCCTTCCCCCTTATACTTCTCCCTCTTTCCCCCTTATCCTCCTCCTTATCCTCCTTCCCATTCTCCTCACTCCTCCCCCTCATCCTCCTCATCCCTCCTTCCCCCTTCTCCTCCTCCCTTTTCTCTTATTATCATGCAATGAGCTCCTGCTGATGATAAGGAGAGGGAGGTAATTGGAGCGGGGTAAGGAGGAGAAGGGGGAGGATGAGGGGAAGGAGGGAGGAGACATAGTGGGCCTCGCGATAAGCGCCTACGTCGCTCATTGCAGCCCAGGTACTAAGGAGAGAGGGAGTATTTGGATAGGGGGAAGGGGGGAGATAGGAGGAGGAGGATAATAGGAAGGAGGGAGGAGACACAGTGGGCCTCGTGTGGGAGGCCACAGTGAGCCATAAGGGGCTGCAAGGGTCCCATGGGAGGTCCATGGGGCCATGAAGGGCTAAGGTTGGCCCCTGGGGACCACATGGGGCACAGGGGACCTGCGGAGGCCTCAGGGGACCCACAGGGGCCACAGAGGTTCAATGGGGGCTACATGGGATCTGTGGAGGCCACAGGGGACCCACAGGGATCAAAGAGGACCCACGGGGTCATAGGGGATCCGCAGGGCCACAGGAGGCACAGAGGGGCCACGGGAGGCCCACAGGGGCCCCTCAGAGGTTAGGGGCCTTTGTGCCTTGCACCGTCTGCACCGGGGGTAGCGTCTGCACATTGTACAGTGGGCACATTTAATCATATATAGGAATTTTTAAGAATATGGGACAACCAAACACTATAGGTAATAACTTGCTGGTCCAGTGGTTAGGATTCAGTGTTTTCACCAATACGACCTGGGTTCTATTCCAGCCAGGGAAACAAGAGCTCACACCATCATGAAGCCATTTAGGGTTGGGCCTGGTCAGTACTTAGATGGGAGATGACCTATGAATAACAGGCAGTATGCTGTGGCCCGCTGGAGAAGGAACGGGGCAAGTCCCTCCAGTATCTCTGCCGTGAATACCAAGTGGATCATCATGCTGTGTTACTTTCTATTGGGTCACAAACACACATAGGTAGTAACAAGCAGCCACATTAAATTCATCCTTGTAATTGCAACGTGAGACCCGCAATGGCTGTGAGCTTGAAGAGTTGCGGATTTACGGTGCTATTAAATTAGAACAGGCTGCGAGTTACAGGCTTGAGAGGCAAATCCGTAAACCATTTTTCGCTCTAACTTGTAGTTACAAGTTGGGATGGAGCCAATGGCAGAAGAGATCGTCATTATTGCGTCACTGAAAAATAGAGGTGGGATCTTCAAAGTCCTACAGGGTTCAAATACGAGTTACGATTGGACCCACATTCCAGATGCAATGCAATATTGATAAAGCCGTAAATATAATATTCTATCACATGCGAGTTACAGTATATGTATTAACACATTGATTGCCGGGATCGATATAACACTAGAATTGAACATGAAATAAAGTATTTTTTTGAGGTTCCACATTCCGCATCCCATAGGATATTTTCGGCCTTGCTGCGTCTTAACCCTCAAGTCGTCTGCTGGTTGCTTTAAGAGGCTAATTTAATAGCCTTAAGTCCTGCGAGCTATGTTACAAGCTACGATTCATAAAAGCATAGCAATTTAATGTCTATTTTTTGTTATCAAAAATGAAGTTTCATACAATACAATTAAAGATTGTAATTTGATCTGACAATTAGTCTTCTGATTCCTCCCTTTAAGCTCTGTGTCTTCTCTTTGGGTCTAGACTAATCATTGCTCTCCATTCAATTATTTCAATCTTTCTAAATATGTGTAGCACAGACAGAGTAATTAACAATGATTTGCAATTATTAGACTCTAACGGAAAAAAAGAGACATGGACCTAGAGGAGAAGATCAGAAATACTGATTGGCAGAAAAAAATTATATACAAAAAAAGAAGTTTTATAATAGCCTGTTTCACACTGTGTGCTCGCTGTTGGTATTATAATGCGAATGTGAATGTAAGTAATACAAGTTGCTGCATTATAATAATACTTTATGTGTATTTATGTAAAGTGGGAAAGGAAAGAAAAGAAACAAAAACCTGGAAGAGATTAAACAAATTATTCTTTGTCAAGTACGGTTCCCAGGTGGTCAAGTGGTTAGGAGACGGTGCATTCACCTTTGCGACCTGAGTTTGATTCCAGTCAGGGAACCAAGAGGTCACACCACCCTCAAGCCAGGCAGGGTTGGGCCTGGTTAGTACTTGGATGGAAGACCAACTAGTAATACTAGGGGCTGTATGCTGTGGCCTACTGGGGAAGGAACTGGCAACCCACTCCAGTATCTCTGCCATGAAAAAGTGGATCAGCATGACCATAGACATTAAGATATGCCTGGAGTGTTACAATCCATGAGGTCACAGAGTGTCAGAAATGAACGAATGATGCAAAATAATATTGCCAAGTATATTATATTATTAAATGCATAGCAATGAAGTGGGATTTATAAACATTTTAGAAGAAAAGGCAGTCCGCCTTAAAGGGATATTGAAATTTTTTTTTCTTTGATGCATCTGAAAGACGGTATTTGATAATGTACCATTTTGTGCCTTATTTTTTCAAATGATTTCAATATTTAATTGATCTGGGACTTGCCCCTTGACCCTGTCATCCAATGAACAATAAGAAAGATGTATAAGTAAATCTATAGACTTTTCGATGCTCTGTGCATTTCCTCCTAGTTTTATTGAACAGTTTTTACTTAAGATTTTTTCATGCGAAAAAAAAAAACAACTTTGGTAATGTTTAAAGCATGCTCTTTCAAATTTATTAAAAAAATGCACTCCATGGCACTCATTCTATTGCAAGTTGGCCAATTAAATAGGGCTCTAAATAAGCACATAGCATATTTTTTTTAAATAAGTTTTTAGTTAGTGAAAACCTTGCTTTTGGATAGATGTTTACTAACTAAAAACTTATTTAAAAAAATATGTTATGTGCTTATTTAGAGCCCTATTCAATTGGACAAATCACATTTGAATGAGGCCCCATGTCCCTTTAAAGTAGCACAGACAAGTTCCCAGCTATGATAGTTATTCATATAAATGAATTTCATTACAATTGGTTGTTATTAAAAAAATAGCGGGTGTGCTAATTGATAATTGAGCTTGTAAATTATCTGAAAAGCTTCTCTAGCTATCTCTATCTAGGGTCAATAATTAATTCCCCTGTTGTGATTAGGAAGAAGAACATGCCCATTTGCTTTAATAATAACAGTCACAAAGACTTTTAAGTGTTATAATAAAGAATATGGATAACACTAACTGGGCATGCTTTTCTTCCACCCAAAGAAATGTATTTTATCGTCTGTCTCAATTGATGACTGTTCTAAAAAGTGGCCTCGAATTAGCAGAGAGGGACCATATAAAAGTAAATGTCAGCGGGACTCTCTTAGATACACAACACATCCACCTTCTGAATAATTATATTGACCTTTTTACAATATTCCAGAATCACTGCAAGGTTATTAAAGAAGCACTAAGTTTTTACTTTAACAATAAACATATCTCAGTGAGTTATATATTCGCTTGGTTTTTAATTCCCCCATTACTGTTTCAAGTATTCATCTGCGCCTGATTAGGAGAAGGCGGCGTGCTCAAGTGCAGCCAATCAATCTCTGCACAATATGGTATAATGATATTATCTCTGCATTTGCGGTCAGGAACTTCATTAGAAATATTTTACCTTAGTAATAAGAATGATTAAATAAGGCCAGTCTCTCACGGAAACAAAATTAAAGAATCGTAACCGCACATTTGATATGTAGAATATTAATATTTTAATTGCACATATAAGCAGTATAAATCCATTTTGTTAGACCTGGTGAACAAAAGCTTTTGATAAGACTGTAACTGGAAATGCACTATGGCCCTCATTCAATTGCAATTTGTCCAATTGAATAGGGGTCTAAAAAAGCAACATATTTTTTTAAATAAGGTTTTTAGTTAGTAAACATCTATCCAAAAACAAGGTTTTCACTAACTAAAAACTTATTTAAAAAAATATGTTATGTGCTTATTTAGAGCACTATTGAATTGGCCAAATCACAATTGAATGAGGGCCTAAGATTGTAAAGTACTGCAATTGGTTTATTTTACTATCACTTAAGGATTTTGGGGTATCAATTTACCCTTAAAATAGTTGTTTAAGGACATCCGGGTAAGAGCAACCCAAGATGGTTGCATGTCTGTGAGCTCTGAAGGAGTACTGGATGGAATCTCCAACCATGCCCACCATAGCAAGAGACAGAAGAGTCCTTCTGTACTACAGTTGAAGGAGATACCATACTGCAACCCTTGATACAGTAGACTCTCAGTTAACCAGAACTGAAGCAACCAGAAACAAATTGAATGCTGTACTTTAAATAATAAAAATTATTTACCGGGCTCAACAAATGCCAGGAGCCAGGCTGTCATGCCACAAAATGCTTACAGGCACCTAGATTTCATCCACTGTACGTCTCTGCAATTCAGTTTTACCTGGAAGCAGACAGGCATGAGTGATTGAGCATGGGTAGTGTTGGCGTTACATTCCCCCGGATCAGCACCACACTCTCTGTAAGTGAGGAGTGAAAGCTGCTGCTGCTTGAACAGCCCTCACTGACATATATACTTAGCAGAGCATCTTATGTGCAGCTAATCTAGGCCTATTTTAATAGTAACTCTCAAGCAACCAGAAATTACATTTATCTGGCATCTACCAGTCCACATGGATGCCAGATAACTGACAGTCTACTGTACTATTATTTGGATAGGAGACTGTTGATAAACATGGAATTTCAAGAAATAAATTACCCATGCTCACATCATTGGCAAATACAAGATCATTATTCATCATTACGCTTGTCATTATACATAGTGGCACACTCTTGATAAAATTCTGTGGATCTGGGGACATTGCTGGACAATCAAATAGGTGTTTACCCCACCCCAACCTCAACACAAAGTGTGCTTCATGTTATACTGTATACATATATACTAATACGGTTTAATATACAACCACCATAATATACAATTTTAAACCAAGATCACCAATATTATTAGCATTTTCTCTGTAGAATCAATACTGAAAACACTGAGCATGTAACCTGGCACTGAAACTTAAATTAAGGCTAGACAAAGGGTGGCAGCATATTATATGGAAGCCCGGCTGAATCTCTGGCCAATATGCTTCTGGGAGTGTTCATCATAAGGGCGACACTGCAGGCTGTAAGTGGGTTCTGGCTCTATATCCTAATCCATGGATATATTCGTAAACCGTCTTGAGAGCAGGACCCATAGTCCTAAATGGATATCCATGTTAGTGAGTCTAAGACAAAAAGGTGGCATATTTGCATGTCAAAACCCAGAATCCTTAGCTATGGTAAGAATACTTTACTGAGATCTGTAGGAAAAAAACAGCTTCTTAACCTGCTTGAGACATGCAAGGGTACTCAGAATGATCTTTTATTTTCTTCCTGGATCTACAGTGGAATATTTTTCAGTCACTTTTCTACGCGCCATAAAATATTTTTGTGCGCTAGACCTATTTTGCACTTTATCAACTTTAACATATAGAAAAAAATAAAACTGCCATCAAATTACTTCAATACTTTAAATAAGTATAGTTGGTGTTAGAAAGTAAAAACAACAAACACACTCTGTATGTTTGGTAGTGTATATTTAGTTAATATTTATGGCAGGTATCCATTGTGTGTCCATGTAAACTAATGAAAGCACTTGCAGTTTTACACATTTCCATTGTTCAAATAGAAACTTCCTCTGCATTCAAAGTCTCCTCCCACCTCTAAAAATAGATAAGTAGAAATTAAAATGTCAGGTTCCACTATAGAATAATTGCATATAAAAGGTAATCAATTGAAGGCTCTGTTTTATTTTACATACAAAATGCATTTTTCCTATTTGCAATGGTATTGTTTCAAAATAGTATATTTAAAGATATTATTAGGTAGGTAACAGTGAGCTAGGTAGAAGTGAGGTGCAGATTAACTGAGCCTGAAGCCTGTTCAGTCCATTAATAATCAAACATATATAATTATTTATAAAAAAAATCGTTTGTGCAAAGCATAAAAGCCCAATAGTTGGTGAAACGCATTGATTGCTACTGCTGTGTCTCCTTAAAACCGTAAAACCGTAAAACCATCACCTCCCCTCAAATCATGGTGGGAACCAAGAGCTGCAGCTACCAGCTACCAACCAAAAACGCCAAAACTTTTTTTTATATTATGTTAGATTTTGTAATAATATTATGTAAAAGATTTTTTTAAATAAATGTAAATACTGCAGTATTTTTTCACACAAGCTAAATACTATTCATATTTATGCAAATACCTACAAGTTCCATCTAAGAAAACAAATTACACAGATCAAGTCAGTTCAAGGCCTGTTCCTTTCTACATATCACAGACTGTCTGATCTATATTCTCAGGGCTAGTACAAGGCTCAGCTATAAGGAAGCCTGCAGTCCACAAAGTGCCCAGATTCCACAGGGCTAAATGTAAAACCTGTATGAAGATGACTGCAGATAGCAGAACCAAACAAGCAGTACTAGTGGGAACAGCACCGAGATGGAAGGAAAGCCCGAGGCACTAGAACTGCATAAGCAACCTTTATAGATGCGGTTAGCTTTTTCTATGTATTTCCGTAATCAAAAAGAATCTCCAGGCAATGAATCTGACAAGCTATGTAGAAGTTCTGAATTCCCCTGCCTTCATCTTTTACATGCCTCATTTCATTTTAAATTATCCTTTTTACCTTTTATCTCCATTTCATTTTTTTAGTACATGCTCCAGTGGAGCAAAAGGAGCTGCAGAAACTGTTCCTTAATCCTCTGAGCTTTGCATTTGAGATATTTCGGGGTGCATGCTCTAACTACACTCACTTATTAAAAAATTCTGTTGGGAGGTCAGTAGACAGGGGCATGACATTGGTTTCCGTTTATTTCTTAGGTAACATTTTATTAGTGTTTAAACTTTTAAAAGGTCGCTAAAACTATATATATTTTCAATGTTTTAGGATGTGTAGGTAGCAAGTAAACTAAATTGGCATTTTGGCTAGAGATATAGGGCCTCATTCTATTACCGTCCGTAAATCGTCCGTAAGGCTGCGATTCCTTGCGGGGGTTCTGTTAACTCGCGATTCTATTATACGGCCCCGCAAGTATCTCCCCTTACGGCCGGCCGCATATCTTGAAACCGGCCGTAAGCTCTGATATCTAAAAACTCAAAAATAAATCCAAGCCTGCACTGTACAGCTCTGTAAATGCTAGGGATCATATTGGGGGACATGAGGATTAAAAGGAACCCCCTTTCAAGCTTGCACATCAGCCCAAACCCGAGTTCAAATTAACTGTTTATTTTCCGGCTGCGGCGTGGGCGGGTCTGAAGTGCTCCAAGCCCTCTGGACTTTTTACATGTATATTTTACGTATATTAAAAAATATATATTTTACGGATTTGAGTATAGGGTAATTATGTGCTATTTTTGCTTACACCTAAAATCACTTTATAGACTCCGCAAAGTTCAGGATGGCTTTATTTGAGCTATTTTATGTGCTAAATTGGTGCTAGCGGGACCTTTTTGCTGCAAGTAAGCTGCGGCTCGTTTTTAACCTTGCAGAGAGGGTTCCCGGAGCAATAGAATAGCAACCAGGCTTTTTACGGCCGATTTCCTTGCGGCCGTTTTAGATCAAAGGCTTTCCGGCGCGATCGGCCGCAAGGGATAGCAAGGCGCCTGCCGGAGTCCCCGGCCGGAGGGGAATAGAATAGCCCGAAAGCTTGCGGCCGGTCCTTGCGGCCCCACAGCAGCTGCGGCCGATAATAGAATGAGGCCCATACACTGTGGGCCTCATTCAATTGTGATTTGGCCAATTGAATAGGGCTCTATATAAGCACAGAGCATAATTTTTTTACAGAAGTGCAGACCTTGCTTTTGGATAGAAGTTCGCTAACTAAATACTTCTGTAAAAAAATATGCTGTGTGATTATATAGAGCTCTATTCAATTGGCCAAATTACATATGTTTTTATTGAATGGATTCTATCTACTAGTTTAATGTTTTATCAAAAATGTAAACCTCTTATGTTTACTTGCACTGATGGTAGATGAACAGAAATTGAAGGACTACTATGGTCAAGGTCATGAAGAATTAAAGTTTTCAGTCTTGTAAGGTGTTTTAGGGAAAGCTCTATGTACATTAGATTATAAGCTCAAAGATAGAGCCCCCTTGCTTTTGCAATGTGTTAATATTGTTGTTCCCTTGTATCTAACCTCTGTATAGCGCTACAGAATATGGGCCCTATTCTATTGGATAATTCTCAGAGTTACTCACACTTAAAATCAATCTGAATTGCCACATATTCTATTAGCTACTCACATTCTGATTACGAGTTCTCCGCCCACAATAACTACGGCCAGCCAAAACCGGCCTTAGAACTCCATTGGTTTTAGCACAGCTCAAGATGTACAAGTGCTAACCAATTAAGATTACACAAAATCGATATTCTATTAGACCGGTAGCTCTATTTCGCAAATATTTTCAAACTCGCGAATGAAAAAAGTATCACGTTTCTTTCAAAAATATTAGAGTCTTAACAGCTATTAAACACACAATACTGTACTTTAAAAATGTGGGAAAGCAAAACATATGTTATGGGATTGCCCCAAAATCAAACATATTTGGAATTAAACCTATCGAGAAATGATGGGACCGATGCCCATTTTTTGTCAAATCAGATATTTTTAGCAACTAGAAGTATACTTGCAATAAACTGGAAATTAACCACCCAAACATACAAGGAAGTCTTGAGAGAAGACAACTACATTCACTCGATGACTGTGTTATCTGCTGAGATAGACGTGAGAGGCTACTTGTTGGGATATTTGGACCCTGAGAGCTGACAGACAGTGAGTATGGTAGCTCCCTATCATGGACTTGATACCCCTCTCTCCTCCCTCCCCTTCCCTTCTTCTTTTACTCTATTTGTTAGAAACCTGTATTAGTTTACTTTGGAAACAGTGCAAGAAAAAGCATATCATTAAAAAAGAAGAATAGTTATGTTACAAGTATCTTTGTATTGTATTATTTCTTTAATGTTTGCTTGGATGTGGTGTAATTTACTTTTCTCACAATAAATACCATTTAAATATAGGAAATCATAGAAATACATTCAAATTAATTGAGGAATGGTCTCAAACCCACAAATATCACATAATATAATTGTCAAACTGCGATTTGTCGTCACGCTTGCGACGAATTGCAGTTTGACAATGATGAACTGCGCATTGCGCAGCAGTAGCCGCGCTTGCACAGAGCGCGGCGTGAGCCGCGCATGCGCACAGCGCGGCGCAAGCCGCGAGCAGATGGGAGAGTGGGGAAGAGGGGGGGGGGGGGGGGGGAGAGGCACAGAGGGAGAGTGGGGAAGAGACACAGAGGGAGGGGGGAGAGACACAGAGGGATAGGTGGGAAAGAAACACAGGGGAGGTAGAGGAGGGGGAAAAGACACACGGGAGTGAGAGAAGGGGGAAGAAACACAGGGGAGGGAGAACAGGGGGAAGATACACATGGGAGGGAAATGGGGGGGGGGGGGGAGAGGGGAACAGACACAGGGGGAAGGGGGAAAGAGACACAGGCCAGGGGGGAACAGGCACAGAGGGAGAGGGGGAAGAGGCACAGAGGGAGAGGGAGAAGAGACACAGGGGGGAGAGATGCAGAGGGTGAGGGGGGAAGAGACACAGAGGGTGAGGGGGAAGAGACAGGGAGGAAGAGGCACAGAAAGAGGAGGGGGAAGTGACACAGGGGAGTGAGAGGAGGGGGAAGAGACACAGGGGAGAGAGTGCAGGGGGGAAGATACATCAAGGGAGGAAAATGGAGACACGAGGAAGGCGGGAACAGACACAGGGGGAGGGGGAAAGAGACACAGGCCAGGGGGGAACAGACACAGGGGAGGGTTGGGGGAGACACAGGGGGGGGGGAAGAGATGCATGGGAGGGAGAAGGGGGAAAGAGACACAGGGGAGGGGTTTAGAGACACGGGAGGGAGGTAAAAACACAGGGGGGCAGGAGATACAAGGGAGGGAGAGGAGGGGGGAAATAAGACACGAGGGAGGAAGTAGACAGAGGGAGAGACTCGCAATGAGCTCCAAAGGGGCTCATTGCAAGGCGTGTGATGAGCGCCAAAGGCGCTCATCACAAGGCCAGTAAAGTAGAGGGGGAGAGGCTTACATTGTGTGGCAAACAGCATTGCCAGGCTTCAGTTTTTATTGCCGTCATTTTTGATGGGCAAGTCGCTAGTGCTATTATATTCTATTAATTATGTTTTTTGTGTTTGAAATGGATCCCAGGACTTAAGGGGTTAATACATATCATGGAACCCACATGGACTAGAACAGCTGCTTTAATGAATTGTATTGATTTCTACATTGCTGGATTGCAAGTCCGATCGCTAAATTTACTTCTCGACACTAATTCATTTGTAGTCTCTGAGTGAAATATAAGTATAAACTCCATGTTATACTGACGTCATGATCACGGTCTCATTCTCTATTGGCTGTGTCTAAGAAGTATTGCAAGTGTTTAAGAAGTAAATTACAGGCTTGCTAAAATATTGTCACATCATATGATAACTTAAAAAGGCAGGTTTTACGAGTTCAGCCATGAGGTCAGAATTCACGAGCTAGAGTCAATCGAATATATCTAAACATTTGTAAACAAATTTTTAAAAAAACACCCGCAGCCAAATTTGTGTGTTTGAGGCATTTGTGAGCAGCTAGTAGAATATGGACCTATGTTAGCAAGTTACAAATAAAAGATAATAATTATAATAATAACTAGCGACTTGCCCGTCAAAAAATGACGGCAATGTGATGTATATGTTTGTCAAGTTGTTTAGTTATTAACATATATTTTTGACACTTGTAAGTATTTTAATATGAACGTGTTTATTTTTGTAAAATGTTGATGTAATGGTTTTTTAAAATGTAATTTGTATCTGAAGAATTGTTAACTTTAATATACATTGAATGAATAGGAAAGCAAAAAGTAAAAAGCCTTCTTGAAACGTTGCGAATTTTAACATGAAGTTTAAAATATATGTAAGCAATAACCTTCAAAGTATATATTTTGAAACTTTAACTGTATTTTTTATGTAAGTTTAGAAGTTGACAAAACATTTGTATAATTTTGAACATTATAAACAGGAACATAGTGAATACATTTTGTAACCTAATTTTTTATTAAAAGTATTAACATTTGAATGTAAAAACAATTGACCTTTAAATTAATGAGTATTAACATGCAATTTCTATCACAATAATTGTTAACTTGAATATACATTGAATGTAGAGGAAGGCATACAGTAAAACTCTGCTTAAAACGTACGTAATTAAAGTAATTCATTACTGAGCACATAAAGTGGCGATAAACATTAATGTAGTTAGTAATCTTAAGATAACAGACAATATTTACATTGTGACTTAAAAGGTGCTTGACCTCTCAACATCCACTTTGTAATCTGTTGAATGAAATAACTTGCAAATATATTTTTTAAACTTGTAACATTAGAAACATTAACATAGTGACTTAACATTTTAACATAATTTTTAGTAACAATGCAAGGCAAGTATTTTGTGAGGCGAATCATTCCTAAACAGTACTTTCATTAATTATGACTGAATTAAACAACCAATTGTTATGTATTTTGCAATGGTTTTAAAAAATGTTGGCATCTTGAATTTGTATCCTGCAAAGCTATAGTACTTCATAGTAGACAATGTTTTTAGTAAAAATACGTCCATCTTCTAATAAATCACCTTGACTTTCATTGTTTTCAATGTAAACTTTAATAGCCTGTGGATTTTTGCACCGTGACAACGCAACGTACAATTGACAATGTGCAAAAACTGGTTCTTCCAAGTAAATACCCACAGATTTGAAAGTTTGACCTTGTGATTTATTAATGGTCATGGCAAATGCCATAATAATGGGAAATTGTCTTCTTTGAAGTATAAAAGGGAGACTACTTTCACTTGGTGCTAAATCTATTCTTGGTATGAAAACTCTCTCTCCTTTATGGGTCTCAGTTAAAATTTCAGCATCTATAAAATGGTCCTTTAATTGTTGAACAATTAATCTTGTGCCATTGCATAGGCCTTTTTTGGGGTTCATATTTCGCAGTAACATGATAATTGCATCTTTCTTTAGCTGCAAAATATGTGGTGGCATTCCAGAAGGAGTTAAAGAGTTAATGAATTCAGTTGAAAAGTTTGCCTGACTTTCATTGTCATCAGCAAGTACAGAATCAGCACTGTGATAATTTCTTTGTGGTGCATTAATTTTTTTAAAGATTTCATTATTGAGTATTAATGCATCTTTATTTTTACACGTCAGTATAACTTGGTTGGCAAGCTCAGAATATTCTTCGTTATTTATGCTCCCTTCAAATATAGCCGATATAATATCTTGTTGACAAATCATATGAGGTGGGATCTCTACAGTGTCGTCAGGTAAATGTAGTATTTTTTCTGTTCTGCCTTCTCCAATTTTAATAAGCCAATCATTGAAATCAGTTTGGCCTTCTGATCTCATATTTTGTTGCAGTTGAAGATGGGTAAAATGTTTCCATACTGTACTTGACTTTATACATGTTTCAATAATGTCTGTTCGATTTCCATGTACAACGACAGGTAATGTTTGTCTAAAATCGCCACCCAACAAAATTACCTTTCCACCAAATGGAAAAATATTATCCATGACTTCACGAAGCAAACGGTCAATACATTGGAGGGCATAGCATGACATCATTGTGGCCTCATCTATTATAATTAATTTACATTTCTTCAATTTCTTTGCTTGTAAGGATGTCATGCGAATATCTGACACTGAATTTTCCAAAATAGGCACTGGCAGTTTAAATCCACTATGAACAGTTCTTCCACCTTCTAATAAAAGTGCAGCAATTCCAGTAGTGGCAAACGCCATTGCTATTTGTCCTTGTGCTCGTATTGAACTCATTAATAAATTGTACAAATATGTTTTCCCTGATCCGCCAGGTCCATCAAGATAGAAATAACGCTCTGTCACCATGTCATCATCTATAACATTTGTAATGGCATGAAATGCTTGCAATTGTAGTGTATTTAAAGTTGCAAGTCTTTCTTCTGTTCTTTCTGCTTGTAGTTGAATGTCATAGTCTTCAAAGTTAATGTCATCTATTAGACCTGGATCAGGCAAATTAAAAGTTGCACAACTTAATCCATGAGTTAAAAAGACTTCTTGAATTTCCATTAAGGCTTTTAAGTGTGCAATGGGTTCATTGTATCGTCGCATAAAGTCTTCAGCCATATTACTTTTAAAAGTCTCCCACAAAGCTAATGCATTTGGAGCATTTGAGAAGATACAAATAAAAGCAAATTGTTCTCTCATCTGTCGTGGCATTTGACATTGTGCTGCTTCTTCTAAACATCTTTCCCACTCTGTATCATCAGCGAGTAAGTTTCTATTTCTTGCAGCTAAATGGAAGGATTCATATACAATGTCATTAACAGTTCTTAATTGTTCAAAACTTTGTGCTCCTGGAACATTTAAAAGTAATATCCGTAAGCAAAATCGTTCAACATCTCTTGGACTGACTGTGTAAATTCGTGGAATTATTTTATTGCCTCTGGTTTTTCTTGCTCTCCATAATCCATTCACAAAAACATAGTGATATGGAATTTCAATATATAAGTATTGTGTTGCTTGAGCATCAGTGGAATTTAATGCAAACCATGCAGTTAGTGTAGTGTGACGATCTTCACTTTGGGCCAATGCATTCATTTCATTTCCAGCATGGAAATAGACTAAATGTCGTTGTGGCAAATGTACTGCTAACCTATATACTGCATGTGATCTATCATGCATTTCAAATTTTAAAAGCCGCCACATAGCTTCTGGCGCACTAACATAGCGAGCATCTACATGAGATGCAAGTTCATCATGTACTAACTCACTACTTTCAGGGTTGTCTGCACTTTTGACGACTACAGTAGCTGCATCGTAACCTTTGTAAATATATTTGTAGACATATTTAATGGATTTGATGGAAGTGCAGGCTTCTACGTTGATGTGGGCGTTGTACTTCATGAGTAAATGTGGATTGTAGGGTACTACATATCTATTGTCCACTTTTTTTCCACGAATAATGGCACTATCTCCTTCTCTTCTTTTATAAAGTGGATATCCATCACAATTTGCATATGTTTTGTCTCTATAATCTTTTGGAAAATCTTTTGAACATTGATTATTTTCCATACATGGTGATTGTGGATTAAGGTCTCCACAGGGTCCATGAATCATGCGATGAGTAACAATCTCATATAGTCTACCATATAGTTCTGGATCTGGTAGTTCAGCAACTATGACTGCATCCACTTTGTCCGAAGTATCTAATTTATCTTTCTCTTGAAGTATTATGAGAAGATGTGCATGTGGAAGGCCTCTTTTTTGAAATTCAATGGTATATACATAAGCAAGACATTTGCCAAATAACTGATTTATAGTGAAGTCACGTATTAATTCATTTAATTTTATCTTAAAAACTCTGGCTACTAAATCTGGTCGATCTGAAGCACTTTGTCCAAGAAGTAGATTTTGATTAATTTCTGGCCATTGTGGATTACATGTAAATGTCACAAATAAATCTGGTTTTCCAAATTTTGTCACAATAGCCATAGCATCATTGTATCTTTCTCTCATATTTCGAGGAGATCCTTGAAAGGAAGATGGTAAAATGATGGCTTTGCCAGCTGTCATGTCTCTGCTTGTAGCCACGTCAGCAACATAGTCCATGAGTCCACAATATTGTTCTACACGTAGTTTATCTTGTTGATATTTTATAAAGTTTAAATTATTTGCCTCAACTTGCAAATATGAATCAATAATCCATTGTTGTGTTAGTTTGCCACCACATAAAATTGGATTAAATTCATCTCTAATGTCAATTTGAGCAACTTTAAATTCAAGCATAGAAACATTATTTCGGATTCTGGCTTTAGCATTTGGGTAACTGGGAAGGGTTAATTTTGGTTGCCAACCTGCTTCTCCGTGTGGGAAAAAGATGGGATATGTCATCGGATCTAAATTTGGACTTAAGATATTAATATTAATAAATGGTTGGTCCTCATTTCTGGGATATACTCTAATGTCTCTTTGAAATGGTGGTTCTCCTTCATCATTGTGAAAGACCATTGCAACCTCATTTGATGTTGGCAAGTTATAACGACGTTTATCAGTATGTCTGTCTCTTTTAAGCACCATATTAACCTTTGGCATGGGTAATTGATGTCTTTGTGCATGAAGTAGTTGTTCATTTTCTACTTCTGCCAATTTTTTGTAAGCTTTACTGTAGGGATTGTTGTCCATAATGTTATTTAGCTCTATAAAAACACTGGGTAAGCATTTTTTATTTTCTTCCATCTGCATACGTTGGTCAACAGCTTCCATTGTATCTAGGACATATAGTTGAGCGAATTTTCTTTGCTCTCCTTCCTCTGGATGTAAATGTGAAGTCCGATGATAAATTTGTCCTTGGACTTTAAAACAGTAAGGACCATGTCCTGGTACATTAGCAGCCAATGTTGCCCCCATAGATGCAAATGATATGGCACTATTGTAGGATCTTATGTTTGTCTTAAAATTTTTGTAATTTGGAAAAGTAGGTTCAGTCATAATATTTTGTAAATAGGTTGGAAATTGTTTTCTTTGTGGAAGTTTGAACTTTCCTTTTTGACAACAACTAATAAATTGTCCATCTCGGGGTCTCTCCTGTTTAAAATAATAAGCCTCACAAAATTGACATTGAGTAGTCATGTCCCCACAACTATGAACCTCTACTGCTAAAGACTTCAGTAAAGGACAATTTGCAAAGCATATTGGATGTTGACTTTCATATTCATCAGATGAAAAGTCATGAAATGTTTCAACAACAGGTTCTAAATGTTTAGTTTTTTTCGTAGATTTTCTTGGTATATGTTGGACTTGTTTGGTTGAAATGTCCTGTAAGTTTTTAGTAAGAGTTTGTAAATGGTTTGTTTTTGTAGTTGCTTTTTTTGGTCTGTCTTGACTGGTATGTTGTAAAATGTCATCTGATGTTTTAGGAACAGTTTGTAAATGCTTTATTATTTGTTTATTTTTTTTGGTTGTATCTTTCATTTTTGCAGCTGATATTCTTTTATTTGCAAGTCTTTTGCGTTCTTTTTCTCGTCGAATTTCTTTCTCCTCCGGTGTCTGCTGGGCGGCCCATCTCTCTTGTCTTTCTCTAGTTTGACGTCTTTTCTTCTCTTCTTTGGTCTCGTTATCAGCCATATTAATCTGTAAAGGAAAAAAAATAAATGTAATTGTGTATATTTAAATTTGTAATTCCTGTTAAAGATTCTTGTGCACAATTGGTGAAATAAAAGGCAAATCATTAATGTATCATTTATATTTAGTTAAATTTATAATTCCTGTCCTCACTGGCTAAGAATTTGGCCAATGGAATCCTGCTGTAAATAAGCATGTAACATATTTTTTTCAAATAATGGTTTTATTTATTAAAAACGTTGTTTGTGGATAGATATTTACCACTGCAAAACTTCTTTGCTAAAAAAAAAAGTGATGTGGTTATTGAGCTATGTATTGCATAGTAGCTATTTAAATAAAATAAGGGAGATAGTAAATTAATTATTTTATTTTTCTGTTGACACATATGCAACTGAAAGCAGTTTCTTTAGTTTTATACTTTAGTACTTATTATACTTTACCTTGGTTGAAGTGTGATTTAAATCCGAATGTTTGTTGGTCCTCGGTTCCAAATCGTTGTCCAATGGTGTGGTCCTCTGTTGGAAGTCCTCGTCCGATGGTGTGGTCCTGTGGCGATAGCCCTCGTCCGATGTTGTGGTCCTGTGGCGATATCCCTCGTCCGATGTTGTGGTCCGTTGGTGAAAGTCCTCGTCCGATGGTTGGGTCCTGTGTTGAAATTCCTCGTCTGCTGGTCTGGTCCTGTGTTGAAATTCCTCGTCTGCTGGTCTGGTCCAAGTCCTCGTCCGATGGTCCGGTCCTGTGGAAAAAGTCCTCGTCCGATTGTCTTCACGCAGTATCTGTTGTAATATAAAATAGAAAATGTTGTTTGAGTGAAATGTCTTTTAAATAATTTAAAAATGTATTAATTTGACTGTATTGTATGAGTTATTGTTATTTTTTTCTATCTTTGTTTTTTTTTACTTTCTGTACAATCCGACAACTTTTGTTATTCTTATTGAAGGTTCTTAGTAAGGCTTGTGGGTTGTGATATATTAAATAAGATGTGTTTATGTTATTTTTTGTACAATCCTGTTTTGTGCACACCACTTGTGGTATACTTATTTAACCTTTATTGGGATGCTTATAGTTAGTGAAACATGAAATAATATAATTAATGTAGTTTGCTATGTGTTTGTGTTAGTTTTTGACAATCCTGTTTGGTGCGCAGCACTTGTGCAAAACTTATTTCTTCTTGATTGTACTGGTTATAGGTTGTTAAACATTAAAGAAGAATGTTAATGTAGTTTGCTATGAGTTTGTGTGATTTTTTGTACAATGCTATTAGGTGCACAACACTTTTGTTATTCTTATTTTTGCTTCTTTGTAAGGCTTATAGGTTGTTAAACATTGAATAAGAAATTCTGTTTTGTGTGTAGCAGTTTGTGTCTCATTCAATTGCGATTCGGCTAATTGAATCGTGCCCTAAATAAGCACATAGCATATTTTTTTAAATAAGTTTGTAGTCATTGAAAAACTTTATTTTTGATATCTTTTTAGTAACTAAAAACTTATTTTAAAGAAATTGTTATGTTGTTATTTAGAGCCCTATTCAATTGGGCAAATTGCAATTGAATGAGGGCCTTTGTGTTTACCATATGTTGCATAGTTTGCCCCTCATTCAATTGCATTTTTTACAATGTAATAGTACTCTAAGGCCGTAATTGAATTGCAATGTAGAAATTTGAATAGGGTTGTAAATAAGCACATCACATATATTTGTTAAAATAGAATAAGGGCCTAAAAGTGCTTATTTATGGGCCTAAAAGTGCTTATTTATAGCCATATTTAATTGTCCAAAATAGCAATTGAATGAGGGCCTTTGGTTACTGCATTTGTTATATTGTGAGCTCCTCATTCAATTGTGTTTTGGCCAATGGAATAGACCTCAATATCAGCACAGAGCATATTTTGTAACGGAATTTTGTATTTAGTGAACTTGTATCCAAAAGCAACGTGTTCACAAACGAAAAATTTCCTTTAAAAAATATGCTCTGTGCTTATATAGAGCCCTATTGAAATGGGCAAATCACATTTGAGTGAGGCCCTTGGCCATTAAAGATATATAGGTCCTCATTGAATTGCAATTTTGCCAATTGAAGAGGGCTCTATATAATCACATAACATATTTATTGAGCAAATTTTTTAGTTATTGAAAAACTTGATTGTGGTTAGAAATTCAGTAACTAAAAAGTTCTTTATAAAAAATATGTTATGTGCTTATATAGAGCCCTATTCAATTGAGGAAGTCGCAATTGAATAAGGCTCATGGTTCTTTCTTGTTTATACTTAATACTTTACCTTGATTGAAGTTTGGAATGACAGATGGTCCCCTCCTGCCAATCTTAATCCGCCGGTCTTCTTGTAGTGTCTGTTTGAAAAAGAAAGTGAAATAGTTATTTGTATATTTATAATTTTTCATCTAGCAAAGCATGGCCTTTTGAGCATGTAATGTCTTGTTGTATCTTACCTCTTCTTCTTTGTTGGTGTTCTTTAAAAGGGATTGTGCTTCACAGTGCACGGTGCAAATTGTTGAGAGACGCTATTGATGCAGAGTCTGTTTGAATATTCAAAGAAATAAAACGATTCAGCTTTATATGATCTATTGAATTGCAGTAAAGGAATGTAATTTAAATATAGTTGTGTAATTTTTTTCAATTAACCTTATTTTTTGTTGGGGGCTACACACATATGTCACATACATGAAGTACATTCCATAGTTTAATGTAATTATTTTGTGTACGTGTGACATATCAGTATACATGAGTCAAATTTAAATGGTTAAATTAACCTTATATTTTTTTTTTCCAACACACATAAATGTGTGTGTGTGAGATGTAACTATAGATGATATACATATATGTGCGTGTGACATATCAGTATACATGACATATAATGTCATTTAAATGTAGTTGTTTACTGATTTTGTTTTAAGCTAATTTTGTTGCATTGGCAATACACATAAATGTGCGTGTCACATGTCACTATACATTATACACATATACGTGCGTGTCACATGTCACTATGAAGGGGCAGTACACAGAAATGTGCGTGTGAGATGTCAGTATACATTATAGACATATATGTGCGTGTCAGATGTCACTATACATTATAGACATATATGTGCGTGTCATATGTCACTATACATTATAGACATATATGTGCGTGTCACATGTCAGTATACATAAACCTCTGTTTAATATTGAATTATGTTTTTTTGTTGTTTTGTTAAATGAACCGGATTTTTTTTGGAGCCTATACACATAAATGTGCCATATATGTCACTACATAAATCCTAGTTTATTTTTTTATTTGTTTGACCTGTCCTGATAATAAAATGTAATATATTATAGCTTACCTCTCAGTTGTTTGACCTGTCCTGATAATAAAATGTAATATATTATAGCTTACCTGTCAGTTGTAATTTGCACAATGTAAAGTAGTAAATTAGTAAAGAATTGTCTTCTCAAGTAAAAGCAGCAGTTATCTCAGAAGTCACTCTGTTCATCACCTGAGGAGAAATGTATTTTTTTGTTTGAAATAGGCAGTATTTATAAACTTGTAGAAAGTTCTGGAAAGTGAGACCGTTAGAACGCAATACGCATGCGCTATTTGCGTTCCAGCTTACAATTTGCGTTCCATCCGCCATTTTCTGCGTATTACTGTTCAAAATGGTGTTTAATATGATTGTGATACGTTCCGCATAGTATGTGTTTCATTATTGCGAGTAAGTGTAGTATAGTTACGTCTGAAGCCTCGTTTTCGTTTTGTTCGTCGGCCATTTTTTCTCTCGCTTAGCGATGGTATTAGTGTCTAAAGTGTTTTATTTTGATTTAAATGTAGGTGTAACTTGTTTTTTTGAGGTGCTGGCTGGTTCCTCTTGCTGTAGGTAAGCTTTTTATGTGTTTGTTGTGTGTCTTTGTTAAGTTTTAAATGTTTGTATGTCGGCGTGTTGCGTCCGATGTTTGCGAAGTCGTAATGTGTGGTAACGTGTCTCGTATGTTGTTTGCGTGTGCAGCCTCGTTTTCGTTTTACTTGTCGGCCATTTTTTGTGTCGCTTAACAAACTATTTATTGTCTAAACTCTTTTATTTTGAGTGCAATTAAGTTGTAAGTTGCATTTTTGAGGTCCTGGGTGCTCCCTGTTTGTGTAGGTAAGGTTTTTATGTATGTGCTGTGTGTATGTATTGTGTTTGTAATTTTGTAATGTTCGCGAGTTGCGTCCGAGTGTTGCGAGGCCGTAATGTGTGTGAACGTGTGTCGTATGTTGTTTGCGAGTGTCGTAATGTGTGTGAACGTGTGTCGTATGTTGTTTGCGAGTGTCGTAATGTGTTGCGACGTAAACTTTTTTTTGCAAGGGTCGCAGTTGCTGCAACTGAAGACCTCGCTTTGCGAGGTCCTCAGGTGCTGGCATGGAGCGCCTGCGGCGCTCCAAGCCAGCAACTGAGGCCCTCGCTTCGCGAGGGTCCTCAGTTGCTGGCAAGGAGCGCCTTCGGCGCTCCATGCCAGCAACTGAGAACCAGGCACAGTGCCCTCGCTACGCGAGCCGCGGCCCTCGCGAAGCGAGGCCCGCGTCTCGCTGCGCGAGCCCCGGCCCTCGCAAAGCAAGGCCCGCGACTCGCTACGCGAGCCCCGGCCCTCGCAAAGCAAGGCCCGCGGGCTCGCTACGCGAGCCCGCAGCGTTAGCAACAACTCGTACGCTCACAACTATATATGTGATAATAATAATAATAATAATAATAATAATAAGTAGGGGAGTTTTACAGAACATGACAAACTATTGTCCAAATTACAATAAGGAAGGCAGGTGAGGAGTGCAGCATGATAGGTGGTAACTATGTTTTCAGAAAAAAGTATTTGAAAACTTAGTTACCAACCATCATGCTGCAATCATCTCCTGCCATCTTAAACATAAAAATAGACATAACTGTAGAAATTAAGCATGCTTGGGGTAAGCACAAAGTTATCCTGAGGCAAAGAGTGCAACAGCTGCCATGATGGGTAGTAACTATGAGACACATTCAATTCCAAGCCCACAACTCAATCACAGACGGCCGAATGTTTACGATTGCGATGCTATTCAATTGCTGAAGCCCGCAAGTTACTGTCCCAAAGCCAAAACTGTAAACCATGCACTGGTTCATAGCCGTTCAGTGCGGGGACATGATCAATTAAGCAAGCCTGTAACCGCCCATTTCGAATCAGCCAATAGAAAATGAGACTGTCATTATTACGGCAGTAATGGAGGTTACATGTCAATCAATTAGGTTCTGGGGTCCGATATGCAATCATACACGCAAAACCTAAAAATAAATAATTATAAAAATGAATGCCAATGCTGTTCTAGTCCATGTTGGTGGCCTGAAATGTATTAACGCATTGATTCCCGAGATTGATATAACCCAAAATGAAACATACTAATATATTAAATTTCCTGACGATTTTACGAGCTTTAGACTGTTGTGCAATTAATTCTAATGTCTATCATCGCTTTCCCCGTTATTTACAATGCAGTAGTGATTTTTTTATTTGCATTTACAGTGCTACAAATAGGTGTATAATCCCCTTGCGGGTCCTCTCTAGCACTCGCAGGATTTTTCCCTTCATTTGCCATTTACGGGTGTGAAAACATTTCCGGGCTTGGGGAAATTGAGCAATTGAATAGCGATTTGTGATTTTAGCCATTGTAACTCTTGTGAAAGTGAAACATCAAAAGCTTCTGGAAGCTTTAAGTTACGGGTTTAATCATCGCAATATTTTCAAGGCCGTAACTCGTAACCTGTTTGTAGCCCACAAAAAAACGCCGATTGAAAAACAAATTAACTTGCAACCTCACTTACGGGCTACCGAATCGCCCGAAAACTCAATTAAATGGGGCTCTATGTTTTCAAATATTTTTTTCTTGCTAAAGTCTTTCTTTGCTGCTTTTTGCACATGTATTTGTAACATTAAATAAAGGTAAACTGAGATTCAATTGAAAAGTGCTTACACAGGAATTTTATGTGAAATTCAAGGTTTGATGTAAATTATATTGAACACCTAATAAAAATATTATTTAAAAAAATAAAATACATTTATTTAAATATATATTTTTAAAATATACACCAAGCATTTTCCTGCCTTTCCTGCAGTTTTAAAATTAATGTAACCCACTCTTACTGACATTGTTCAAAGGAAATTGGCTAATTGCCTCTTTGTTTAAACACACACTCAGTACTTGTCAATAGGCGGACCTGGGTCCGAATCAGGACCTCCAGCCCATTTCTTCTGGACCTCCAGTTTATTTTTATATTTATCAAATACATAACTAAATCTTCCAAAATGCTTAAAGGCATATCCAAGTTTCACGGATTAATATATTTCTGCAACCCTTAAGCAACCAAAAAGCAGCTTATGTGTATGCAACACATCTCATAAAACATTCTCAGCCTTATTAAATTGCGATTCTGTAAATTTGAAAAGGCTTTATTTAAGCACACAGCATATTTTTTTACCAAAGTTTTTAGTTAGTGAACTTCTATCCAAAAGCAAGGTCTTCACTAACTAAAAACTTCTGTAAATAAAATATGCTATGTGCTTAAATAGAGCCCTTTTAAATTTGCCGAATCGCAATTTAATAAGGCTGTTTATTTTTATTCATATCTAAAAATCCTTCTAATTATTAGCATGGTGCATCAGGGGAGCTATATTAACACACTATTTACCTGTTGTTGCTTGTTCAGCCAATCTCCATGCAGTTTCCTGTCTGTATGTCAGTAGCAATACATAGCACATATCAGTGATACACTACATATTCCAGGCTGCTTTGCAGCACAAACAAGAACCGCAGAGTTTAAATCAAATGTTTCAGCTAACCTGATTGGCCAAAACACATCATTTTAAATGTGATGCTAATTTAGCCTGGGATTGGAGGGTGTTAACCCTAATTTGCAACTGTCAGAAATTTCAATACATTTTGCTGACTTCAATGTAAATGTTTCAATGTTTATTCAGGGATTTTTTTTCATGCAAAAAAAGTTTGCATACACTACTAATTCTCTATTTTAGATCGTAAGTTTGTGAGTTTTCAATCTTATGTCGGTGCTTTGGAAACAAGCTCTATGTATGTTTGATTTTAAGCTCAAATACAGGGCTCTCCATTCTTTTGCACTGTGTTAAGATTGTTTTTAACTTGTACTTAACCCCAGTTTAGCTCCACAATTAAAGGATAATAATAATCAGTTACATCTTGTTCTTTTTCAAACACCCTTCACTTTGTAAATGTCCTTCCTGTACCTTTATGAATACCATTATATTAAAGCTTTTTAATGTGTGTACATAAAAAATATGGATTTTGGACCTTGACTTCCTTTTCATAAGGACATTCTATTAGTCACGGAGCCCTCTGCAATATTCACAAAGTCCGAGGGGAGGGAATTGGGAACCACTTATATAGATATAGATTATAACATGTGTTTCTTGTCTGATATAACTTGTATTGGCGTACTAAGGGCCTCATTCTATTATCGGCCGTAAACCGGCCGTAAGGCTGCGATTCCTCGCGGGGGTCCCGTTACCTCGCAATTCAATTAAATGGCCCCGTAAGGATCTCCTCTTACGGCCGGCCGTAAATCTTGCAACCGGCCGTAAGCTCAGAAATCTAAAAAGTCAAAAATAAATTCAAGCCTGCACTGTACAGCTCTGTAAATGCTAGGGATCATATTGGGGGACATGAGGATTAAAAGTAACCCACTCTCAAGCTTGCACATCAGCCCAAACCCGAGTTTAAATTAACTGTTTATTTTCCGGCTGCGGCGTGGGCGGGTCTGAAGTGCTCCAAGCCCTCTGGACTTTTTACATGGATATTTGACGTATATTAAAAAATATATATTTTACGGATTTGAGTATAGGGGAATTTTGTGCTATTTTTGCTAACACCGAAAATCACTTTATAGTCTTCTCAAAGTGCAGGATGGCTTTATTTGGGCTATATTTTGTGCTTAATTGGTGCTAGCGGGACCTCTTTCCTGCAAGTAAGCTGCGGCTCGCTTTTAGCCTTGCAGAGAGGGTTCCCGGAGCAATTGAATTGCAAATAGGATTTTCTTACGGCCGATTTCCTTGCGGCCTTTTTAGATCAAAGGATTTCCTCCGGCGCAAGCGGCCGCAAGAGATAGCAAGGCACCGGCCGCAAGCCTGCCGGAATCCCCGGCCGGAGGGGAATAGTATAGCCGAATAGCTTGCGGCCGGTCCTTGCGGCCCCGCAACGGCTGTGGCCGATAATAGAATGAGGCCCTAATAGTGTAACAATTTAGTATTTTTAATGTTTTTCACCATTCGGAAGAAAACACCTTAGTATAAAGTTACTTTTCTATTAATTAGGTATACAGGTGTATTTCCTGTGTTATGACAATGCTGGGTTCGAATAAGTAATTGTAAGGGTGGGATACAGCACATATAGCATAATCTTTATGGCCAAATAAGAGCAGTGACCAACAACTCAAAATGGATTTTACAATACAGTATATTTTATACTTTTGTTCTGTATATGTTACAAAGAAAGTTAAAAGAGCTGAATTATGAAGTAATGTAGAAAAGCTAGTGAGTGAAGTTGTAGTATAAGAGTGAGATATATGAGAGGGGTAAAAGTCATTATGTGCTGCGTGCACTTTTAAATACAGAAGGTTACTGACGGCCTGACTTAAAGAAGAATGGGCTCCTAAGGCTTTTTCTATGAGTTTTTATGTTCTGTTTGTTTGAATTTTTTTTTTAAAAAGAGCACAATAGTTTCTGTAACTTTTTATTAAAGTACATGAGTATTATTATTATAACTAGCAACTTGCCCGTCAAAAAATGACGGCAATAAAATTGTAAGGCAGGTAATGCTGTTTGCCAGAGAGAGTAAGTGTTTTGGTGGTGTGAGATCCTTTGGCGCTCATTGCGAACCTCTTGGTTGGTGTATTTTTTGTTATCATAGGCACTTTTGCGCTTATTGTAATGTCCGCGCTGATGTTGTTTTGGCGCTTATTGCAAGGCTCTCCCCTGGTGTACTTTGTGTCCCCATGAGCACCGTTGGCGCTCCTTGTGAGGCGCGCGGTGAAGGGCTTTGTGGTTTTTTGCAATACTGTGGTATATTTTTTTTGTTTTGTTTTGTGTATATTTTTTTGGTGATGCTAATTATTTAATTAATGAAATCATAAATTAATATACTTTACCTATTTGTAATTAATATATGCAGCAAGGAATGTGCTGAAGAGCTAACAATCTGTTTCTGCCACATACAATGTAGATTTGCAGTGTTGTTGAGCTGAGGTGTAAGTGTCAGCAATGTGTGCAGTGTGTAGTGTAAATAGGCTGCGTGCGCTAGGGGAAGCCGTTTGTGTAGCTGTAAGTTAGTGTTGTAAAATGGCGGCTAATGTGTATGTGCTAGGCGGCTGCGTATGATGTAGCATCCTTGCTAATGGTGTATCTTGTACCTCGTACAGCTTTTTGTAAAAGCCGTGTGTGCTTGGTGGTGTTTTGCGTGTTTAGGGTCCTGTAGCCTCGTTTTTGTTTTTTTCGCCGGCCATTTTTTCTAGCGCTTCAGAGATTTTCGTGTGTGTAAACTCTTTCATTTGTACTTAAATCGAGATGTAACTTCACTTGCAGAGGTACTGAGTGCCCCCCCCCCCCCCCTCCTTGACGTGGGTAAGCTTTTTATGTATGTGTTGTGTGTATTTATTGTGTTTTTTATGTTTTTATGTGCGCGCGGTTCGGGCGTTAAGGTTGTATATTTGCGAGGTCGTAATGTTTTTTTTTCTAAGTCCCGCGGCTCGTATTTTTGGATGGTAAGTCCGTAGTTCGTCATAAGCGGTTCTGAGCCGCCGTAGAGCCTCCACCTCCGCAAATGCGGCCCCTCGCTTCGCATCACCAGCGCAAAGAGTGCCTTTGGCGCTCCTTGCCAGCAACTGCAGCCCTCGCTTTGCAAGGGCCGCAGTTGCTGCACCCGCCACCCTCCCTTATCTCACCCCACCCTCACCTTCTGGACTGTAAGGTCTCTATAGTAGGGACCTCACTTCTATTGGACCACGCTGTTTCATATTTAAGTTGCTCTATACCTGTGCTTGTTTTTCTACGTCCCTCAGAATTTGTCCATACCTTTGTACCCTACTCTATTCTACTTTTTAGAATGTTGTTGCTTTATAAATAAAGAGTATTATTATTATTATTATTATTATTATTATTATTATTATTATTATTAATAATAATAATAATAATAGGAATTATTGTTGTTGTTGTTATTATTATTATCTTCATATTCCAATGGGACTTTTAAGAGCTGTGAATATATAGCGAACCATTGTATACTAGTACAATCAAAGGCGCTCATTGCAGGCCGCAACTGCCGCCCTCGCAAAGCGCTCATTGCAGGTGTGGAAATGAGCGCTGCAGGGGGCCCATCGCAAGGCCCACGGGTCTTGCAAAAATTGGGGACATTGGAAAAATTGAGGGACCTCGCAAAAATTACGATTTTAATCGGGCCGAACCACGGTAATCGAAGAACAAACCAAAAAAAAACAAAAATGACTCCAATTGACTTATACACTCACACACAGCACAGTGGGAGAGGCAGGGAGCCTGTGAGTGAGGCTGCAAGTGAATTTGAGGTATATTTGGCATTTTTTTTCACGATCGAAAATTGCAGCGAAAAAGTGAGAAAAAAAATGACTGTTGAAAAAACTTAACACAACGAAAATGATGATGAAGGACGTAAAAACGAGCCCTAAGCAGTAAGTCTTAACTCAAGCCAGTAACATTTAACAAAAGGCAGTAATACTCAAGGCGCTCAGCGTGAGGTTTGCGATGAGCACTGAAGGTGCTCAGAGGGGCCATAGCCTCGCATTGTGGGTCATTTTTTTGACAGGCAAGTCGCTAGTACAGTAATAAATATAGGTAGCCAGACCTATAGAACAAACCTACTTAGGTATCAGACTGAGCGCCTCTTGACTCTTTTTATCTAGTAATAAAAAAAGGACATGATCATTATGGTTTAAAAGGCCTCCAAATAAATACCATTATGGTTAGGAAAAAGGGTCATAATACAACAGATGAGCATCTCTGACTCTTTTTGTTTAATTTTTTCTCACCCTAAGGGTGATAGGGGGCTCTAAACATGGGATCCTTGCTCACTGTACCTTAAAGAGTACAGCTACACCTCACTGACGAGGCCCACAGAGGCCGAAACGTACTTCTGGAGTTTCCTGTTCAGGGTAGAATTGCCTGGTATTTTGGGTCTGGATCACTCTATTGGGTGAGACCAGGCTGATATACTACAGGATATGTCTCCCTGTGAAGGGCACAAATAGCTAAAAGACGCTGCTCTCTGAGTAGGTAACCAGACCTATAGAGCAAACCTATTTAGGCATTGTTCGTTCTCAGATTGAGCGCCTCTTGACTCTTTTTATTTAGTAATAAATAAATAACATGATCATTATGGTTTAAAAGGCCTTCCAAACAGGGTCACCTTTTCCCAATCATAATACAACAGTTATAAAGTTGTTGTGTTGGGGTAAAACATATAAAATGACTACCAATAAAAGGAAGAGGAGGGTCATAGTCCTATACAAATATTAATATATACAAATATTATTGTTCTTTAACACATAGGGATATGTCTTCCTAACCATGAGCAAACAAAAGGATATGTGATATTTGTATATAAATATGTGTTGATCAGGAAGATGACATCATTACATAGAATCCTTATGACCAGTAAATCAAATACATTTACATTTAATTTACTTATAGCTCATGTATTATCATAAAGATTAAACAGAGGAGCACTCTCTGAGGCAGCATGGTTCACTCTTCCTTAAATCTCTACTCAAACAAATCAATAAATGTTTACATCCATAATCAACTAAAAATACCTAATTACAATACAAAAAAAATTAGCAGACATAGGGCCTCATTCAATTGCTATTTGGCCAATTGAATAGGGCTCTATATAAGCACAGAGCATATTTTTTTACAGAAGTTTTTAGTTAGTGAAGACCTTGCTTTTGGATAGAAGTTCACTAACTAAAAACCTCTGTAAAAAAATATGCTATGGGCCTCATTCAATTGCGATTTGGCCAATTGAAAAAGGCTCTAAAGAAGCACAGAGCACATTTTTTTTACAGAAGTTTTTAGTTAGTGAACTTCTATCCACAACCAAGGTCTTCACTAACTGAAAACTTCTATAAAAAAATATGCTCTGTTCTTAAATAGAGCCCTATTCAATTGGCCAAATCGCAATTGAATGAGGCCCTATGTGTTTATATAGAGCCCTATTCAATTGGCCAAATATCAATTGAATGAGGCCCATAGAATGAAAGAACATACCCAGGTAATAAATTGGATTCAATCCACAATATTATAAAACGTACAATTAATTAAAGTCAATCAGACATTGATACATAGTTCATATAAACAATTTATGGTGAATTAGGGAAAGTCATAAATATATATGATATGTATTAAATATAGCAAAAGAACTTCCATTACAATAAATAATATGCACAAATGGTAATATATATTAATTTCTAAAATAGTGAATATGAAATAAAAATATAAAACCCTACTTAATTTTAGCAACTAGCAAAACACGTTGCGCCGTAACGAGAAAAAGGAAATTTGGATAATATTATTTATGTTAAAGTTATAATTGAAAATATTTTCATCCTACACTATAAATGTTTCCTTGTATGAGTGTTAAATCTTTTAAATCATTTCTATGAAATATTAATAGCATTAACTTGTAGAAAATTGAAACAATGAATCCTGATTACAATAATAATTATCTTCCGAAAAAGCAGCATCTGGTGAGACTGAACGTTGCATTCCCATTTCCCACTTTTTAAGTAGACTTGATAAATCAACTTGTCTCCTGCCCTTTATTGCGGTTTTATAGAGTACCATAAAGTTTTTTATATTCTCGGAGACAGTGATGGAAATCATAGAAACTGAGGAAAATGGATATGTTGAAAGGGGAACGAAAAATGTTATAGAGGTATAAATATATATATGATATTAATGAAGCAGATACTGAAACTGACCAAAAGATTTAGGGGCCAAAAAAGCAAAACACGAGGTTCATTCATCATGTGACTTACACGAATAATACATGAGAAATAAGTAAAGTGAATATAGGGAAAGTCCAATATGACTGGATTGCAGTCTGTCTAAATGGCCACTGTGGTCGAGTGTTTTTCTATATGGTCTTTTGAATAACTAAATAATAGGCTAAATGTTTTTAGATACAGTAAAATACCGATTATCTGGCACTCAACCAACCGGGACTCTCAAAGCAACCAGCACCTGCCCCCATTCCCTGAACAAAAACTCTCACTTAATCGCCATTATCCGGCACAACCGGCATCCAAACTTCTTTTTTTTTTATTTCAACTTTTTTTCTATTGTTTTTTTAGCTTTAAATTACTTAGATTAGATAGCAGTAGCTGTTTAATAGATATATAAGTTTTTTTTGGGGGGTTTAGGATTTTTTAGACTTCATAAAACAGTGACTCTCAAGCAACTCGCAACTATATTAATCCAGAAATAGGCAGTCCCCATGGGTGCCGGATAACGGGGAGTTTAGTGAATAAATAAAAAATAATCAGATTTTTAAATATCTCACTTTTATAAGCAATTACTCTTTAGTACATGCTTTAATTTTCTGTTCTGGATGCTTCTGTCTCCGTAGGGTGTATCCTTGAAGACGAATTAACCCCAAATTTGTTCAAAGGAGAGCACTAAATGATGTAACTCAGTGGTAGAGCTAGTGATAGTGGGCCCCGGTGCTGGGGGACACATAAATGTTTTTATGTTGGTCCCCCCACCGGTATATATTTCTCTTGGCATTCCTCCCATCTCAAGAAGTATATCACTGGAAACTTCGGCCCTCATTCAATTGCAATTTGGCCAATTGAATAGGGGTCAAAATAAGCACATAACATTTTTTTAAAGACATTTTTAGTTAGTAAACATCTATCCAAAAGCAAGGTTTTCACTAACTAAAAACTTCTTTAAAAAAAATATGCTATGTACTTATTTTGACACCTATTCAATTGGCCAAATTGCAATTGAATGAGGGCCTCAGAAACTAAGGCCCTCATTCAATTGCGATTTGGCCAATTGAATAGGGCTCTACAGTATATAAGCACAGAGCATATTTTTTTTACAGAAGTTTTTAGTTAGTGAAGACCTTGCTTTTGGGTAGAAGTTCACTAACTAAAAACTTCTGTAAAAAAAGAATGCTTTGTGCTTATATAGAGCCCTATTCAATTGGCCAAATCTCAATTGAATGAGGCCCTAAGTTCTTAAAAAAATATATGTTATGTGCTTATTTAGAGCCCTATTCAATTGGCCAAATCGCAATTGAATGAGGGCCTATTATGGTAGATTCCACAGCAGCATAATTGCATATAAAAATACTGTATATACTCGAGTATAAGCCGACCCGAGTATAAGCCGAGGCACCTATTTTACCACAAAATACTGGGTAAAATGAGTGACTTGAGTATAAGCCGAGGGTGGGAAATGTTCTGCCCCCTGTGTCCCTCTTGTGCCCTCTGTGTCCCCCTCTCTCTCCCATGTCTCTTTTCCCCTCTCCGTTCCCTGTCTCTCTTCCCCCTCTCCCTTCCCTGTGTCTCTTTCCCCTCTCCCTTCCCTGTGTCTCTTCCCCCCTCTCCATTCCCTGTGTCTCTTCCCTCCTCCCTTATCACCCTCCTCAACCCCACTCCTCATCCTCAACCTCCCTCCCTTATTACTACGGTATTAGACTGTATTATTATTACCACCCATGAGCCATTATAGTATTGTATTATCATTATTATTATTATTCTGTGATCCGAGTTACATACAAATCCCCTTTAAAGACAAGTCTGAAGCAATACTCTTGATAAAGAGAGGTTGAGCCTCTCGAAAGCTCGTTATTATAAATAAGACGTTTGTCCAATACAAAAGGTATCAAATTATATTGCAATACTCATTATCAATCTATATATATATATATATATATATATATATATATATATATATATATATATATATTTATATAATTAATTACTAAATAACTAGATTACTGGACATTCACGGCTGCTTCACTCTTCAATATACATATATATATATATACAGTATGTATGTCATTTTTTCATTTATTGTTAGAGTCCCTTTTTGTGGAACTTGGTTCAGCTGCACCATTTACAGTTTTGCACCATATGGTCAATGGATATTTCTGTGGTGCCCCGTTCCCTTGGTGCCCTAGGCATGTGCTTATTTTGCTTAATTGTAAATGCAGTCCTTCTAAAGTAGGAAATACTTTAAGCAGATTAAATGTATGATGTCCCATAGAGCGTTTATATTTTTCCTCAATTGTCTGAAGCTTTTAGCAGGTGTGTGTTAGCAGCTATGCCTGAGCTTCTTCCTTCCAGAAGGGAAAGAGTGGTTTGTGGTTGGAACAAAAGACTACAAATCCCATAATGCTTTGCTGCAGAGACTGAATCCTCTTACATTGCTACATTGTTGGAGCTGCTTCTTATTGGCCGCAGCAAACTATGAATGTTATGCTAATTTAGCTTGGATTTTCAGGGGAGTTGCTTTTCTAAATCAACTGATAGCAAACTGATAAAAATTTGCAAACTTTAGGATAAGATTTTTTTTTTAATGTTCATTTTGGGATTTCTTTCTTGCAAAAAATATTGTCATACACTACTGATTCTCCTATATCAGATGCATTCATAATCCATGAAACTTCTATATAGAGTAAACTACCGGTTATCCGGAACCCACAGGGACTCCCCATTGTCGGATAGCTGTAGTTGCCGGGTAATCTCGAGTCCCCGATTTTAAGGGTCTAAATGACACTTATACCTCCCCAAAAACCCCTCAAAATGCATTTAAAAAGGCATGAGCACATAAATGGGCCATTTAGGGCCAAATAAAAATTAGAAATTTTTTTTTTTTTTTTTTTTTTGCAGTCTCGAACTCCGGATAGTGCCGGTTTAGCAGGAGTTTTTTGAAAATGGGGAATTGGTGTCGGTTGGTTGAGTGCCGGATAACCAGGGTTTTACCGTACATTTAAAAGTAATGCTATCAAATTGTGAGGTTTAGCATAGGTGGTTAAACTTACGTAGGCTTAAAATATTTCTGTGTAGGAAAATAACCAGCAAAATTATGTCTATGGGGAGATTTATTGAAGACATTATAAAAACTGTATTTTTGTTGAGATATTAAATAAAATCATAATATTTTTATTAGATTATAGTATTTGCTATGGACGATATGTTCTGAACAAAATCTAATTTAAGTAAGATATAAAATGGTAACAAATGCTTGATTCTGTGATGAATTCAACTAATCTAAACAAGATACATTTTTTCATCACAGTAAAATGAGAAGCTGTGGGTAAATATCAGTTTAGCTTGCTGTGTAATGGTGCAGAGCAGAATGGGAAATCATACTGTATATTGCTACATTATGTACACTTACTACTGATAGCTTATACATTCTTGCTGATTTTATTTGCATTTTGGCAACATCTTTTATTTTGTATGCTTTGCATTGGGGTGTTTATGAGTGATTTTAGAAGCGACACTTAAGATAAATTATTGTTGCCACATATTACATTACTTTTTTTCAGTTTTTATCATTTTTCTATTGTTGAAATTATTTTTAGAAAATATTATGGGTCGATCACTTTAGTAACAGTAAAGGAACTGTTATAGCTTTGTAATCTCTACAGTTTCATATTGGTAACATTACCACAAATATCCAATGGCAAGTTAATATGATTTACCGATAGGTAATCAACAGAATTAATGTATAATTGCTTCATATTATTCCCATTAGCTTATAACTAGTGTTTTTCCCCAATAGTTATTCACTATAATCTATACCAGTGGTGGGCAACAGGATGACTCATGTGGCCCTCAGACACCTCCCCTCAGGGCCATTGACAAGGGTACACTTGTGAGAGGCCCACCCTGGAATGATGCCCCCTGCTGTCCAGCATTCATATTATTTGCTGAGATGCTTGACATCAGGGGAGGAAAGAACAGAGCTCCTAGAAGGACATGTAATGTTATCTGGTAGTAAGACCCCTCTCCCACCATTATCAAGCACTCAGAGACACTCATTAGCATACTGATCTCCATATCTATAAAAAAAAATACTTTTATATGTGCAGTTGGGTGATGGGGAAATGGATGTTTGTTGGGTTGATTGGTCCTGGTTATTACATTTGTACTGGACCAAAAGATTTCTGATGGCGGGCATTGTTTCTAATGTGAGATAGCATGTCCCTTTTACAACTATTCAGAGCCAAAATATATCTCTCCACAAATAACAAACTACTGTCGGTTGCACTCCAAAACACATATACTTATTATCTAGACTTTTGTAGACAAGTAATCCAACTCTACCAATTCCAATATTGATGTTACCATTTTATGTTACTCATAAAAAATCTAAAACCATTTTGTAACCCATTTAAGGGCTGGGGGCCATATAAGCAGATGTTCAAGTGGAACAGGTTGCCTGTCACTGATCTATACAGTGCTTGATAACCTATAAAAATATATGGAGCTTCTTGGAGGTCAACTTACTGAACTGAAGTGATGATCTTTTGATTGCTGGGTATTGCTATGGATATATCATGTAACCAAACACCTACTCTAACAGCCATGGGTGTAGGAACTGTATAAAATGAGCTGTATCCCCCCATAATTATTCAGGCTCCTACACCCCTGCTAACAGCTGCTCACTTTTTAAATTTATTATATTGGAAACCAATACAGGAAGTTTTAAAGGATGCTGAAATCCAACATTTTCACTCATGTACTTAAGAGATCATGTTTTAAATATAACAACAGTTCTCCTTTTAACTTATTTTAATGTGAATTTCATTCATCACGTTTATGTCAGTTTAATAAAAGTTATGTTTTATTTCTTAATTTAATATAACTGTTCATAAAAAAATCTCTATGTAGGGAGTAACCCTGTTAGTTTTTGCGGCCCAGTGTTCATATACAAGTAAATAGCATTTTGAAACTTGTATTACAGTATTATATCTCTTATATCCAGAAATGCTACTCTATTTGAATTAGGATTTTTTTTTTTTATTATGCTGGGACTTGATGTTTGCCTTTGCAGGTTTGTATCATATTGGCATCGGCATAAATATATGTGCAGAGACACATATTTTGTAAGAATCATTACTTAAAACTGCTCTTAATATTGCCATAGATTCTATTAGCTACTCGCAAACTGATTACGAGTGCCCGGCCTACGATTAATACGCTCCAGCCAAACTAGCAAAACCAAACTTAGAACTCCATTGATTTTAGCACAGCTCAAATTGTACAAGCTCTAAATAATTAAAGTTACAAAAGCAAATCGATATTCTATTAGACCCATAGCTCTAGCTCGCAAATAAAGTCTAAGTATTAAGTTTCGTCAAAAACGTGAGTTCTAAATAGGACTCTCAAGTGGGTTTTCAGACAATTATAAAAGCTGTAACAGCTATTAAACACAAAATACTGCACCTTAAAAGCATGGAAAGGCATAGAAGGGCATTAAATTAATTGCACAGCAGGCTCAAACCGACAAATATGCAGTTAAAAAAATATTATTTTTACATGTTTTTTCTGAGTAATATCGATCCCGGGACTCAGTGGTTTAATACATATCATTAAACCCACGTGGAATAAAACAGATTATCTAATTCATTTTATAGAGTGCTAGATTGATTGATTGCGAGCCTGATCTGCAAATATTACTTATTGGCATTACCGTATTTATCGGCACATAACACGCACCGGCGTATAACACGCACCTCATTTTAAGAAGGGAATTTCAGGGGGGAAAAAAATTTCAAATAAAGAACTTTGATGCAAAATCCTCAACCTCCCTCCTCATCCTCAACCTTTCTCCTCATCCTCCCTCCTCAACCCCCTCCTAAACCCCCTCCTCAAACCCCTCATCCTCAACCCCCTCCTCCATCCCCCATCCTCATCCTCCTTCCTCAACCTCCCTCCTCATCCTCAACCCCCCTCCTCATCTTCAACCCCCTCCTCATCCTCAACCCCCTCCTCAACCTCCCTCCTCATCCTCCCTCCTCAACCCCCTCCTCAACCCCCCAATCCTCATCCTCCTTCCTCAACCCCCCTCCTCATTCTAAACCCCCCTCCGCATTCTAACCCCCCTCCTCATTCTAAACCCCCCCTCTCCTCAACCTAAATCCCCCTCCTCCTCAACCTAAACCCCCCTTAATACCCCTGCCCCCCTCATTTACCTGCTTCTGCTCCGGCCTCCGCTCCGCTCCGCTCCTTGACCTGGTGACGTCACATGTGCGCCAGCGCGCCACGTCATTAGCATATACCGGGTGTCAGTTCAGCCTTGAGGTTGGAGTTTTCAAACTGGAGTTAATAGAATACATCTAAACGTTTCTTTAAAAAAACACATGCAGCCAAGTTCGAGGCATTTGCAAGCAGCTAATAGAATATGGCGTCAAGAGTCCTGGGAATATTGCAGAATTTTATGCAGAGACTGTGTTCTATGTGTTTATGATTGTGCACAGCAATGCTGGGAATAACATAATAAAAGAGAATTATTATCATGCAGACACATAAAGAAAAAGAAGGAGTCATTGACAGAGAGGAATAGAGACATTTTCAGTACATAATAAATAAAGAAAACTTCAATATATATATATGGTATATTTATATTATTTTTATATCTAAAATATAAGAATGAAGAACAGCGACCTGTAAAAGCAAGACAACATGGATTATATATTATGTTTCATAGTAACATTAACACAGTGAACACCAATCTCTGTAGAGCAATGGGATTTTACATTAATGTTACTATTGTGCACAATATTATTATTTTTTGTAGTCATTTGTTTATTTTACTTATTTATTAAGGGCCTCATTCTATTATCGGCCGTAAATCGGCCGTAAGGCTGCGATTCCTTGCGAGGGTTCAGTTAACTCGCGATTCTATTATACGGCCCCGCAAGGATCTCCTTTTACGGCCGGCCGCATATCTTGGAACCGGCCGTAATCTGTGAAATATAAAAACGCAAAAATAAATTCAAGCCTGCACTGTACAGCTCTGTAAATGCTAGGGATCATATTGGGGGACATGAGGATTAAAAGGAACCCACTCTCAAGCTTGCACATCTGCCCAAACCCGAGTTCAAATTAACTGTTTCTTTTCCGGCTGCGGCGTGGGCGTGTCTGAAGTGCTCCAAGCACTCTGGACTTTTTACATGGATATTTTACGTATATTAAAAATGAAATATTTTACGGATTTGAGTATAGGATAATTATGTGCTATTTTTTCTAACACCTAAAATCCCTTTATAGTCTTCTTAAAGTGCAGGATGGCTTTATTTGAGCTATTTTATGTGCTTAATTGGTGCTAGCGAGACCTTTTTCCTGCAAGTAACTGCGGCTCGCTTTTAGCCTTGCAGAGAGGTTTCCCGGAGCAATTGAATTGCAAATCTCTTGCGGCCGTTTTAGATCAAAGGCTTTCCTCCGGCGCGATCGGCCGCAAGAGATAGCAAGGCACCGGCCGCAAGCCTGCCGGAATCCCCGGCCGTAAGGGAATAGAATAGCCGAATAGCTTGCGGCCGGTCCTTGCGGCCCCGCAACGGCTGCGGCCGATAATAGAATGAGGCCCTTTGGGATTAGCAATTAAATCAGTATTTCCAAGGAAATGAATTCAATGTAGCTTTAGTTTTCAGGGAACTAACAAAATGGATTCTCTCCACCCCTATTAGTTGTCCAGGAGGCGGGGAGAGTATATGCTAAAGAGACTTTCCTAAAAAAAATTCTGACCAGTTTATCTGTGGCTGTCTGATAGAAATCTTTATCAGGACAGCCTCCTGGACTGATCCTTTCCAACCCCTAGACACCTGATTAGAGGTGCAGAGACGCAGGTGAAGCCTTAAACACTATAATTCAAACTGATTTTGCTGCTAACCCCTTTTGTATGATTACTACCAGTGGCTGAGCTGCTGCCAGTGCAGCGATTCTAAAGCACCAGGGCCCATAACAGGGTAAGGGCCCTTTGCTACCTGTAATCTTCTTAATTTATTAGAGGAGAGCAGATACTTATTTATATAGGAACGTGCTCTGATCAGAGTCTGGGGGATTTAACCACCTACATATATATTTTTACTGACACCGACTAATGTAAAGAGATGTGCAAGAGATCTCCCAAATTATTTTGCACCGGGGCCCTCCATTCACTAACTGTTGAGCACTACAGTGCTGCTTTAAGTTCAGCATGACTTAGATACATTATATTGTGTTAGAAATAATTCAGCCAGCAAAATAACTGTAGTACGACATGCAGGGCAACTTGTTGCTGAAAAAATTTAATTTAAGTAATGTTTAACTTGTTCTGAATAAATTACACATATCGGCTCTGCTCATTCATTTTTTATGGCTGAAGATCCTGCTTAAATTAACGAAGGTTAGCAACTTTTAGGAAGTTTATTTAAAAATAAGCAAAGTATTTAAAGAAAAGCAACATGAAAAATACTCAAATTAGATAGATAGATAGATAGATAGATAGATAGATAGATAGATAAGCAGTGCACAATGTATCTTATATTATTATTAAATTTTTATTATTATTATTACTTTATTTTTTATTATTTTTATTATTACTTTCATTAATATAAAGCATGTTAATTATTAATAATTTTAAGTTGTCTATTTCCGACTTGGCCATGATCATTCTTGTATGCCGAGTATTGATTGAACCCTTATCCTACTATTTGACATCATTTGGCTCTTTAATTCTAAAAGGGTTGTTGTTGTTGTTTAGTTGTTCACTTGTGTCCAACTCTCCGGGACCCTATGGATGCAGCACACCAGGCATATCTTGTGTCTGGTTGTGCTTATCCATAAGGTTTTCATGGCAAAGATACTGAAGTGCTCCTTCTCCAGTTGACCGCGATTTGTCTGACCTCTCTGCTATGACTTGCCCATCTTGATTGAACCCTTATCCTACTATTTGGCATAATTTGGCTATTTAGTTCTAAAAGGGTTGTTGTTGTTTAGTCGTTCAATTGTGTCCGACTCTCCGGGACCCTATGGATGCAGCACACCAGGCAAATGTTGTGTCTGGTTGTGCTTATCCATAAGGTTTTCATGGCAAAGATACTGAAGTGCTCCTTCTCCAGTTGACGGCAATTTGTCAGACCTCTCTGCTATGACCTACCCATCTTGGGTGACCCTACATGGTATAACTCACAGCTTCATTGAAGTACATAAGCCCCTTCAGAAAGGAAACTCCAGTATCTAGTTAGAAAATAATATTGACTCGGAAGCTACACCGTGTTTCTTGTGAGCTGCCCTTTCACTTAATCAGCTTATCTATGACGTTTTTCTATGTAGGCCATTTCTGGATTCACAATAGAATTGATGAGAAGTTCACAGTAAAACAAAATCATATTAGATTAGTAAACACCCTCAATGTGCAGTGCAAATAGACACAGATCGGCACACACACCATTTCAATTCTTTGTCCTACAATTGTTTCTCTCCTCTGAATTTTAAAAAGTAATTTATTCATTGTGTTAGCGAACCAGAAAAACACTGCTGCAAGCAACCATTCACCGCAAATGATCACAGCAAAGAAACTCTTATATGTCACTCAATTTAAACATCCGATTAATTTTAATATAAAAAACTGTTTTGGGAAATCTGGAATAATTTGTACTCTGAATACTTGCTCAGACAAAGTGTACGTACCAGGCTGCATATTGATTGATCCCTGGTGCATACATACAGGGGCTTTTGGAAAGTTAAGCTCTCTGCAATGATTTATATATTTAGATGTGGTACAGATACAGAGTAATGGTACCCATGTGGGTCTGTGAAATAAAGTATGGATGAGTTCAAAATGTTGTATTAATGAAATATCTTTTTCTTGTGTCCCTCCCAAAACTAACCTTGCACTCCAAGAAAGACACAAGATCACAACTGAATTTACTGAATGGTTTGCTTAGAAATGAGCTCCGCTGCAATGGCTTGGACAACATAACAATGTGATCAGTATATATGTATATATACTAGTATATATACCATATGATACCAATATTGAGAATTGAGCCAAATGATTTTTGGATCCAGAGAAGACTATGACAATTTACAGATGAACTATCAATCTAAATTAACAGAAATTAATTATACCTGATCAATACTTGCAATGCACAGATACGCAGTTTCAAGCTCACAAAAATGTTGGGGGGGGGGGGGATAATTTAACTATACTCCCAGAACAGAAAGCAGGGGCAGATCTAGCGCCGGTCCCTGCTATGGGGCCACATTGCTGCAGTGCCCCTCAAAACCTTTTTTTTTTTTTTCATTGTTTGAATTCTCAATGCCTCTGACCCCAATATAAATACAAATGTTATATATATATATATATATATATATATATATATATATATATATATAAACGGAAGCCATGTTTGATAATGGCTACGGAATGAAGAGCGAGGCATTTGTGGGCCCATTTGTGTGTGCTAGCTCAACTTTCCAGAATGCAGTGTAATAACTGTTTTTCTCGGAACTCTGAGCTGGAAGCAGGTTTTTTAACTTGCTTTAGACATTCAAATGTGAACACAGATGTACTTTTTATTTACTATATATATAGGGTTGAGGATGGGGGTTGAGGAGGGAGGTTGAGGAGGGGGTTGAGGAGGGAGGTTGATGAGGGGGGTTGAGATGGAGGTTAAGGATGAGGAGGGGGGTTTAGGATGAGGAGGGGGGTTAAGGATGGGGAGTTGAGGATGAGGATGGTGGTTGAGGATGAGGAGGGGGGTTGAGGAGGGAGGTTGAGAAGGGAGGTTGAGGAGGGAGGTTGAGGAGGGAGGTTGAGGAGTGGGGTTGAGGATGGAGGTTGAGGAGGGTGGATGAGGAGGGGGTTGAGGAGGGAGGTTGAGGAGGGGGGTTGAGGAGGGAGGTGGAAGATGAGTGTTTAGGATGAGGAGGGGGGTTGAGGATGAGGATGGGGGGTTGAGGATGAGGAGGGGGGTTGAGGATGAGGGGGTTGAGGATGAGGATGGGGGGAATGAGAATGAGGATGGGGGTTGAGGAGGGAGGTTGAGGAGGGAGGTTGAGGAAGGGGGTTGGGGAGGGGGTTAAGGAGGGCGGTTGAGGAGGGGGGTTGAGGATTAGGAGGGGGGTTGAGGAGGGAGGATGAGGAGGGAGTTGAGGAGGGGGTTGAGGAGGGGGGTTGAGGAGGGAGGTTGAGGAGGGAGGATGAGGAGGGAGGATGAGGAGGGGGGTTGAGGAGGGTGATAAGGGAGGGGTAAAGAAAGAGACACAGAGAAGGGAGGGGGAGGGAAAGAGACGCAGGGAAGAGAGATGGGGAAGAGACACAGGAATGGAAGAGGGGGAAAAGACACAGGGGAGGGAGAGGAGAGGAAGAGACACAGGGTAGGGAGAGGGGGACACAAGAAAGGGGCACAAAGGGCACACAAGAGGGGACACAGAGGGCACAAGAGGGACACAGGGGCAGCACATTTCCCACCTTCGGCTTATACTCGAGTCACTCGTTTTTCCCAGTATTTTGTGGTAAAATAGGTGCCTCGGCTCATACGCGGGTCGGCTTATACTCGAGTATATACGGTAAGTCTATTTGTGGCAATTGTTTCCTATAAAACGAATCTGGGGATTCTGTAGCAAACCCTTTTGGGTAATGTGTCCAATTAAGTACATTTATAAACCTTCACATTGACAACAATGTTGAAGGCTTTGCTGTCAATTCTTCTGCAGCCTTGGTAAACATTTCTTATCTCCTGCCTCTGAATCTATGGGATTGTCCAGGTAAAGTCTTATAAAGATAAATATATGAGACATGTCACTGGATAATGGTTACCTTATCCGGATAATGTAGTTATAGATATATGCAGATTATAACAAGAAGTTAAGAGCCAGAATGAACGTTTCAGAAAATCTGGCTCTGTGGATACAAATATAAATGGTACCATAACACACTATACATAGACATTCACTACTCATTCTATGTAGTCATTCATCATTATAATACATAGTATATACACGCTCACACTGTTATTCCACACACTGTATATAAAGAAACCTTATACTACATAGTGTATATAAACACACATCACCGGAGTCAACACTGGATGTTAACAATCACTTTTATACCACACACATGGCCTTATGTATACAAAAAATGCCTAACAATATTGTATTTTACCCAGTACATCCAATATAAAGCTTGGGGATGTATAGAAACATTATAATAAATATATTAGTTAAGCAGACATGCAGTTTTTGGCCTCAAAATTACAAGATTTAAAAAAAAAAAAAGTGTTTTTCATATCCAAATAAAATAGCATCAGGTTAGCTGGATATATTTAACAAGAATATACAGTGGATATTAAAAGTCTACACACCCCTGTTAACATGTCAGGTTTCGGGGCTGTACAAAAATGAGACAAAGATAAATCATTTCAGAACTTTTTCCACTTTTAATGTGACCTATAAACTGTACAACTCAATTGAAAAACAACTGAATAAAAGTTTAAACTTAATCACATTTTCATCACCTGCTTCTCCAATAAATAAGATATCTAAGGAATTATTACTTTTTCTGAAAGTTGAGTCGGCGAATTGGGGTATAAAAACCATAAAAGACCTATATGGAGATAATTTTAAACATTTGAATTTACCTGTAAGAAAAAGAAGATACAAAAAGAGAACTGGTTCATTTTTAACATGTTATATACTGCTATTCTGCTATTAGTGGTAAATAGAAACTTAACAGATTTCGAGGTATCATTATGTGATATTAAAAGGAAGCAAACTATAACTAACTGTATTAAAAACATAAAACTATTAACTAGAAATATAAAATCTGTAAGAATGATAAAATGGGAACAAGACTTTCAAAAGGAATGGGATGAGAAGATCTGGCAAGGAGTGTTTAATATCACCGAACAATATATTATGTGTAGTTCGCTTAGAGAAATCCAGTTTAAAATAATACAAAAATGGTACATTACACCAAAGAAAATGGCCCTGATTAACCCACAAAATCATTCAGGTAATTGTTGGAGATATCTGAAGTAGATAGGATCCTCCCCCTTTTAAAGCTCATAAGCAGAAACACTTCTGCAAGTCCAAATCCCACTTCCTCTCCCTCTCTCTCTTTCTTCTGCTGGCTTCTTGGGACATACCTCCTAACACAGGCCCCTCATCTTCCACTCGCAGATTACGCTATCTGACCACTAGGGCCAGATAAGATATTACATATTAGGATCACTTACAAAATTATTTTCTCAGATGCTTTCCTTTTCCTTCTATCTGAAAAAACATTCTAACTTTGCATACCTTCCTACCTAATGAAACTTCACTTACTTCCTGACCCTTGCTATTTCTTATCTGCCTCTTCCATCCACATTAGATTGTAAGTAGAGAGTTTTCAATCTTGTAGAGTGCTTTGGGAAAAAACACTTTCTACAAAGATTCTAAGCTCAAAACAGGGCCCTCCATTTTTTGCAGTTTGTTAAAATTAATATTTTCCCTTGTTCTTTTCCTCTGTATAGCGCTACGGAATATGTTGGCGCATTACAAATAAAAGTAATAATAATAATAATCACATTAACATATGTGGTGGTCATGTCCGATTATTCAAGCCTTTTGGGTTACTTGTATTGCTCATTAAATTTAAGCTAGAATTGTCACAAGAAATTATTCTATTTCACTTTTTTTCAGGAAAATATTTCAAAGACTAAGATTGACATGATAGTTAATATCTTGATGGTAGCGAAACAATTGATTGTTCTTAATTGGAAGAAAGAAAGTTTACCTACCTGGGAAAAGGCGGAGTTGATAGAAATGCACAAATAGAACTGGATTTCATTAGTTACAATAGAGATAAACAATTTAAAAATAAATTAAGATGGTCTTTGTGGACCATATAAGTACATAACAGAAAGTATAAGATCCGTTTGTTCCCTCCACGCATAAACCTGGAGTCGGATTCCCACAAGGCGATTTCCCTTTGGAGAATTTGCTTTTTTTTTTCCTCTCTTCTTTTCTTTTTTTTCTTTATTTTATTATTATTATTATTATTATTATTATTATTATTTTAGTGTCGTCTTTGGATATATTACTATTTAATGAGCCTATAACCTCTTGGAGGATAGAAATTTTAAAATTATTATGAGGAATATTCATGAGAGGGTGTGATAAAAATGTTGTATTAAATTAAAATGGGATAATATCTCAGTTTTGTAAAATTTTGATAAAATTTAAATAAAAGATTTAATTTTTTTTTTTATAATAGTAGCTTGTATTTAGGGGAAACTTCCACTTCAAAGACACTCTCTGTTTTTATAACAATATTGAGAAAGAAACAGTTTTATAACAGATGTTGAATTGCTAAAGGAAAACATATCCATTTGATTTTATGAGCATGGGGAGCGGGTGGTAGCAACCTTCAGTTACTCATATCAGCGTATGTATATTTTAGTAAGCTGAAATGGTCCATGATAAGTGTGATGGAATTAAAACAAATAGACCATAGCTGGAGTGCTACTAGTTACACTCTGTGAATTGCCTCCCTTAGACTAGTCAACTGGAGCAACCATGAGTATAAAAGCCCTTAGAAGGAGGGCTGTAACATATGGAAATGCTCATTAGAAATCAAAAAGTATTGATATTAAGGAGTATATTAAGGAGTATCCCTGAAATAGCTACCTCAATATTAAAAATCAGACAAAGCACTATAGATGATTACATTTATCTAGGAAAAAAAACATAGAATAAGTCTTATAATAACTAAAAAGGAGTTTTGAAAAAAGGAGTTTGGCTTCCACTGCAAAAAAGGACATACCTGATGCCATAGCACTGTCGTATTTAATATTATAGAATTCAGAGCTATGTAGAACAAAATAGAAGGAAATAGAACAAGTTCTTATATCTGATATTTCTTTACATTTAGCCATCTGGCTTCCGGATATAGACTTAGACAGAATAAAATTGATTCCAAGAGGAATTAAAACTTTATTAAAATATTGGTATAAAAGTAGAAAGAAATGGATGACGGATAATGAACTTTCACCAGCCATCTCGATCGTTATACTATCATATGGAAGAGACTTTAATTTGTCAATATGGAAGGAGAGAGGTATAAGAATTATTGGTGATTTTTATGAAAAGGTTCTTTGATAAACATTTCCCTACTGTAAGATCTATTCCCTACCAAAAAGATAATTTGGCTTGACTATATGGCATTAGAAAGCAGTTTGACTAAGTGGGGTTTCTTATTAAATAATCTGAGAGAATATTCCCTATTTTAAAGTATGATTTTCAAAGATAAACTATCTCTAAATGTCAGAATATATTAAGACTTATTACAGAAGAAGAGATAGGTAGAACATGGCCATAGACAAGTGAAATATGGCCTTTAAACTAACTAAACACTACTCCTTACTCCTCATATAGAGAACATTTTTTTTAAACCATACACAGATGGCACTGGGTTCCTTTGACTGTAAATAAAATAGATCCCACCATGGATGCTTTGTGCTGGAAAGGATGCAATAATTTGGGTACACACAAACATACGTGGTGGGACTGTGAAAAGATTAAAACATTTTGGAAACATTGCCTACTTCAGATCTCTACTATAATTGGTAGGGAAAATAATTCCTCTTTTGATTTGCAATTCTTCAGTTGGATATAGAAGATAGGTACCCTAAAAACAAATATCTAATAATTCACGTCTTGTTGGTAGTCAAATGGACTTTAGTAAAATATTGGAAAAATAAACAAATTAAAGAAATTAAAGGTGAGTTAGAGAGAGATGTGATACTAACACAATCTATGTAAAAAAAAGATTAAATAATAAATGGCATTTATGGTATTCGTATATTAAATAAAAAGGGAAAAAGAATATAACTAATGTATTTACAAGATGTTTACATTTCTAGTTATTTGCAGACTTCCATTGTATACACAGTGGATATAAAAAGTCTACACACCCCTGTTAAAATGTCAGGTTTCTGTGCTGTAAAAAAATTAGACAAAGATAAATCATTTCAGAACTTTTTCCACCTTTAATGTGACCTATAAACTGTACAACTCAATTGAAAAAGAAACTGAAATCTTTTAGGTAGAGGGAAGAAAAAATATAAAGATAAAATAATATGGTTGCATAAGTATGCACACCCTTAAACTAATACTTTGTTGAAGCAACTTTTGATTTTATTACAGCACTCAGTCTTTTTGGGTATGAGTCTATCAGCATGGCACAATTTGACTTGGCAAGATTTGCCCACTCTTCTTTGCAAAAACACTCCAAATCTGTCAGATTGCGAGGGCATCTCCTGTGCACAGCCCTCTTCAGATCACCCCACAGATTTTCAATCGGATTCAGGTCTGGGCTCTGGCTGGGCCATTCCAAAACTTTAATCTTCTTCTGGTGAAGCCATTTCTTTGTTGATTTGGATGTATGCTTTGGGTCGTTGTCATGCTGAAAGATGAAGTTCCTCTTCATGTTCAGCTTTCTAGCAGAAGCCTGAAGGTTTTGTGCCAATATTGACTGGTATTTGGAACTGTTCATTATTCCCTCTATCTTAACTAAGGCCCCAGTTCCAGCTGAAGAAAAACAGCTCCAAAGCATGATGCTGCCACCACCATGCTTCACTGTGGGTATGGTGTTCTTTTGGTGATGTGCAGTGTTGTTTTTGCGCCAAACATATCTTTTGGAATTATGGCCAAAAAGTTCAACCTTAGTTTCATCAGACCATAACACCATTTCCCACATGCTTTTGGGAGACTTCAGATGTGTTTTTGCAAAATGTAGCCTGGCTTGGATGTTTTTCTTCGTAAGAAAAGGCTTTTGTCTTGCCACTCTACCCCATAGCCCAGACATATGAAGAATACGGAGATTGTTGTCACATGTACCACACAGCCAGTACTTGCCAGATATTCCTGCAGCTCCTTTAATGTTGCTGTAGGCCTCTTGGTAGCCTCCCAGACCAGTTTTCTTCTCGTCTTTTCATCAATTTTGGAGGGAGCTCCAGTTCTTGTTGTGCCATATTTTCTCCACTTGATGATGACTGTCTTCACTGTGCTCCATGGTATATCTAATGCCTTGGAAATTATTTTGTAACCTTCTCCTGAGTAATACGTTTTAACAATGAGATCCCTCTGATGCTTTGGAAGCTCTCTGTGGACCATGGCTTTTACTGTGGGATGCGACTAAGAACATTTCAGGAAAGACCAACTAGAAGCAGATGAACTTTATTTGGGGTTAATCAGAGGCACTTTAAATGATGGCAGGTGTATGCTGACTCCTATTTAACATGATTTGGAATGTGATTGCTTAATTCTGAACACAGCTACATCCCCAGTTATAAGAGGGTGTGCAGACTTATGCAACCACATTATTTTTCTTTTTTTTCTTTCTTCCCTCCACCTAAAAGATTTCAGTTTGTTTTTCAATTGAGTTGTACAGTTTGTAGGTCACATTAAAGGTGGAAAAAGTTCTGAAATGATTTATCTTTGTCTTATTTTTTTACAGCACAGAAACCTGACATTTTAACAGGGGTGTGTAGACTTTTTATATCCACTGTATGTATGTACCTTATTTGCCGGCGTATAAGACGACTGGGCGACTGGGCGTATAAGACGACATCCCAACATTGCCACTCAAAATATAGAGTATGTTACGCGACCACAGCGCCTCCAGCCCGCCCCTGCATCTCCCTGTGACCGGCACGACTGCAGCGCCTCTGGCCCGCCCCTGCAAAGCGACCACAGTGCCTCCGGACCGCCTTTGCATCTCCCTGTGACTGGCACGACCGCAGCGCCTCTGGCCCGCCCCTGCAAAGCGACCACAGTGCCTCCGGCCCGCCCCTGCATCTCCCTGTGACTGGCACGACCGCAGCGCCTCTGGCCCGCCCCTGCAAAGCGACCACAGTGCCTCCGGACCGCCTTTGCACCGCGACTGCAGCGCCTCCGGCCCGCCCCTGCATCTCTCTGTGTCCGGCACGACCACAGCGCCTCTGGCCCGCCCCTGCAACGCGACCGCAGCGCCTCCGGCACGCCCCTGCATCTCCCTGTGACCGGCACGAGCTCTGCATAGACAAAGTGCACCCGGGGTATAAGACGACCCACCCCACTTGGAGGCATGTTTTTCAGGGCAAAAAAGTCTTCTTATACGCGGGCAAATACTGTAGGTACGAATGTAAATATGTTAAATTATTGACATTTTATAAGATTTACTTGTATGTAAATTGGACTTTTTATGTATTTTGTTTTAAGTGAATAAAGGGGAAAAAAAAGAAAGAATTCAAAAAGTACAGCCTGAAACATGTCTCCTCACTAGATCTTCTTGCACATCACACACATTTACAGTACAGTGAAACACAATAAAATATCCCTATGCCCTCGTCAGATGACACAAGTTATTCAATAGGCCTGCAGGAAGCTACATTGAGCATCAGTTATTGAAATATCACTGTATTGCCTAGGAAGCTCCTTGCAGGGCTGGTTCCTCGGAGTCTAAATACATGGAAATGTGGGAACGTCATTGTGATGTCCAATAAAAAGTTGTGAATGGGGCAACCTGTTGGACATATGGAGGGTCCCATACATCAGAGACTGATTGTCTGATCTCCTGATCTGATCAGTTACCCGCCTATGAGACCCTGATCAAAGGGCTAATTGGCTTGGATAATAATATCCCAGACCCTATGGGATGAGTAGGAGGGGGTAACATAACTGATGGACAGGCCTCCTCACATGAAAGGACTGGGTTGTGTATAAATGTGCTATGCATCAATAATGAGAGCTCAGTTTAAACATATATAATTTGAGGTGTGTGTTTTATTCTGAGGGATATAATAATCCTTATTTCTGCTGGATCTGCATTGGACCCTGTTACAGCCTATTACATCTGCTGGGTGGCTATTGGTTCCTGCGGATTGCTGGGTTGGTTCTGTCCCTGCTATCAGGGATTCACAAAGAACCGGATGGTCCTATTGGGTAGGTTTGAACTAGGATTATATCAAGCCCACCTGAAGCAATAGGTCATCACATAATTAACTGACCAAAAAAAAAAAGATCTCATGTTCGTCACAGTAACCATTTACAAGTGATGAGAGCTCCTCCCATGGTAAAGTTAATTTGTTCATACAAAGACATTTTGTAAATTTTTCTTTTCTAGTTTTGCTCTTGATTTATTTATTTTTTGCTTTTGATTCGTTTTACCGGGAGTTTTGAATTTCCACTTTGAGTCAATGTTGTACTTAGTTACAGAACAAATCCTATCTGATAACTTTTTGGCTTCTAAAAAAATAATTTAATTCTATGGTTGTTCCATTGAAAGGAAATGATACATCACAGCTGCAGAATAATGGTGCATTTGAAGTCTTTATATGTTTAGTATTTTAGTTATTATATACTATTGTGGTTTGTCATTTATAATCTACACAATGCTATCTGATAGTGTCGATTTAGAGCCCAGTTAGTATGCTTAAAGCATAGCCGAAAATTGTATAGTACAAGCACATTTTTAGGTAGTGTTAAAATGTTAGATAGTCTATAATGCTTTGTTTTTTGCACGGAATCTACAAAAGCATCTGGAAATATAAATGAACTGTGTACTAAAACAAATAAAAGCTCCCCACAATAAAGCCAGGTCCAAGGCATCCTCTTCTTCTGGTATTTCTCCTTTACAATGAGTGAGAGGCAGAGAGATGCTTCTCAAGTCATTTATACGAGAACAATAGTGAGAAAACATGCTGGGAATATGACTTTTGATTCGCCGAGAAGTCAACTGACTTTTTTTTGTGAAAGTGTTTGGTTCAGTCCGACCTTGTTACATGAGGGGCCGTGTTGAACTTGTCACATATAATAATTGTCAAATGCTTGAGACAAATCATAGTTTGACAACTACAGTTGATTGCAACTCCCACGCATGCGTATTGCGGCGAAGGCGTACGCATGTGCATTGCGTCAGAGGCGCGCATGCACATTGCGTCGGAGGCACGCGGTCACCTGGCTGAGCAACAGGGAGAAAGAAACACAGGAGGGAGAAAAGGGAGGAAGAGACACAGGGGAGGAGGAGGAAGAGACACAGGGGAGGAGGGGGAAGAGGTACAGAAGAGGAGGCGGAGACACACAGGGGAGGAGGGGGGAGACACACAGGGAAGGAGGGGGAGACAAACAGGGAAGGAGGGGGGAGACACACAGGGGAGGGAGATGAGGGGGGAGACACAGAGATAGGAGGAGGGGGGAAAGGAGGGGGAAAGAGACCCAGGTGAGTGAGAGGAGGGAGAAGAGACACAGGGGAGGGAGAGGGGTGAAGAAACACAGGGGATGGGGAAAGAGAATGGGGAGGGAGAAGGGGGAGAGATACAGGGCAGGGGAAGATACCCACAGGGGAGGGAGAGGGGGGAAGAGACACAGGTAGAGGGAAAGACATAGGTGAGGGGGGGAAGACACAGGGGAGGGGGAAGAGACACAGGGAGGGAAGGGGGGAGAGGCACAGGGGAGGGGGAAAGAGACACAGGGGAGGGGGGGAAAGACACAGGGGAGAGAAGGGGGAAAGAGACACATGGGAGGGAGAGGGGGAAGAGATACAGGGGAGCGGGAAGGACACGCAGGGGCGGGAGAGGGGAGAGACCCAGGGAAGGGGAGGAAGAGACACAGGGGAGGGGGGAAGAGACACAAGGGGAAGAGACATGAGGGAGGGGGGGAAGAGACACAGGGGAGGACAAGGGGGGAAGAGACACAGGGGGAAAGAGACATGGGGATGGAGAGTGGGGTAAAACACAGGGGGGAGGAGACACAAGGGAGGGAGAGGAGGGGGAATGGAGACACAAGGAAGGAAGTAGACAAGGGGAGAGACTCACAATGAGCGTCAAAGGCCAGTAAAGTAGAGTGGGGGAGAGGCTAGCAATGAGCACCTCCCGTCAAGTAGAGGGTGGGAGAAGTAGAGGGGGGAGAGGCCTTTGCTCATCGCGAGCCCAATAAAGTAGAGGGGGAGAGGCTCCCATTATGTGGCAAACAGCATTGTTTGGCTTCACTTATTTATTGCCGTAATTTTTGATGGGCAAGTCGCTAGCTTTCTTATAATGGGCGACGTTTATTAAATGGTACGAGGGTAGAAGTATCCATTATGCAAAGGGAGGGTAGGAACATTTGGCAACCCATATCAGCAAATCTATATTAATATAAGTTATATAGCAAGTTATAGTAAGTTGAGGTGGTCCATGGTGAATACGTGAATAATGTGAATAGAATGGGCAGAGCTACCAGTGGCCAGGGCCCTCCTCTGAGGGGGGTCCAGCTATGGGAAAGGGTCTTGTGGGTGCAGCTATGAGAAAGGGTCTTGGAAAGGGAGCTATGGGAAGGGGTTTTGGGAAGGTGAACTGAGTGAGTTGTGTCAGGGAGCTAGAATTAAAATCAGTTTAACATGTTTCAACCATTTTTGCGTATTTTAATACTCTAGCCAATAAATACATATACACAATATGTCAGTGCCTATTTAGCATTGTTCACAATTAAATACTAATTGCAAAATTATAAATAGTGTTTTGAAATGTGGGCAGCTGTTAAAATTAATCTATAATATTTTATTTAATCTACACAGAATTAGCAAATTAATCTAGAAATAAAGAAAAAAATTGTGTGTACTAAATAAAACAAAAGCTTGAATTAAAGTCAGGTCCAAATATTTCTTTAAATAGAGAGAGAGGGAGAATTATGAGCTAAATACAGGGTATGATAGAGAGAAAACCTCTTTGGATACAGCTTGTGATTTGGGGCCATTTACCTTACTGTAAGTGCTCTTCATGGTGTGAAAGAGTACATAATTCTATGTTAAAAGGATCTTTTGCTTTTTTTTTATTACACTAATAACAGCTAAAAATCTGCAGTTTTAGGTCTGTTTACAAACACATTGCTAACTGGTCCATGTTTAACAACATCTGTCAACACAAAACGGTGAAAGCTCTGTGAACACAAAATGTATGGTTTTTCTCTGCATTCAGGAATGTAGTCAACCATCAGTTAACCCATATTTAGGAGCTTCCAGCAGTCATTTCCCTGCACAGATGAATCTGCATTGAGCTCTTGCTGTCTGACTACCTATGGGACTTGCCAGAGTCTCATGTTAACAGACACTTCATTTATGACTTTTTTTCTGTGAAAAAGGCACCAATTTAAAAAATTGAAAAAGTATTTCAATATGTTTTAGGAGTACTTTACAGTGGTATGCTCCAAGTTGTGCTAAATTAACTGGACCTTTAAGAAGACATCTGATTTTTATGTGGAGGAGCTTTAGGTTCAGTGTAGGGGTGCTTCGCTGTGAGGGGTGCCACTTAAAAAAAAAAAAAAAAAAACTTAAAAAAAAATGCTGCAGTTCGTAGACTTGCTACTAGGGGTAACTACCTAGAACACGAGAGTTACAACAGGAAAAGGAACATACACGCACAGAAAAGATAAAAATGGGTCTGTGCACACCTTGTGTACTCACTCACAGGGGCTCCTCCACTTCAATGCCCAGGGGCTCCAAAAAGATAGACCCGGCCCTGGGTGCAGTTTAAAATTCTAACATAAGCAACGCCTTTGCTGTGTCCCTTACACAATAAAATATTCCCTCGCAGTCCATTCCAGTGTAAACTGTCAAGTTGTTGTGCTCTCCTACTGCCTACTCTTCATAATATATTTTGCATAGTTAGTTATTCGACTTGTTTTTCCTTATACCGACATACATCATAACTTATTGTAATTAATATACATTTACAATAGCACTATCTGATGCCTATTTACAATAATAAGACTATTTCTTTAACTTTCCTTATAGATTTTCAAGCTTTTCACTTGAATAGATTTTGTGATTTTGTTGCTGTTATCACAGTCTAATTTGAGTCTTTTGTGTTACTTGTAAGAAATTGCTATTTTGGTTCAAGAGCAAGCAGTTGCCTGAATTTACCTTTCTTGATTGAAAAAGGATTGTTAAAGGAACACAAAGCTCACAAATGTTATCTTGCATTTAATAGACCACTGTGGTTATTTTTTTCTGACTGTAATAATAGGCAAAGTATGCCTGAAAGCAAAAATAAATAAATTAAATAACCTTTAAATTTTTAACATTAATATGCACCTTCCCCTCTCCCTTTATACACTTGCTTATTACTGCCAGCCTAAGAAAGCTCTCTTGATCCATCCAGGCTGTAACTAGTGCCCTAGTTCTATGCTGTTATTTGCCTCCAAGCTACTAGAATGACTTATCTATAACCGTCTAACCCATTTTCTGTCATCAAACTCCTTAAAGACCGCCTGCAAACATTCTCCTGATGTACTTTCTATAGTAGCTAGTGGATCCCAAGATGGTTCTCAAGGACCACCAACAGGCCAGAATTTGTGGATTTCCCGGTCTATGTGCTGATATATTAAAGGCATATCTTAGTTTACTGGATTATGAATGCATCTGATAGATGAGAACCAGCAGTGGATGGAAACATTTTTTTTGCATGAAAAAACAAACATTTTCAAACTCACTTTACTAAATACCTTCAGTTTGAAAGCTGAGGCTTTTGTTAGTTGACACCCCTGAAAATCCCTGCTAAAATTAGCATAAAATCCATAATTTGTTTTGGCCAATCAGGAGAAAGCAGAGGTTATCTGATACATTTGTATTAAACTCTGGGGTTCCTGTGTTGCAAGTCAGCCTGGGATATGTAGTCTATATCTGTCTATATTCCTGTGATTTGATTCAGCTGTGAGCTCAGACCCCACCCAAACATGTGATTCCATCCTGCAGCTAGTACCTGGCTGCTGTGTGTACTTGATTATGTAGCTTCCTGTGGGTGTGCAAAGCTGGATTTTAGTTTCCTGTATATAACTTTGTTAGTACACTGAGCTTATCTATAATCGCTGTCTGCTTCTTATCAAACATTTGAAACCCAGGAAACTTATATATATATATATATATATATATATATATATATATATATATATATATTTCGTTAACTAACAATTTAATCATTTTGATTGAAACAACTGTGCTTAAATGAGGATATCTACAAACCATGACCTGTTGGTGGTCCCTATTTATACATGTTTATCAAAAGATTATATTTTAAATATATGACTGCAGTGATCCTTTTAATTGATCCACCTTTGCAGAGGTAGATATATCTTTAAACCCTGGCCTGTTGGTATAGCTTAAAGGCTAGGGTTGTGAAGTACTGACATAAGGACTGGTGAGCCTCCACAAGCTCTATCATCTGAATTAATGTGGCCCTACTGAATCATACAAATAAACTGAGCAGTTACACAAATAAAGCAAACATGTATGTCTAATTAACTAATTGTGTGCCCTGAGTAGCAAAGCATATTTTCTGTGCCACACTTCAAATCGTTGGTTCTGAACCTTTTTTCTCTCTGATGGATGGAAGATGAGCGTGGAAATAATATAATAATGTAGCGAAATATATCTGAATTCAGGAGAAACAATTGATCTTTCCTGTTTTCTGCATGCCAACAGCGCGCCACTATTTTGCTAAGCATTATCTGCCACTACCATAACCCTTATCCATAACTCTAAACCGTAACCCTAAACCCAAACCCTAAATGCTAGCCCTATATCAAAACCCTAATGGTAATACTAACTCTAGACGCTAACCCTAAAAACGCCCTAAAAACAAAGTCAACAAAGTTTCGGTGGATGAGTGGACAGATCAGTGTGGGAGCGGATAGATTGGCACGGTAGCTCGAAGCAGCATGGCAGGCATTTAACAGGAAAGGTCGGAAGCTACCTTGTATTAACAACTTCTGGGCAAGATTCACTAATAATCGCCACAAGAGGATGTCATAGACAGCTCCCTATAGCTCCTGGTTGCTTCTTCATATTAAAATTATTTTATTTCAATGAAGTCTACAATGATCACGCTAACTCTCCACCCAGTCTTACCGTTCCAGTGTAGTAGCTGAGAACGCACATCTGCGACGGTCATCAGTGAAGATAATTGACTCAAAAGGACATTTTATTGGTACAGTATCACATATAATAGTTGTCAAACTACGAGACGTCGCCACGAACCGCGTAACACATAGACAAGCCACGCAATTTTACATCCCTAACTTGCAACTAATAACATTATGAATTTAAAATGGCGCTTTACACAACTAAACCAATGGTTTGCCCTCGCGCACGCAGCATATTTCTAATGCACAGTTGGGATTTTCATGACACTTTCTCCTCAGGGCAGCAACACTCCAACTACACATTGTATTCTGCAGGAAAATAAAAACTGATTGTTAGCTTTTCAGGCTATTGATTGCTGGGTATATTAGTTAGAAAAAGGTAAAGTATATTAATTTAGTAAGTAACTAATTGATTAATTATTATATATTATAAAAAAAAAATAAAAAAAAAAATAAATATATATATATATATATATATATATGTCTTTGGGATGAGCCCCGAAGGTGCTCAGAGGAGCAAAAGTACACAAGAGGAGAGGCTCGCAATGAGCGCCGAAGGTCCTCAGAGTACAAAAAGCTTTACATTGTCTGGCAAACAGCATTGCCATGGTTTCACATTTTATTGCCCCGTCATTTTTGACGGGCAAGTCACTAGTAACTATATATTCATGGTTAATAGTTTGAAAATGATTATATACTAGTCACTTGCCAGTCAAAAATGACGGTATAATATTGTCTTAAAAATTGACTTCTGTCTGTTTGTGAGCCCTCTCTCTGTGTACCCTCTCTCTCTCCTTCTCCCTCTCCCTCCCTTCTTCTCTCTCTGCGCCCTCTCTCTGTGCTCACTCTCCCTCCCTTCTTCTCTCCCTCTCCCCCTCCCTCTTTCTCTCTCACCCTCTCCTTCTCTCTCTCTATCTATCCCTCTTCTCTCTGTCTTCCTCTCCTTCTCTCTCCCCCGATACTTCTCTCTCTCCCTCCCTTCTTCTCTCCCTCTCCCTCTCTCTCTCATTCTCACTTTCTCTCTCACACTCTCCTTCTCTCTCTATCTATCCTTCTCCTTCTCCGCTCTCCTTTTCTCTCTCTTTCCTTCTCTCTCTCTCCCTCTCTCTCTCTCTATCCCTCTCCTTCTCTCCCTCTTCTCTCTCTCTCTTCCTCTCCTTCTCTCTCTCCTCTCTCTCTATCTATCCCTCTCCTTCTCTCCCTCTTCTCTCTCTCTTCATCTCCTTCTCTCTCGCCTCTCTCTCTATCTATCCCTCTCCTTCTCTCCCTCTTCTCTCTCTCTTCATCTCCTTCTCTCTCGCCTCTCTCTCTATCTATCCCTCTCCTTCTCTCCCTCTTCTCTCTCTTCCTCTCCTTCTCTCTCTCCTCTCTCTCTATCTATCCTCTATCCCTCTCCTTCTCTCCATCTACTCTCTCTCTTCATCTCCTTCTCTCTCCTTCTCTCTATCTCTCCCTCTCCTTCTCCCTCTCTCCCTTTCACTCTCCCTCTCCTCGCTCACTCTCACCCCCGCCTTCCTTGTCTCTCCCTCCCTCTCCTTCTCTTTACTTCCCTCTCCTCCTCTCTCCTTCCCTCCTCTCTCCCTCCCTCTCCCCCTTCGACGCCCATTGCAAGCTTCCCAATGCACAGTGCGCATGAGCAACTCACAATTTGTATTGTATTATATAATTGTATACTCGCAGTACAACAACTATATTAGTGATATGCTTATTACTGTAAAATATATAATAACGATCTTAGTTACAAATATTTTTTATCTGAAATAGAAGTCAGTCAGTGAAAGGTGAATATAATACTCATATTTTTCACAATTTGTGACAAATGTACAGAGATGAATTTAATATTACTGTAGTAGACATTCTGCAATTTGAAACTCTTGATGTTGGATGGCCGGTTTGTATAGAGGTCAAGAAATCTTATTAAACCCTGTAATGGTGATTGCTCTAGTGTCTTACGTCTAACACACCTGGCAATGGGGGATAGCAGAAATATAGACTATAAGGAAAAAATTATAATGAAAGATTCATGACCTGTATATGTCTAGCTGCCTTAGAGGACAGATGTAAAGTAATATTTTCACATTTACCCATTTTACTCCTTCCAAATTCAAACACTTGTTCCTTTATTCCTCTTTTTTTGGAAGATACTTCCCTTTTAAAATGTATTAATTCATTAATATACATTGGCTTTGCATTAAAGCTGTGTAATACAGCATGCATAAGCTTAAAGGAAGCCATGTTTGAAAATGGCTATGGATTGAAGGACAAGGCATTTGTGGGCACATTTGCATGTCCCAGCTGGGCTTCCCAGAATGCAGTGTAATAACTTTTTTTCTCTGAATTTTGGTCTGGAAACAGTTTTTTAAACTTGTTTCAGGCATTCAAATGTGAACACAGTACTATTTATTTACTGAGATCCCGCTCCATGCTGATGATAGGCACTAACCTTGAAATAGCTGTACGTGGATAGGATTCCCAGCTTGTGTATAATCCAACCTTGGCTTTGCCTAAAAGCTGTGTAATACAGCAGGCATAAGCTCAAAGGAAGCCATGTTTAAAATGGGCTATGGATTTGTGGACACATTTGCATGTCCCAGTTCAGCTTCCCAGAATGCAGTGTAATAACTGTTTTTCTCGGAATTCTGAGCTGAAAGCAGGTTTTTTAACTTGTTTTAGAAATTAAAATGTGAGCACAGATGTACTTTTTATTTACTGTACGACTGTACGGTGGAGGGCTTCTATCGCTCTTTTACCCACCATATTATAAATGATTGTTGTGGTAAACTACCTACTCATAAGCTCCACAACACAGGCTGAGATCCCGCTCCATGCTGATGATAGCCAGTAAGCTTGAAACAGCTGTACATGGATAGGATTCTGAGCAGGAAACAGGTTTTTCTAACTTGCTTTAGACATTCAAATGTGAGCACAGATGTACTATTTATTTACTATATGTATACAGCCTTCTCGATCGCTACCTTGTGCGTGAAACAGCTGTACATGGATAGGATTCTCGGCTTGTGTATAATCCAACCTTGGCTTTGCATTAAAGCTGTGTAATACAGCATGCATAAGCTTAAAGGAAGCCATGTTCAGTCTAAGGACTGAAGAGCAAGGCATTTGTGGGCACATTTGCATGTCCCAGCATCCATTGTAATAACTGTTTTTCTCGGAATTCTGAGCTGGAAACAGGTTTTTTTAACTTGCTTTAGACATTCAAATGTGAACACAGATGTACTATTTACTATTTACTATATGTATACACCCTTCTCGATCGCTACCTTGTCGTGGTGAAGGGGCTTGTGTACTTAAACAAATCTGCACGCTATACCATGTAGGGTCACCCAAGATGTTCAGGTCATAGCAGAGAGGTCAGACAAATTGCAGTCCACTGGAGAAGGAACTGGCACCCACTCCAGTATCTTTGCTAAGAAAACCATATGGATGAGCACAACAAGAAACACAGACAGATGTGCCTGACGTGCTGGGTCCATATGGTCACTGGGAGTTGGACACGACTGAAGGACTGAACAATAACAAAATATTTATATAAGTATACTATTTATTTACTCTTTCTGTCAGTATATCTCTTTCTCTATCTATCTATATATATATATATATATATATATATATATATATATATGTTGACATTGAGTCTGTACACATTTATTTATAGTACTGTGTATAGCATTTGGACATTATTGGCCCCTAAGGATAAAACTAACAATAGCAATAGTGTTACTGATGCATTAAACACATGTGACATGGGAATCCCAGACCTCATTCCAATGCACTCACATATCCCAGGATGCAACACCCAGCTACTTAGTCATTATCACAAAAGATAAAGAGACCCTGCAGGGAATCACACTGAGTCTGAGAGCTGTGTCTTTAAAAAAAAAAACCTCTCAGTACCACCCACCAGGATGAAATTTGAGAATGGAGACATCAGGAAAAGCAGCTGGAAAACAGGAGGAAGGAGCAGGGTCCTGGGCTTGGAGATTCAGACACAAAGAAGGAGAAGCATCTGGAGGAGCACTGCCAGGAGCTGCTGACCACAAGGAGCTCAGTTTAATGAAGTGTGATCCAGACAGCACTTTATACAGAGCCATCAGCTGGTCAGATTGTCTCCAAAGTTTGGATGGACATACCAGGAGCTCCCAGGCACACTTATATGCACAGGCTACTGCTGCTCTCAGCAATCACAGGTCAGTACTCAGGCTGGAATGGGTCATCCACTGAGGGGTGGGCAAGCATGGGTCCTGGTGGAGCAAGCATGGGTGAGGGGGTCAAACAGTACTGGTTGTTGCATTAAGTGTTAAAAAAAAGGTGTTAATCAGGACTAAAGTATTATACTGGTGGGCTCAATGATTAGTGCAGCCTGATCAGGGGTCTTCCCTGCAAATAGCATCCAGCAGAGATTTTCCACTTCTGCTGGGGGGTAGAGAGGGGAAGTTAGCTCAGTGACCCCCCACTGGAGGTCATCCATTGGGAAAGAGCAGTCATGAGAAGATTCTTCCATTGGAGGGTAGTGGTGGACCCTCCATTCTTGTAACTTGTTGCTAGTTTCCACATGTGCACTACTTGAATTGATAGATGCATTAGATACATTTCCAAAAACTATATGTATATATATATATATATATATATATATATATATATGTATACACACACACATATATATTGGGCTAGACTTATAGATGTCCTGTATATGCATGTATGCAGACACCTTGCTGTTTTATATTAGTCATTATATATATATATAGCACATGGAATTAATATGAAGCAGCTGGGTGTCTGGGTAGCTTGTATTGATTTACATCCTCCAAGATACTTGCCTTCTTCCAGATGTTGGTTTTGTGCATCCTGTCTTTAGAAATCAATATTTATACACATGAGTATGTTCATTTTTAAGTGATATTTTACCCAGTCCTAATCTTTTCTATTAAAACCTGTTGATGGATATCTGAAAATAATGGTATAATTCTATTGTGTATTATTTGTTTATTCAGGTCCTGTTTACTCACATTGCTACTGTACATCACAATGAGCTGACCCCTGGGGGTCTGGGGTCTGCACAATGTAATACTGAGGCCTCTGCTTATTAAAAGTTTATAATGTGGGGTCTGGAGATTTTGCCAATTAGTTGTTTATTAGGGTAAATAGAAATACAACATACAGAAGATTTATTTAAATAGTTGCACTGTAATCATGGGAATGTAGGATATAATTTAATAAAATTCAAGTGAGAAGTGTCTTCTAGAAAAGGATGCAAGAACAAGAGGCCATGATCTGAAGTTGGAAGATGGAAGATTTAGGAGTAATGTGAGAGAAGTAGAAAGAGTAACCGATAAGTGGAACAGCTTTCCAGTGGAATTAAGCACGCCTGGGATAAGCATAAGGCTACCCTGAGATTTAATTAAGCCAAACTTTTAAGTAGATAGAATGGGCAACCTAGATATGTGACTTTACTAATGGTGTTTTTATTAATTACTCATCTATAGGGGTGGGGATGTTTTATTAAAATGACAAAGCAAAGGCCCTGGTTACACATACAAATAAACTCAATCAGTAATTCAGAGTGGAAGTTTTAAAAGTGTTTAATAATTGAGTTTAAAAGTTAGATATTTAAAGCTATACAAAAAGCCCCCCCCCCCCCCCCTAACTGCTTATCAGGGGTACTAATTAGCACTCACAGTGTGTTAGATAAAGGATAGGAGCGTGCCCAGCTGAATAAATGGTAATAGTGAAAGAGATGTTTAATTTTTACGTCTGTATCGCTATATATATGTGTATATATGTATAAATATATAGGACCTATTCTGTTATATGTACGCATGGAAAGTGATGGGTAGCGCATCTAGGTGTGTCTAAGTGCCCGGTAAGTGGTTAGGGGTTTTCGGGTTAGGGTTAGGCCCGGTAAGTGGTGAAGGGGATTGTGATTAGGGGTTTAGGGTTAGTGTTAGTGTTAGGGTAAGAGGGTTAGGGGCTTAGGGTTAGGAACTAAGGTTTAGGGGGTTAGGGTAAGGGGCTTAGGGTTAGGGGGTTTAGGGTTAGTGGGTTGTGGTGTACTACTACATCGGGATGTGAGCGCGCCCGGCACCAGGAGGCTTCCCAAGCGTACATATAACAGGATAGATCCAATATATATATATATATATATATATATATATATATATATATATATAAAACCACCAGGGCATGCTTATCCTCCCTTTCAGTGCCCACTGTAAGAATTAATTAATGGCCCTTGGAGACCAAGAGAGAGGGTGGTCCTGTAAAGATAATTATGCTTACAATACCCATCTTTCTAGTTCAATTATTTAACACAAACAACCAGCTACAATTACCGTATATCTAATTGTTTATTACATTTTTGCAAAACCTGGGTCCTTGAAAAAACAAACCAATTGCCTTAAAGAAGCACTGACGTCTAGAAACTCAAATTAATCAATATTCCACATGATATCATATTGTCTTGTGTTAATAAATCATTAAAATAAAGGGATAAATCAATGTATTCATGATGTAGGATAATGATTTTCTATTATGGGGGGCAGTCCTCCTGTGATAGCAATTTCTGGATTTTATTAAGATTATAATATTCCTGTGTATCTGTTTACTTGTATGTAGTTTTATTTTATTAGGAAGTGCTTAAAATTATACAAATTGTACCTGGCTGGCGTATGCCCTCTGTAGTTCATGAAAACACGGACTCTGCTGCGCACTGGATTTCACTAGGAATATAATATACCTGTGTATCTATTTGCTTTTATGTATTTGATTTTATTAATAAGTGCTTAAAAGCTCAGTTGATTTATGCCAAAATCAAACAATTAGTCCACCCTCTGTAACTCATGAAGATACTGACTCTCATACCAGCAAATCAGTGAACCATCTCTCAGCAACATCCTGCAACATGCAGCTGAGAGACGGTCAGTGATTGGCTAATTTGAAACAGTGCACTTTAGAGTCAGTGCATTCATGAGCTGCAGACGGCTGACTCAAGCTGGTATGATTTGAAGAAGAAAAACTTATGTACACAAATAGATGTTATATACCTAGTAAAATCCAGGGCCCTTCTGGATTGCTATCTTGTCATAGTGGGGGCTTGTGTACTTCAGTGAAGCTGTGAGCTATACAATATAGGGTCTTACAAAATAGTATATTGATTAAACTGACAATTTTTTTTGCCAAACTTCAGTGATCTTTAAAAAAATATTGTTACAGGTTTGAAAATATGGATTTTTGTTGCACATTTCCCATTAGTATGTGAAACAGGGCGCGTATGTATAGAAAGTACAGTACATGGGCTCTTGTTTCCTGCACAGCCAGATGTCCCGGTAATATATGGGGGATCCACGGGGCAACTGTATAAACACATAGTGTGAGAGAATCCTCCCATATACACAATGGTACACGGCCCAGAGAGTGACATGGTGCGTACCAGCACCAGGTGTATAGGTCAGATGGAGATTTACTGCATGTTGTCCAGTGGCTACTGATGGGGTGTATGGACGTGAGATAACATTATATTTATCAGTACAATGCCATAAAGAGAACTGGGAACCAAGTACAAAAAAAATAACTTTTAAAATTTGTTTATTTCACTTTTATAAAAGTTTTATAGAAGTTGTTTTTTCCTCCAGCAGAACTTCCTCACTGCAGGGCTTCTGAAAGGCTCAAAAATCACAAGCCCATGATAAATGCCCATGCACTCTGCTGCAACAAAAAAGGCAGCCTTTTCCATTTGTTGTTGTTTAGTCATTCAGTCGTGTCTCACTCTCTGTGACCCAGTGGACCGCAGCATGCGATGCACAGGTTGTGCTCTTCCATAAGGCTTTCCTGGCAAAGATACTGGGGTGGGTTGCCAATTCAGTGGACAGTGGATCTCGATTTGTCTGACCCGTAACTTTCAATGCGGCAGTTACGGGCCTGCAATAGGCCCACAATATAGAGGGGGTTAGAGGGCCTCAATGAGCGCCAAAGGTGCTCATTGCAAGGCCCGTAATGGCCGCGGGCGAGACCCCTAAATTGCTTGTGACTTACAGCCTTGAAAACATTGCGACCGGGTGTAACGGTCAAAATATTTTCAAGGCCGTAACTCGGAAGCCCTGTGCAGGATTGGGAAAATTGATCACAGGAGGGGGGGGGGGGGGGAGAGGGGGGAAAGACACAGGGGAGGGAGGGGGGAGACACAGAGGATGGAGAGGGGGGCAAAGACACACAGGGGAGGGAGAGGAGGGAAAGAGACATGGGAGGGAAAGAAGGGAAAGAGACATGGGAGGGAGAGAAGGGAAAGAGACACAGGGGGTGGCGAGGGGGGAAAAGACACAGGGAAGGGAATGGGGAGGGAGGGAAGTGACACAGGAGAGGGAGGGAAGAGACACAGGGGAGGGATGGGGGAAAGAGATACAGGGGAAGTAGAGGGGGAAAGAGACACAGCGGTGAGAAATGGCAGAGAGGGGGGAAAATAGACACAGGAGGGAGTGGGGGAAAAGAGACACAGAGGTGAGAGAGGGGGGAAATAGACACAGGGGAGGGAAAGCGGGGAAGAGACACAGAGGAGGGAGAGAGGGGGGAAATAGACACAGGGGAGGCAGAGGGGGCAAAGAGACACAGGGAAGGGAGAGAGGGGGAAAGATACACAGGGGAGGGAGAGGGGAGAAGGAGACAAACAATACATAGGCAGAAAACACAATATATTACACTATATCATGCCGTCATTTTTGACGGGCAAGTCGCTAGTTTAGACATATTATTCTAAGATTACCGCTAGCTTTGGGGCTTTAACCCTTGTTAAGCCTTCTAGATAGGAGGTATCCCCTTGGGGATCATAGATCACTTCTATCACCCTACCTCTGGACATACTGTATGTAGTTACAATTCTATACTAGCAGTTTTGGTTTTAATAGGGGATTTATTTTGAATACAGGGAAACCATACTTAACTTTACCCCGATGAACACTGATTCACTATAGCGCTGTTTTGCGCTCTAATTCCTCAGAATTAACCTAAAGGAATTTCCGAGGAATATCCAAGTTTCATGGGTTAATACATTTCTGCACTCTATAGGCAAAAAGCAGCCTATATGTGTTGCAGCACATCACATAAAAAAAAATATTTTTATTAATATCTTAAATTCCCTCAAATGATTATGTTGACACCTCCAGGGGGTGTCTACATGCTGCACGATGATTGGGTGGGGATCAGGGGCTTACAGTATCAGGGGAGGAATATTAACCCATTATTTACCTGTTGCTGCTTGCTCAGCCAATCTCCTTGCAGCTTCCTGTCTGTATGTCAGCAGCAATACATAACACATATCAGTGGTATACTACATATCCTAGGCTTTTTTTCAGCACAGACAGGAACACAAAATTAATTCAAAAGTTTCAGCTAACCTGATTGGCCAAAACATTTCATTTTAAATGTGATGCCTAATTTAACACTCCTTTGCAGCTGTCAGAAATTACAAGATATTTTTCTGACTTCAGCAAGTGTTTGTAAGTGTATAAATGTTTTTTTTTGGGAGGGGGGGTTATGCAAACAAATGTTTGCATACACTACTAATTATTCTCCATCAAATGCATTCATAATCCAGCTCACTTGTATATTCCTGGATTGATTTAGACCAGAATAATGCAGAGCCAGTCTTTCTAACCCCAAACCAAACCATATCTATTTTTAAAATCTGAGAAATACTTTTTAAATTAAATAAAATAATAATAATAATAAATAGACAGAAGAAGTTATTTCTTGCTGCACTTGGATGATGAATGTGGAAGGTCAAAAAGGGTCATTTCCTGTCTAGATTTAAGGATGGGGTGTCATTTCTTGAAACTGGTTGTGTCTAATTAAAATGTGCTCATCATCGCATCTCAGGTCATTAATCTCACAAGTCATATGAGCAGAAGTGTCGCTGTTATGATGTCTCTCCGCAAAAGGCCTGGTTGGCTTCAAGAACGAGATTTTTACTTCAGTGTCACTGCTTTAGTTATTTTCTGTCTTTTCTATGGCATAATATTTTATTTCAATTTCAAAGAGATTTGACTTTGAGTTGCTGTTACTTCTAGTAACCAAGAATCTTAAGAGATGAAGTGCAGAGCCACCTGAATCCCAAGAGTACCTCAAGATTATACTGAGTTTTGCTCTGCACTTCGAATATCAAATAGTCATTTGGGTAAAAAAGGCACAGAGATCAGATGTATTTTGTATACGCTGACAAATAAATAAAAGATAACTAGGGGTCAAATGCTTATAGAAATAAAATGTGTGTGTGTGTGTATATATATATATATATATATATATATATATATATATATATATATATATATATATATATATATATAGTTCACAGCAACAATCATTTATAATATGGTGGGCAAAAGAGCGATAGAAGCCTCCACCGTACAGTAGTAAAGTAAATAAATAGTACGTCTGTGTTCACATTTGAATGTCTAAAGCAAGTTAAACTTGTTTCATGCCCAGAATTCTGAGAAATACAGTTATTACACTGCATTCTGGGAAGCTGAGCTGGGACATGCAAATGTGCCCACAAATGCCCTACTCTTCAATCCATAGCCCATTTAAACATGGCTTCCTTTAAGCTTATGACCACAGCATTACACAGCCTTTGTGCAAAGCCAAGGTTGGATTATACACAAGCTGAGAATCCTATCCATGTACAGCTGTTTCACGCTTACTGGCTATCATCAGCTTAGAACAGGATCTCAGCTTGTGTTGTGGACCTTATAAGGAGGTAGTTCACCACAACAATCATTTAATATATGGTGGGCAAAAGAGCAATAGAAGCCCTCCACCGTACAGTAGTACAGTAAATAAACAGTACGTCTGTGATCACATTTGAATGTCTAAAACAAATTAAAAAGCCTGCTTCCAGCTCAGAATTCCGAGGAAAACAGTTATTACACTGCATTCTGGGAAGCTGAGCTGGGACATGCAAATGTGCCCACAAATGCTTTAAAAAAAATATATATATATATATATATATATATATATATATAAAGATAAAAGTTAGGTATATTAATGGTATATTTAAGTGAGCTGGATTATGAATGCATCTGCTAGAGCTTTATATAATAATAATAATAGAGGTGAAAAAATACCAAGATAAGCATTTAAACACTTACCTTGAAGTTTAATTTCTGTCAGTTAAAACTTAGGGTTAACACCCTCCAAACCCAAGAAAAACTGGTATACAATTTGAAAAAATGTTTTGGCCAATCTGGAGGAAGTAAAGACTGAAACATTTGTATCACAATCTGGCAGTTGCAGTCTGTTTTTTTTGTTTTCCCTCTGCCTGTCTCCTTATGGGCAATTCCAGCTGTGACCCCAGCAACCATCATTTCCTTTAGAGGTCACACACTGTACCCTGCAGGGTACACTTTATGTAAGCTTCCTAGGGGTGTGCACATCCAGATATCAGTATCTAGCATATAAATATGTAAGTACATTCAACTTTTCAATATAATATATATTTTTCTACTAATCAGAAGCTGTTTATTAGGAAACATTTAAAACTCAGGAAACTTACATATCCCTTTAAGCATAACTTGCATGAAAAGATCCTCCCTCTCTACTATTGACTACATCTCTTACAGTAGTGCTAGTAAGCATGGAGAGCATGCCCTGTTGGTATAGGGATAAGACTTGATCACTTAAAGGATTACTGTTTATTTAATAACTGACAAGCATTTAAGTCAGTTTATCTGTTTAGTAAATAATAATTTCTGAAATATTTGGTATTCATTTTGCGGCTCCTGTATGCTAATGTGGGGCTTGGTATGTTACTATATAAGGGTGTGATAGGGATCTAACTGCCAGATAACATTGCAGGTCTTTATTTTAACCTTTACAGAGACAGACAAGCAGACAGTCATCATAATTAGCACATCTAACTAATATGCATGAGCCTCTCATTTGCATATAATTGGAGCAACAGCATATACTTTCCCAGGATCTATTCAATTTAGAAATAAATGGATAACACAACATATAGCCAGTTTTTCATGCTCTCTAAGAAAAACCTAAAAAAACCACTTAATTTTGGTTTTGCAGAGCCCCTTTAATCCCTAGAGTGATGTACATTTGTAAGTGAGTCACTTAAGGTTTTCATATAGTAGCCGTCACGGTTTTAATTCAGTTCTCCTGACTCAAAACTGAAGAATAACCAAATATGATCTGATGTTAGATCATTGTACTCAGGGAAGATACAATAATATAATTTAGTACTTTTAATGAAAACAACTGGATTGATACGGATGTCTGGGACAATATTCGGTCCTATCCTGTTTTGTGTGCGCCGCTGTTCTCCAGAACATCGCGCAGATGACTCTAGGAATGTGCGTGCACTCCAAGAGCCATCTAGTGCTATTATCTACACCCCGTAAGTGGTTAGGGGGTTAAGGTTAGGAAGTGAGGTTTAGGGGGTTAGGGTTAGTGGGTTAGGGTTATGAAGTGAGGTTTAGGGGGTTAGGGTTAGTGGGTTAGAGGGTTAGGGTTAGGAAGTAAGGTTTAGGTGGTTAGGGTTAGGGGGTATGAGTTAGAGGGTTAGGGTTAGAAAGTGAGGTTTAGGTGGTTACGGTTAGATGGTTAGGGTTAGGAAGTGAGGTTTAGGGGGTTAGGGTTAGTGGGTTGGGGTGTATTACCTACTTTTCACAGCTTGAAGTCACAGCTACAGTCGGCGTCTGCGAGCTTCCACAGCGGTGCACATAAAACAGGATAGGTCCCAATATTCTAAAATTAAGTAAATGTTTTTTTATTTTTTTCTTTACATAGTGGGTAAATGAACTGCAGTGTATTATGATACAAACTGAAAATGTCACCATTGGTTAAAAAACAACAATATAACGCTTTATAAAAGGTTGTTCACAGTATGTTCACTAGAACTAATAAGTAAAAATAATCGGTAAGTCCATGCATTTTAATGTCTGATACGAATCTACAAGCCCGTACATCAGGACTAGTCAATAGACAGATATGCCCCATTACTTCCAGGTCTCATATACTATTTATACACATATCATTCTTTAATAAGACACGCAAAGCTTAGTGAATCTAGGGGTAAACTCTGAGGTTTAGGGACCTCTCTACTCCATCTGTATCAGAATGTGTAAACTGTACTATTATGTCTCATTTAGTAATAAAGACTGCTTTGCTTTAATTTATTCTAGATGCTGCAACATTAGCTTTTAAAGCCGTTAAAGGCTTAAATTCACTGGCGTTATCCTCAATTTTGCTTTTTTTTGGGGGGGGGGGGGTCAATTTTTTTAGTCGTTTCCGACTCTGTGACCTCTTAGGCATCTTTCTGTCCATGGTCATACTGATCCACTTGGTATTCATGGCAGAGACACTGGAGTGGGTTGTCAGTTCCTTCTCCAGTGGGCCACATCACACAGCTCCTGGAATTCCTAGGTGGTCTCCCATCCAAGTACTGACCAGGTGATGTGACCTCTTGGTTCCCTGACTGGAATTGGACCCAGGTTGCAGCGGGAAAAGCACTGAATCCTAATCACCGTACCACCAGGGAACCCTCAGTTTAGCAACAGCACACAATATTATGTGTTTTGGGAGAAAAAGCTGTAATGTCCTAGTTCCTGAAGGGACCCTAAAATACAAGCTCCCTCTAAAAACATACACACTCTATCCACTTATATACACTGTTCACTTTAATAATACATGTCTGCTATTTTCATTTGGGGCTATTATGTCTAGAGAAACCTAAGGGAAAAGTTGACTTTGCAGCAAATAGAGCGTAGGAGCATTTGTTCGGAGCTTGTGATTTATGGCCATTTTAGAACCTGCAAAGACAACAACCCGCAGGCAGCAGGGGGCATGGGCAGCTGGAGGAAAAGCCGTGCCATAGAAATACTTCAAATATAATTACACTTAATGTTCAGTGCCCTGTCCTATGATGTAGAGCAGCATCAATTTAAGTCTATACCCTCCCCCTCTGCATGGTTTCAGATGGTTTCCATTTGAAGCCATTGTTTTTGGGTGCCTCTTCTGAGTGTTTTGGAAATAAATAGCTCCAGGCGATTCTTATCTCGGATGCATTAGGTGACACATTACAAAAGCAAAAGTGTGAAAGCAGGAGCCACAGGGGTCCACTCCTCCACATGTGCTTAAAGTTATAGCATTAGCAGCTGTGTAAGTTGTGAGCATAAAGTATTTTTAGGAAGAATCTTTATTTTAGTAGACAATGCAGTCCTTTCCTTTTATGAGTGCGCCAGCACACCGCTCTGGCAGCAGCAGTGGCGGCAAGCATCCGCTAGATGTCGCTGCCAAGATTTTGTTGCCGATGTCATAGCTTTAGGGTTAGGGTAAGGGTAGGAATAATGTCTTAAGCTTGGAAATCTTACAAACTGTCCACAATTTCGGCAGCGCCATCTAGCAGCTCCTTGCTGCAATTACTGCTGCCGCACTAAGGAAAAAATCCGACCCTGCATGTGCCTGGTATATGCCAGAAAATAACCAGCTAAAAGAGACCCGGGCTGGACCACTAGTGAGTGGGACCAGACTAATAAAATACAGGATATTTATCCCTGTGAAGGGCACAAGTGAGCTAAAAGAGTTTGTTCTCTGGGTAGGTGAGCAGACCTATAGGACAAACCTACTCCGGTATTGCTCGCTCTCAGATGAGCACGTCTACTGTTTTTGCTTAGATTTTCTCACCTTATGGGTGATAGGGGGAACCAGACGTGGATTCCGTGCTCACTGTGCCTTAGGGAGTAATGCTGCACCTCACTGACGAGGCCCATAGAGACCGAAACGCGTCTGGATTTGCTGTTTCTCCTGTTCAGGGTAGAATTGCCTGGTATTTCGGGGCTGGATCACTCTAGTGAGTGGGACCAGACTGATATACTATAGGATATTTATCCCTGTTAATGGCACAAACAAGCTAAAAGAGCCTAATCTTAGAGTAGATGACCAGACCTATAGGACAAACCTACTTAGGTATTGTATGTTCTCACCTCTATACTTTTTGCAGAATATAACAAGGTCTTATAAAACTATATTGTTTCTTAAAGGACCGCTGTATGACCTAACAGCATGAGCTCGTTTTTTAATTAGCCATTAATATTAATAAAGTTCAAATGTAATCATTAAATCACTCAATCATTAAAAAAGCAGTGTTCTATATTAAATTTACTTTTAAAAGGTCAGGCTCGGCTGCTGCTGGAATCCACCAAATACAAGGTCAATGGATGGAGGCGGCTTTGACTATCAGGCAGTGCTAAAGATTCAGGGACAAAGCTATAATAATGCAATGATCTCCATTGGCTGAAGTCTTGCTGTGTTAAAGTGGTGTTCCTTACAATTGAGCATTTCCTGTAGGGGCAGCCTATGAACCATTGATTGGCCTTTTATCCAATCAGAATTTTCTTAAAGCCTTTTAGAACTGTCTCTCGGCTCTAGTCTTTGAAAGTGAATTTGATAATAAATGTTGCTATTAAAAAATAATTAAATATGTATTTTTACGAGCTATCAATTTACATTTACAATAATTAGCACCCCTTATTATTATTGATTACAATTGTCCTTTAACTGCAGCACTCAATGCATGTGGACAGTGGCTTTGTTTTTCCAATTAAATTACATTTGCCACTAAATTAAAAGCTGACATTTTTTTTTGTGAGTTATTACGCTATATGGAAAAATAATTAACTTTATACAGCATGATATAGTGTACTTATAGTGCTCGAATATGTCTGTGAGAGGGGGCATTTGATTTCTAAGATCAGTATTTGTTTTCCTTGTAAATAAAAAAAAAATACTTATTTTTTTTTGTAACATTTGAAGCATTCAACTAAAATATAAAAATGTAGCATGGTATAAATAAATCCCTTTAAATAGTAATATTCGTAGTAACACAATGTAGCCCAGAATTAGCAGAACTGGAGTAGACGTAACAGGAAGTACCTCAATCCCAGCTGCACCATGCGGAGGGAACAGGGGTTCAGGGGGCATGTCTTGTATTAACTATAATGACTGTGAGTTCCTGTTTTTTATTCGGACTGATTGTGTTTCTTGTTCTTGTTGTCTTTAATCATTCTGGGAATCTCTCTTCTATCTTATGTTTACGAAATGCACAGTATATTTATATACGAGGGCCTCTGGTAACAAATTTGGTGTATATGTATGTATATATATATATATATATATATATATATATATATATATATATATATATATATATATATATGTTCTAAAAATCTTGTTTTCTGCTCAGAATTCCGAGAAATACAGTTATTAGACTGCATTCTGGGAACCTGGGCAGGGACATGCAAATGTGCCCACTAATGCTTCACTCTTGCAATCCATAACCATTTTAAACGGTATAACGTCCTTTGCGCTCTGGACAACAGCGCGCCGTCATCAGCTCACTGACAAATGCGTGCGCTGACAACTGTGCGCCACACATGAGCGTGCCCGACAACTGCGCGCCACCCTGCATCCTATCACTTTTACTGCACCTCATCAACTCTCACCCTACTGCACCCATCCCCACTCTGTCCCCTGCACCTATCATCTCCCTTTATCCTGCACCCCAACCCCTGTCTCATCACTCCACCCCTCTCTCCCCTGCACTCCACCTCCTATCTGCCGTCTGCCTTCTAACCAGCAGTCTCTTTGGCAGATGGGATTCAGGGTGGTGCTCAGTTGTCGGGATTCAGGGTGACGCGCTCTTCTCTTGCGCGCAGTTGTTGGGATGCAGGGTGGCGCGCTCTTCTCTTGTGCGCAGTTGTCGGGTGCCATTTTATACATGGCTTCATTTAAGCATGTGTCCACTGTATTACACAGCTTTTTTGCAAAGCTCAGGATGGATTATACACAAGCCAGGAAAACTACCCACGTACAGCTGTTTCAAGGGTACTGGCTCTCATCAGCGTGGCGCCGGTTCCTAGCTTGTGTAGTAGATTTTATGAGAAGGTAGTTTACCACAACAATTTAATTTATGCTGTGCAAAAGAGCCCTCCACCGTATCGTAGTACAATATATAAATAATACATTTGTGTGCGTCCAGTGGTTAGGATTCAGTGCTTTCACCACTGCAACCTGGGTTCGATTCCAGCCAAGAGGTCACACCACCCTGAAGCCGGGCAGGGTTAGGCCTGGTCAGTACTTTCATGGGAGACCACCTTGGAATACCAGGATCTGTATGCTGTGGCCCACTGGAGAAGGAACTGGCAACCCACTCCAGTATCTCTGCCATGAATAACAAATGGATCAGCATGACCATGGACATAAAGATGTCCTGGTGTGTTCCTGTCTGAATGGAGAATATTTCTTATGCTATGTTGGAGCAGGAAGACCAATTTTATAGTATTTGGAAACCATGTCATTTAGATTTATCAACATTTTGGTAATAATCTTCCCCTTTTTAAGGTTAAAAAAAAAGAGATAGAGGTGGGACTTTATAAATTAATACAATGTGTCATATAATGCAAAACAACATTTGGATCTTTCTTGTTGTTTGGCTGCCACCAGTGGCCACTAGGTGGGGCAGCCAAGATTTGAGTACATTTCTAACCCTAACCCTAACACTTAACGCTAGGAAAATGTTGACTGAAATTCATTAAAATATTGTCCGCGCCACCTAGTAGCCACCATCCGGCACTGCTGGCAGCCAACCAACAGGAAAGGTCCCAACATTTAACGATTTTTTATTGTTATCTTTTAGATTTTTGTATTATTATTTGTTTATTTATGCATTTTTTTTAAATAATATTAATATAAATTTTTAAAAACTTAAAAAAAAAAAATTAAATACTGTTACAATTAAACTGAGACCTGCTTGTCTTTTATTGGTTGTTTCCGTTAACCTTTCACAGTCCATATAACATAATTGTAACATAATTAAGAGGTCTTTCCCTTTTTAATATACCAATAAGTCACTGCTATATTTCCACTTGCAGATGGGAAGTTACTTTTATTTTACATTATCTTTTCTTCAAGGACAATTCCTGACATGACTTTACCCGCCCCGAGCAGGGTTGTTCTACAACATTAACCCAGTTTATGGGCGTGATATTGGACATTGTAATTAAAATGCTGATTTAATTAATCTGTTTTACCTTGTAATTGGTTAATGAGCAGTGTTCTACACTGGTAAGATCCCATTGTAACCTTATCATAACTAAGATCATTAGATACAGGAAATTGGATCTACCTCATTTCTTTTTGCTCTTACAGACTAATAATAAAAGTTTTTTTGGGAGCGTAACTAGTTTGTGATGTACCCAACTTTCAACTGAAACTGCTATGGACAAAATGCCTGCTAAACCGCCCGCAGTAGGGGCCATCGCGAAACCCGTACGTGACTGGCTGCAATGAGTGCTGAAGACGCTCATCGCAAGGCCCGTAATGTAGAGTGGGGGGAGAGGCTCCGAACGGCTTACAGGCTTCAAAAAAATAAAGTCTTTAACGTCCGCCATTTTTTTCAAGTCCATAACTTCAAAGCCATTCGAGGCCGCCAAAAAAAGTCAATTGATTTGAAAATTAGCTTACAACCTCACACACAGCACAGGGGCAGAGGCAGGGAGCCTCTAAGTGATGTTGCAAGCTAATTTGCTATTTCATTGGCGTTTGGGCCAGTCTCAAAACGGCTAAGCGAGAAAAAAAAAATGGCGGCCATAAAGCCGTAATTTTTTTTCAAGCCTGTGAATCGGAAAACCATTTTGGGCTTGTGGAAAATGATCAATTTCCCAAGCCCGCAAATGCAAACAGGAGCACAGAGGGAGGAGAGGGTAGAAATAGACACGGGAGCGAATGGGAGGAAACAGACACAGGGGAGGGAGTGGGGGGGGGGGGGGTCTGGGAGACACAGGGAAAGGAGCTAAGGGGAAAAAAATCCAGGGGAGGGAGAGGGGGCAAAGAGACATGGGAGGGAGAAAGGGGGAAACAGACACATGGGAGGGAGATAAGGGAAAAAACAGGGGAGGGAGAGGGGGCAAGGAGACACTGGAGGGAGAGAGGGAAAGAGACACTGGAGGGAGAGAGGGAAAGAGACACGGGATGGAGAGGGGGAAAGAGACAAAGGGAAGGGAAAGAGGGGCAAACAGGCACAGGGGAGGGAGAGAGGGGGAAACAGACACAGGGGAGGGAGCTAAGGGGAAAAAAAACCCAGGGGAGGGACAGGGGGCAAAGAGACATGGGAGGGAGAGAGGGGGAAACAGACACAGGAGAGGGGGGAAGAGACACAGGAGAGGGGGAAAGAGACAAAAGGAAGGGAAAGAGGGGCAAACAGGCACAGGGGAGGGAGAGGGGGAAAGAGACACAGGGGTGAGAGAGTGGGGAGAGGCTTGCAATGAGCGTTAAAGGTGCTCATTGCGAGGCCCGCAAGTTAGAGGGGGGAGAGCCTCACATCGTGTGGCAAACAGCATTGCCAGGCTTCAAATTTTATCGCCGTCATTTTTGACGGGCAAGTCGCTAGTATGTATTTAATAGTCCGTGCCGTAACACTGTATAACTGTGTCAGTTCTATTAGTGCAGTGACCAACTGGATATAAAACTGGGTCATGGAAATACATCTGTCATCGAGAGCCACTAAGATGTACTTTGTGCATTCTGTCTCTGTGAATAATAATATGGCAGAGATCCAGTGCAGCTAATAACACAGATTGTATACATAGAGATCATATTCCATGGGTCATAGGTTATACAAATGTTCATGATGAAATGACGTTTTGTGTAGTCCTCCCAGAGGATACAATATAGATCTTGATTTGTAAAAGAGTTGAAGTAGAACGTGTCTGTCACTTGGTACTTTGTGGTAGTCTAGTAGACAGACTTCCAGGCAGCCTAGAGGCAGGTTAGTGGGTTCCTGCCAATATCTTGACCTTGTCTAGCTACACACACATGCTTGTTTCCAACGCCTCAAGTGTTTACCAAGAGAGAGCATTTTATACTAAGTATCCATAAAATTCTGTTAGCTGGAGCATTACATTTTCACAGTACCTGTATTATCCTTATTGTGCTTCGGGCTCCGTCATTTATCATGAAAGCGAAATGCTATGTGACACCACCATTTCCAATTATTTTGTTTTCAATATAACATCTGAAAGTGGAGAACTCGTATAATAAATGCTGCTTCTCTAGGATAAAGATACATACACTTAAATGGATATGGAACTAAAGAAAAAAGCATATTTTAAACATTGCAAACAATTTGTTTGCATTTTCTCTCTAACAATGAGACTTCCGCTTGGCATATTCCAATTAGGATGTATCGGGGCCCTGCACCAGCTGAGTTATGGAGCGATGTCAGGATTTATTAGATAATGATGCTATGTTCAGTTTTTTTTACTTTGCATTACAAGATAAAATTGTATTAACTTATATTGTCATGACTCAATCTCTATATCTAATTTCTAGCCATAGATTATTACCTAAATGTTGTAAATTCTATATTAATACACTCTGCCCATGGCTTCCAAACACGATGAAATTGGTCTTCCTGCTTCAACGTAGCATAAGAAATTTTCTCCATCACATATAATAGTTGTTGTAATTGCGAGTTTGTTGGTAACGCAATGTTAAAAGTTACGGGTTGCGCATGCCCAATGAGCACCGAGGGAGGAAAGTTACGGGTTTGACGCGATCCGCAATGAGCGCCAAAGGTGATCATCGCGAGACCCATAAAGTAGAGGGTGGAGGGGAAGGCTCGCAATGAGCTTGAAGACCCACAACTTAGATGGGGGGGAAGGCTCGCAAGGAGCACCGAAGGTTGCAAGAGAGGCTCCAACCGGCTTCCGAGTTATGGGCTTGAAAAAAAAAGCTGCCATTTTTTTTTTCAAGCCTGTAACTTGGAAGCCATTGGGAGGCCACCAAAAGACGCCAATTGAATAGCAAATTAGCTACCAACTTCACTTATAGGCGCTCGGCCTCCTCCTGAGGCAGGGAGTCCATAAGTGAGCTTGAAAGGGAATTTGTTATTCAATTGGCGTCTTTTGGCTGTCTCCCAACGGCTTCCGACTTACAGGGTTGAAAAAAAATGGCGGCTTTAAACCTATTCATTTTTTTTCAAGCCTGCAAGGCTTGGAGCAATACCGATTTTAAGCTTCACATCTTGAGGGCTTGAAAAAAAGTTACAGGTTCAACTGCCACCAAGTCTGCAAATGAGAGAGGGAAGAGAGAAGGGGGAAAAGAGGCACAGGGGAGGGATAGGGGGCAAAGAGACACTGGGGAGGGAGAGGGGGGCAAAGAGACACAGGGGATGGAGAGGGGGGCAAAGAGACACAGGGGATGGAGAGAGGGGCAAAGAGACACAGGGGATGGAGAGAGGGGCAAAGAGACACAGGGGATGGAGAGAGGGGCAAAGAGACACAGGGGAGGGAGAGAGGGGGAAAGAGACACAGGGGAGGGAGAGGGGGGCAAAGACATACAGGGGAGGGAGAGAGGGAGAAATAGACACGGGGAGGGAGAGAGGGGGAAAGAGACGCAGGGGAGGGAGAGAGGGGGAAAGAGACACAGGGGTGGGTAGAGGGGGAAAGAGACACAGGGGTGGGGAGAGGCAATGAGTGCCAAAGTTATAGGCGCTCATCTAGAGGCCCGGAAGTTAGAGGGAGAGAGCCTTCGCATTGTGTGGAAAACAGTATTGCCCGGCTTCACATTTTATTGCCATAATTTTTGACGGGCAAGTTGCTAGTTTAGAATATCTGCCAAACTATTTTTCTAGTTGGTTAATGCTCAGTGTTTGGTTTTGCAGCCAGTGCGCCGCTATAACAGTTCCAGCCGCGGATAATATTTGTATAATTAGTTTTTGTCCATTTCTCCCTTTTCCTTCCAAAGGCCCATTTACGGCGACCATTGACATTCAGTTTCCACATTTGCGTTTTTCTTTCTCCCGTTTTCAAGCCAGTTATAACTTATATTCAACTAATTCTAAAAATTGGTGTATGTGAATATATAAACGACACCACAAAAGATAAATGTCATAAATTAATAACATGGACTCAAATATAAAGGACAATTAAAGGTGCACTGGTTTTCCATACTCAGTGTGACTATGTTATTGGTTTTAAGTCAATTTCTGATTTGCCTTCATATTCAAGAAAAGTCCATGTTATGATTTTAATGATATTATTTCTCAATAAACTTGCTATTTAACCATGGTTAGAGTTATTCACAGATTTTCCACATTAGCGGGGACCCCTGGAGCATAACCCCCGTGAATGTCAAGGGGGGAATGTCAATGTCTACTGTAGTAGCATTATTAATAGGTCTAACTTTAATTTATAAGCCAACATATTTCTTATAATTTTTTTGTACTGGTCTACAGAATTTTAGGGCATTCCCACCATATATGGACGTACCCAATTATTTACTCCTCCATGAGAAAAATGTCTCCTAGTCAACTTTAGTCATGTAAGGGTACTCAGAATGGTATTTTCTTTCTTTTCTGGATATACAGTAGAGGGTTTCTCAATCACCTTTCTACCCACCATAACACATTTAGTATCTGGTCAGAGTCTCTTTTCACAGTTGCCAAAACCAACCTCACAGTGACGAGTGCCAGATAAGGGCAACATTGCAGTCTGTGAGTGGGTTCCTGGCACTTTATCCTAATCCTAATGTTCTGAAGGATGCCTGAGAGCAGGGTCCATTGTCCTGGATTGATTCCATGTTAAGTTGGCTAGAGGCAAAAAAAGTGGTAGTTTTGAGCCTCATTTGCATGTCACGACCCAGAAGCATTGGCGTCTAAGAAATTCTATGGGGAAAAACAGGTCTTCTGGCATTCTTGAGACATATAAGTGTACTCAGATGAGTTAAAAAAAAATGGGTGTTATTCTTTCATGATTCACTATAGTTCTCCCCAGCCTGATTTAGAGGGACACTCCTCCCGCCAAGATTGGGCTTGAGAGACTGGTAATGGGCAGACACAAATTGTAGAGCTGTGTGCCCGTCTGGCTGCTCCTCGTGCCGGATGACTGGTGGCAATTTCTTGGGAGAACAAGAGAAATGTACGTTAGTGAATATCCCTCTTGGTAGTTTCTTGAGTTAGATCATTGAATATTTATGTACAGGTCACTAAATCATCAGAGCTGCTATATTTCCTAAGGGACTTGTATAACATCAGAAGCCGCCATCTGCTTTACTTGTTTCGTTATGCAGACTTCCATAAAACACCACATTATGGGTCGTTTTCAATATGGTTTTATTTGGGCTGCTTCCTGTAAAACTTTATATGGCTGTTAGGACAGGGTCTGTTTTTGTCCTTCAAGTAAACAAGACCCAAAACCTGCCATCAGCTTCAGAAACCCACAATCCTCCACTCACAGACCTCAACTTCATAAAAATGGGTTTAGCAGTAAATGTAGACGCAAATGTT